>VXBO01009208.1:166867-227492 GCA_013400135.1 Rhinoptilus africanus
TTGATGAATATATTGAAGAGCACTGGGCCCAGTACTGACCCCTGGGGAACACTGCTCATCACTGACCTCCAGCTAGACTCCACGCCCCTAATCACAACCCTCTGGGCTCTGTCTTGCAACCAGTTTTCTGTCCACCTCACTGTCCATTCATCTAACCCACTCTTCCTAAGCTTCCCTATGAGGATGCTGTGGGAGACCGCAGCATAGGTGTTGGGAGAGATCCGCAGAAGTTTTCTAGCCTTTTGTGCCTTCCAGACTCCTTCCACTTTTTTAACGTGCCTTTCCTGTGATGTGCGCTCTTGCCTCCAGCCTCGTACACTCAAGTTTCAGAAGTGTGTCATACCTTTGACTCCCAATTCTCTATGGAGTCTCTTAGTCCCTTATCTCTGTCCTTCCCAGACTTCTGCTCCATGTTTCGTCTGACCTACTGCCCACCCGTTTGTGTCCTCCTACCTGAGGTTTGCTCCAGCAGCTGAGAAATAACATACAGAGTCAGGAGCAGGTCATATATTTTAAAATCTTTAAAGCTCTGAAACATGGCTCTTAGCTGTTGATAATGGCTTTCTACAGCAGTTTGTAATTCAAAGAAAGCCCTTTTAAAAAAAGCAAAGTGGTCTCTTGCCTGCTTCCTGCTTGCTTTCTCCTTTCTGCTGGCTCTGAAGATTCCTGGCCCTTCTTTATCTTACAAAAATAAAGTAGGTACTTAATCTTTTCCATTCCCTGCAACCCTCCATCCAGTTCCCGTCAGACATCTGTACTAGTTTTCTCTTTGTGAGGCACTCCTGCGCCATCAAATAACGTGTCCTGAAGGTTGGTGTCATAAGAACAGCAGCAAATGCAGATGGTATTGTGTCTGTTACATGTGCCCTTTTACAGGATTTGGTATGCTTAATACCTTACCTTCTTGAGTATTAGTTAACAGTATCTTTAGAAATAGATGTATTTTGGAGATGGAACTTGAAGGTATGTTGAGTGATGTGGCAAACTCACATGGTAGCAAGACTGATGAATGAACTTTTGAGAATGAAAAAACAAAAAGGAGATTGGAAGGAAGAGAAGGAAAGGAATAGTGATGAGAGGAAGCGGGCGGAGATGAAAAAGATGTTTTACTATTGAGTAATTTCTCAGTGGTGGAACACAGTGTACATGTTAAGGACATAACAGGGCACTAAGGAAAGGTAATACTACAGGGATGGGAAGGATGCGTAGTTAGAACCAGGTTTTGAACCTGGAGCCTTGACTCCTGCTGCTGCTTCTCTGCAGTATGGACCTTTATAGAGCTCGTGGCAGAAACTTCAGTCTGAGAAGGGAAAGCAGACTACAGAGGGTCTGGCTGCCTATTAATTTATAAATGAGTTTAGGTAGTAATCCTCTGGGAGGACAAGGATTAGCTTTGGAGTTCCTGGTTTTGTTTTTCCTGGCTCCTCCTGTAACAGAGATACAAACCATCCTCCTGCTCATGAAAGAGGGTCTGTAATCTCTCTCCAATAGCCATTTCAGGATCTCTTTTCAAAATCTTCATCTCTGGGGGACAGAGCTTCTGGCAGTAGGTGCAGTATCATGGGCCAATCTTAAAATGCTAAATACATGTTTTCTATCACTGATTTCAAGATTTTGGAGAACTTATGGGCCAAGTTCTTCACAACTATAAATGCCTTCAGTTTCTTGGCCTTTTCTTTTTGCATTAGAATATTCTGCTTTTGCATAGCTGAAGGATTTCGTTTGTCCTTCGTCCTGGCAGCTAAAGTGACTGATTTCAAGGAGGAAGAACTGGTTTGCATGTGAACACAATCAAGTGGACTTTGTTTAAAACTGGACTAGCATATGGGTCACACCTCTCTACCCTCAGTTGTATCTTCTGGTCTAATAAAATTATTACCTTGTCCTATGAACCTTACTGCTCTTGAGACATGTTGAGTATAAAATCCAGATGGTAAACCAGGATATTTAAGCTGTTTCCTTTATGCTCACAAGTGCTCTATAAAGGCCTCAGTTAGTATGTTAAAGATTGGTTTGGGAATTTTAGGGATACAGAAACTACTCCAAATAATAAGTTAAAATTCAGTAATAGAAATGTAAGATAACTTTAAAACATAAAGTATTCTTTTAATAGTTGTATCAGATTTTTCTTTTGAAAGAGAGCCCGCTTTACCAGAGATGCAGTAGACCAAGACTACAGCTTAGTTGCTTAATAACTTTAATATTAGAAATTCATAGCTGCCAGTATTATCACTTACAATAGAGCTACAGCTTCAAAGACTGGGCTGGGAAGTGAGGAGATGATCCAGCGGAGAGATGTGTGCCCCCTGTACTATGTGTGTCATCCAGGACTCAGTTTCCTCAATTCTGCCGTCTCATGAGATGTGCAGATGTGGAGGCCCTCACCCATAGACCTCGGACTTGCTGGGAAGAAAGAAATGATGCCTCTCCATGTGTTATATTTCTTTTATTGCCATGGTGACACACAAATCAACAGACTTGAGGGGAAAAGCCTCTATAGGAAGTTTATTGACACTGGCTGCTTGGTCTTCAGTCCCACTTTCTATCGGAGGTATTGCTCTTCTGAATATATTTGTTCAGTAATAAACAGGATCTGTGTGGGACTCTACTTAAAAATAACCAGCCTTTTTCTCCCTAATGCTTGTTTAATTTTTTTTTTCCTTTTTTCTTTCTTTTTTTTTTTTTTTTTGTGGAGCACAGCCGTGTAACGCAGCTCGCTTGACCTATCTGGCAGTATGGCAGGCAGAGGTAGGCGAGAAGGACCAGAAAAAGTCAGGGGAGAAGGGACCCTCTGCCTGCCAAAGATCACTTGCCAGGACGTATATTTAAAGCTGGGTGATACTGGTGTTGAGCTGCATGGCTAGTCTTTCTATTCATTATTTTGAATTGAATTGGAAGTCTTGGATTTGTTCATGCAACTGCTGTAGGAGTGAAGATTCAACTGGTGCCTTTCAGACAAGACCCTGGAGAAGGATGTTACGTCTAGATAAATCATTTTCAGACCTTCACTTTTTTTGATGAGGTTACTTTTTTTTTTCTCCTCCTGATTTCTGCTTCACAACTTTGCCTATGCCCAGAGACACAAAGAAAAGCTTGGTTTTGCACCTTAAACTCCAGCAAACTCTGCCTGGACCTCTTCCACTATTAGTAGAGGTTGCTACTTCCCTTCTGTCTTTGGCCAAAGCCTGCATGCTTCACATGCCACAAGATCATCTTCCTGTGGCCCCCAGTGATTCACAGGGGAATTGGTTTTCTCTTTCTGAGCTCAGTCTTGAGGGTTTCCCTTGCTTGGTCTGCCTGGTTCCCCCCGAGGATGGGAAGCAGGGTCTGGCCCATTGTGCCGCTGTAGATGGGATGTGTTAGCCTGGTGTGGCTGGTCTGCCTCTGCACAGTGGCAGAGGGGGAATGGGAGGAAAGGGGTGTGCTGCCCAGCCAGTCCCTTACTGCTGACAGCACAAAACTGCAGCTGTGGGTCCTATTCCTATCACCCTGTCCCAGCTTTACAGCTTTTTTCCATCAGTTGGCTCATTTGGGAAGGAACAAACAGATAAAATCCAGTGGGTTTTTCCTGGTGCTTGCTTGCGCTTCTTCAGAATATATTCTGATTTTCTTTGGTTGGGAACTAGCACTTCAGCTACTGGGTTCCCCCTGCCCCATTGTAATACTCACAAGTTGAAATGCTGGAGAGACCCCACTTACTTTGTGTACACAATGGTGTTTCTTTTGATCCTGTGGCCATCCTGTTAACCTTTCCATTTGGAGTGGCAGCTTGCATTCTGGGGTTTACATCCTCTGAAAGCAGTAGCGAAAGCAGTAGCAAATACAGCTGTGCGTATTCAAGAAAGTTAAGGAAGAAGTGCATTAACGCCTTTATAAAGAAAGCCTTGCTTTAAACATTTTCTTTTGGTAAAATTGCTTTTGACACGTTCTCACTACATAATTTTATCACCTAAGAGCAGCACAGCAAATTCCGCCTCTGATAGATTTGCTCTTTGAATTCTTCCTACTCTTGTGCAAGTTAAAATTAGCTGGTTTAGAGGTATTATTAAATGCTTCTTGTGGCTTCCTTTTGATTTCAGTAACAGAGTTGACATTATATGGATGAAGACAAAAAGTCCTTTAAATGCATATTCAGGATGGCAGTGATTTAATGTAATAGGCTAAATGTTATTTTCTCTGCTCAGGTGAGACCTTTATTCTTTTAAATATACTTACTCATTTTTCTGTAGGCATAAATTATTCTTGCAGAAGGTGGGGTGGTGGTGCTTGATAGTTTAGGTTTTGTAGTAAAATGAAAGATTTAATCAAGCCTCTGACAACCTAGGTGCGTCTCTGCTCTGAATTTCCGAACAGAGGAAACTCTTTTGGTGTTGTAGTTCATTCTGCTTTATCTGTTGGGTTTTCTGCCTCGGAGCTGGTGTACCACATGTCCATTTTTTCCTAAGCTGTATTTGAACTCTTCTTCCTTTCAGATGCTTTGTAACCTAACTACCCTCAAATGAAGCAGTTCACTTATTCCATGGGCAGCCCAGGCACAAGTGTGAAATCCCTTCAAACACCATGGCTTTAACTTTTGTTATAGGGGACATTCCATTGGGAGGAATAAGTTGCATTTATCTTCTGCATCTGAGCTTTATGAATTGATATAAATGTTGTTCACTGTTAAAATGGTGCATAGTCTTTCTGTAGTGTCTGTGCTTTAGTAGAGTAATTTAAAAAGAAAACCACTAAAACGATGTTACTACTGGGTGTCTGATTGCCAAGTTAATCTCCTATCACAAGTCCCATTGATCTTCTGTTTGAGCAGCTGAGAGTCTATTTTATGTATAGCGATCTTTCATAAAGTTTATTCCTGGTAATAAAGCTAACTGGGGTGAGTGCCAAGCTATTCTCAGAGGCAGTCTGCTCTCAACGAGAGAAGCATTTGATTTTGTTAGATGGGGTTATTGTTTGGGTATGTGCTTGTGGCAGAACTAGTGAAATTGCTAGCGAGCAAGTCAAACTAGGTTCAGAGGTGTACTCTTACTGGTATGAAGTTAATGGCATTACTACACAATAGACATTCAGATCTGCCTTTTAATATGATGCCTAGAATCACGTGCATTTTCTACTTATTACTGTATGGTATTATTAAATTGGATTGTTAATCTCTTCTTTGGCATGGCAAAAATCTTAAAAAAAACCCCCACACTACAAAACAAATCAAAAAGCCCTCAGCCCTAGAACTTTACATGTATTGAGTACATTTGATTTTTATTATGTGTAAGAGGAAGTAATTTTATTGCACAGAACACAACTGTATTGGTTTATATGAAATTATGTTGCTTTTCAGATTTTCGAAATCTTTCTTCTAATAGCCTGCGCTTGTGTTGAGGCTGCTTGATACATTCATATCAAATGTACGTGTAAATTAATTAAATTTGTTTAAAACATATTTCAGAATGTTATTAGTTAACCTTCAGTAGAGTTACTTTTCATAAAGTAAAATTTTACTTTTACTTTTTAGTAAAGTTTACTTCTTTTTTGTTCCAGAGTTTCTCAAATATTGCTGTGTATTCAGAAGAGCTCAATAGAGGGCAGGGCACATGTTCTTTTATGTTAATTAGTTTTTTAATATTCATATGAAAATAGCAATCCTACTGCTATACACAACAATCTACATAAATTCCTGCAGTCTTATGGCAGTTTTGGGAAACAGCAGTGGTTTTGTGTGCAGCTCTGGGCAAATGCTTGAGATTGCCCAGACAGGTTGCAGATCTTGATCTGTTCCTCTGCTCTTGTCCGAAAACCAAACTCTGGGGGTTGACACCCACCTTCCAGGAAACCAATCTCAATCTCCTATCAGCCTGTTGTTGCAGTAAATTTTAAATTACTGGCCAACATCTTTGCTCTTCTCCTGCTCTGGTGATGTGGATGTGCAGGAGTACTTAACAATTCCTTATGGATGCAAGGCGTAAGCACAGATGCAGATAGTGACAGGAGGGCATGGATGTGCCCGTAGTGCACCCCGCGCCCTTGGGATGGTGAGGGAATGGCAGGATTTGCATCCTGGGTGTTGAAATACCAAGGTGAAGGAGTTGAAGGGATACTGGCAATTCAGTGGGAGGGAGGAGAGCGGAGGGAAGCAGTTTGCCCTGGTGTTTGCTGTGAGCCAGGCTGATGGAGGGAGTAAAGTGTGTAAATCTCTATTAACGTCACGCTTCTCTTTTCATGCTCAAACCTGGTGTCAGAACTGCCTGAAGTAGCTCTTAGTGACATCAAGGAGGCAGGTCACTGCTCAAGCTGCTTTATCAGGGTTTTAGCAGATTCAGGCAGCCTAGCTCCATCCGTTGCTCTCTACGCCTTTGAAGAGATTTCTTTACCATCAATCATAAAGTTTAACCTTCCTTTCAAATTTCTCCTTGAAATAAGGAGAAAAGCACACACAAAAGAAGTGGAAGACACTTGTACCATGCAATAGCACATTACTATCCCAGCAGAAAGGATAAATTCTTATATACCGTGTAACCAAACTGGAGAAAATGGAAGGAGAAAATGTCTATTATTTCAGTTAATAATTACTGTTTGTCCCCACTGTGACTACAAACATTTTTTTTGTCCTATTATTCCTTACCTGTCATTTGCACTTACTGATTTATTTTCCAATAACCAGCAACTGACTGCAAGTGATGGGTAGTCTGCATCACTGCCCTAATTGTCCTGTGGTGGTCTGAATGGTGGCTTGGTGTGAAGATCTTTGCAAGATAAAGCAGAAGCTACTTAACATTCACCAGGCTGTCGTACTATTGTAATCGTTAATACCACATAGTAACCATGGTATTGTTATGGAGCATCAAACTGCACAGATTTGTAATTGCAACTAGTGATGTCCTTGCATCATGGATTCTCTGCGATGAAAAGTATCAGGGTGTCGGGAATTCAAGCATAAAATAAAAGCCAGCGTTTTCAGGTATTTAGAGAGCCTTGTGAGGCTTCTCCATCTCCTGGCATATAATGAAATTGGGCAGTGTTCTCTGGCAACTTTGATTATTCCTTTAAAAATATGTATGCTTATCTGAAGCATTGTTCTAGAGCCAATTTTTGGGGGTGTTGGGGTGTTGCGTTGTTTTTTTTAGTTTAAAGTGTTTCCCCTTCCCACCAGATTGATTCTTTTCATATGGAACTTTTAATGTTGGACTTAAATCTCAGCACTAGCCTACAGTAATTTTTTTATATTAGATCAAATCTGCATTTCCTCTAAATAACAAATATTTATTGTGTAAACAGCTTACACTGAAATTTGGATATAAAATACTGACATGTTTGAGATAATTAGAAATATTTCTAAGTCTGGTAAAATTGCACTTTTGCTGGAGTAGTTTAAAGCGTGATGATGTTTTTCACTGGCTAAGTGTTTCTTTGTGTGACAGGCAACAGTGGTGACTAGATGAGAAATAGTTTGCTTGAAATAAATCTAATCTTTGCCATTTTTAAGAAATAACTATTTAGCGACTGATCAGCAACATGCTGGTCCGATGTACAGCTTTATTATACAGTAGAAGAGAAAAACCTGTATATTATCATGAAGCCACTCTTCGATCTGTCTGGAACTTATTTAGCAAGTAAGAATGTTAATTTAGTGTATACTGGCTAAGATAACTAGTTGTCTGGGGGGTCAAGGTACTGACTTCAGAGGCATTTCTGAACAAAGATGTTGCAGTTGGTGGGTGGATGGCACTGCTCTCAGCTGTTGTATGAGCTTGCATAAATAGTATCATCTCCACTTTAATCTTTCGGGTGTTCAGAGGTAGTGTGCATATTTCTGTTTAACCCCTGGACACTTGCTGGCATGCATGACCCTTTAACAATTCCTATCCCTCTGTCCATCCCTGGCACCTTGGCTCCAAACAGTCTGAGAGGATAGCCAGTGATTTTGAATTTTTTTGTGAAGAACATCTCTTTAACAAGAAGTGTTTTCATTTTGTCGGTGTACAGTTTGTACTGTGCTTGTTACAGTACACTTCTGAAGTACTTCTTGCATCCCTGTACTGTATTTACTCCCCTTTGTATGTAATGATCAGTTTAAAAAAATAATTAAAACTGGTGATGATGGTTACTGGACTTTGGCATTAGGAAAAAAAGCTTTTATTTCAAAAAACAGCAACAAAGGCTGGAGCAGTGTGTTTCATAAAAGTAAGTTGGCTTTTAAGTTGTGTTTTAGGATAAGCATTTGATTTATATTACCTCAAATTTTGAGAATGAAGAAGATATTTAAACCTTCAGTCTTCAGGGATCTGTTTCTCTAAAATTAACGTGCCTTTTCCTCACCAATTTTTATATCGCTTCAGAGAGAGCATTCTAACAGAGTAGTTCTTTCTGAGGCTTGTGGATTTTGTGTTTTGGAGGGAAGTATCCACCGTCTTTCAAGCCACAGGGCTTGCTGTGTATTTCTCTCTCTCTCTTTTTTTCTTTTTTTTGTTAAATGGGGGGAGAGGGAAAAAGTGTAGTAGGCTGTGTATTGCAGGTGGTAGTTTTGACTAGCTTTTATCACTTTTGGTGGTATAAATTTGATCATCATCAAATACCAACAAGGTAAGTGTAGCAAATGCAAAGAGGGGCCAAAACAAACTTCAGAGTGACCTGAACTATTAGATCAATAGAAATAATTGAAAACCGAATCTTCCCTGAAACTAATACCTGCAAAGCCCTGTGCACAGGGAGAGAAAGTAAACAGCAAGACTGGGAAATAGATTGCAGTAAGTTTGTTTCCATTTTGCAGTGATGATGGTACAGGTGCTAGCTTTTACATTGCTCAAATATTTGAATTTCTTTTGTAAGGATGGAGCCTAGATGATTCCAGAGATGGGTTCATCCAAGAATCTATATTCCTGAAAGTCTGTGTTGTTCTAGTTTGTGTTAGAATAAATATGCTAATAAAATAATTAAGGACAATGTAGGTGGTATTACATTATTGGTCATCTTTTAGTTATATTATTCCCCCTTATTTTTTTTATAGCAAACTTTGGCCTGTTCCATTTTAACGGCGTTGTTGAGCGAGTTCTCAAGTTCAAGTAAAACCAGCAACATTGGACTAAGCATGGAGTTCCATGGTAACTGTAAACGTATATTTCAGGTAAACTAGTTCTGTATCAATATATGCTACATGTTTTTCTAAAATTTAAACACTGAGAAGCACTTTCTTGTGCCAGGTGTATGCAGTTACAGCATGTGCCTAACAGCATTTAATAGGACAAATATTATATTATAAAAGCAGATAATAACTATTTCAGGAAAGTTTATGATTTATTTTTTAAAAACTTGTATCAAAAAGGTGCTTTTTGCCTGTTTTATGAATGTCGAGCTACGGATCTTTATGCGGTTGGACTCTTTAATTCCTTGGCTACCAATTGCAAACAAAACGAATACTCTGTGGAACAATGATAGTCTTAAATATAGCTTTGGTTTAAAGCCAAGGAGAGCTATGTATTTAAAAATATTATTGCAGATGGTGTAGTCTGGTTGTCTCAGATGTATTGTTTGGCCAGGCAGAAATGTTTTTGTGAAGGCATTGCTTTAAACTGACTGTTGTGGAACTACTTACCAACTTTTTTTCATGCCAAAGACCAGTCCTCTCCTCCACCAGTTGTTAAAAAAAATATTCTTAAGTTTTTCTTTTAATGACGAGCATTTATGAGAAGATTTTCTTTCTTATTCTTTACAAACACAAGTTATTAATTTTGGCAAAAGAGTGGAGGGGTTCGGACTGACAACTTCAGAATATTTTGTGTATTTTAATGAAAAATAGGGTGAAAACAGAATCCTTTTCTCTTTAGAAAACGATTTCTTTTTAATCAACATTTTAATTAATGACTGAGAGACTCATTGATGTATTGTCTTCGTCCTGGCTATAGGAGGAGGATCTGCGGCAGATCTTCATGCTCACAGTAGAGGTACTTCAGGAATTCAGCAGACGGGAAAACCTCAATGCTCAGATGTCTTCAGTGTTTCAGCGTTATCTTGCACTAGCCAATCAGGTCTTAAGCTGGAACTTCCTTCCTCCAAATTATATCCTTTTCATGTCAGGCCCTTTCTTTCAGCTGACTTGGGTCACTCTACCAGGTGATAAGTAAAGCCTTTGTGAGGAGAGAAAAATGTAGAACTTATAAACCTTATATTTAGTCCTTAATTTAGTTTTTCTTCCATTAGTGCTCTTGGTCACCCCTGTGCTTGCTAACAGATGCTTACATACAGAAGCTGCTGTCGCTCTTCCTTAAAGTTTTAAATTATTTTATATAAAAGGCAAAACTAATTCAGCAAAGCAGCCACCAGTTACGGGCTCATTGTCTGTCTGGTTGGTGCAGGGAGAGGAAAAGTGTAATATGCTGCGTTAGTGCAGAACCAAATGGTGAAGAGGTCTAAGCTCTGCTGAATTTTTATGCGGCAAGCTGATCTGTCCTACTCTCCTCCCTCAGAGAGGAGGAGGGGGCAGGTAAATGCCCCGTCATCTATAAACGTGCCTTCTCACCTGACCCCCCATAAAGGAGCATGGTCATGTACTAGAGCATATAATAGGTTCTCTTTGGTCTGAAGAAAAAGTATTTGCCAGCTGAGAGAAGAAATGGACTCTCCCTTTTTTGGCAATATATGGGTGCCATTGCTTCCATTTTGGCACTTTTGTGATGTATGCTGAAAGTCCAGAGAAAGGTCAGATGGAAAATAGAGGAGGAAATGGGAATCACAAAAAGAAAGAGTCTTAGTGAGGGAGAGCAGAAAAAAGGTACAAAAATGCCCAGCCCAAAAAATAGGCTAAAAGAATATCGTAGAAATAATCACATTCTCTGTTTAATACAGGGTTAAGACAGCACTTGCAGTAAAACATTACAATGCCTCTTTTAATAAAGAGTTTAAGATGCTCAGCAAACTTTCCGATAGCCGCATTTCTAAGCTGGTTTATAAACTTTTTTCTAAAAAACTTTTGAAATTGCTGCTAAGTAATACATACTGCAGGAATCTGGATGGTGCCTTCAAATTCACTGAAAAGTATTTTATTTCCTTTCCTGGGTTTGGTCAGAAGGTGATATCTGTGTGTTTCTGTTGTCTTTGATTCTGTTCATTATGCAGTGGGCAGCAAAAATGAAATTTATTTGAAACTGGATATTTCTTGGTTCACATTTGTAAAGCAGAATACCAGTTATATTGTCTTTATGGAAGGTGCTATGGATTAAAAATAAATATCCCACTCCTATTAATCACTGAAGTGATTTGGCAGGGGTCCAGAGAGGAATTTAGTGTATGTGCCTGCAAGACTGAGACTGGAGTTAAATTATTGCATCTTATAAAAGTTTTTGGAAGAGGATTTGAGATTTGTAAGCATTGAAATAAAGTGTGAATACTTTTTTTTTCTAAGCTGTAATCTTAAACAGAAAGGAAATGCTCTTGTGTTGTGAGTGGTGGGTAGAGCTGGTTCCATCTGAATTTTAGTCTTGCTCTGTGCAAACCTCTGGTGTAATCCCAAATACTGATTATGTTACAATTTTAAAGTGAAGGCTCTAGTATCTCCATGAGCTATCCTAGGCTAAGGCTTGCAGTGATGGATATATACGAGCAGAATGTGAAGCCTTGTGTCGTGGTTTTGGCCNTTGTTATAGCAATAAGTATAAGCAGGAGCCTCAGTGCATACCATTCCTTGGTATAATCAGGTCTTATCACTTGGAGGGTGAACACTGTCTGAACAATGTGTTGTTAATTTCAGACTTTAGTCAGTTAGACGAGGCCCAGCTAAAAAGTAAAATTCCAAATTAGAAAATTGGTTCCATACACTTGGGAGTTCCAGCTTTCATTTATAACTCCACATCATATGAAGTGATTTAGTCTATAGGTGCTAGTAAATAAGTGTTAATTGAAATAGCTAAGCCAGCCATACTGCTGCTTAAGGTTAACAGTGTTTTCTGCTACTTGGCCTACTTGAGATACTACAGCTGTTGAATTCTGGCCGCTTCCGGAGATCAGATGGACCTTTAGTCTGAACCACCACAACTGCTCCTACATATCTCTATTTCAAATCTTTTTGAAACTTCTGCTCCACTTACTGCTATCTTTTTGTTCTCTACCATTGGATGTTTCATTTTGCTGTAAGAATTGCAACACTAGCTTGGGTCTCCCTCCTCTATGTAGCAACCTGTTTTCACAGAAATTAAAATGGCTTTAATCATCCTTCAGAATTGGGGGTCTTAGCTGGTGAAGATTCAGTAAGTGTTGGGGTTTACAGCACCGTGTTGATGATGTGACGTAAATCTCCCTGAAGACGATTGGTGTAAAAGTAAGTGCTCGTGGGCTTGGCTTGGCTGCAGTTCCTAAATAGGTAGCACGTTACATAAGAGCATCAGAATTGCTGTGTTGATTGATCAGTCGGTATCCTTTTGGTATCATTTTTCTGGATCTTGACAGTACATATGCTGAAGCAATGGGCATAAATTTAATACTCAATACATGGAGTAAAATGATCCACTGTATCTACAGATGTATCTTTTTTCCTTTAGTTGGTATTTCCCCTGGCAAGACAGTATTGAGTCTCAGTATTCCCTACAGCATAAAAGTAATCTGCAGTATTTGTATATAATCTTTAGCAAGATTCTTGTATCTCCAAAAAATTAAGTAGCATAGATTTGCATTAACTCTACAGTGACCATTACGAAGAGACACATTATTTAAATTACTGAGTTCTGAGAATTGCATCAAAACATATCACGTATCAAGAGTTCTTGTGCTGTTACAAGATACCTTCGCATGTATTGCATTGTTACATGGACAGTGCTGGCACCAATGATAATAGAAGAGTTGTAATAAGGCTGTATTGTCTATTGCTAGCAAGAAGAGCCTGCATGAAAGATGCATTCTGGAATAGCCATCTCATTGGAGCAATGAAAGAAGAGAGGCTGTGACCTACCCACTTTAAAGTTGGAACTCAATAATTTTGAGTGTCTTAGGATGTAGTGCTTGCAATAGGAAGGGGCGGCCATGATGATGTAGGAGACCTCCTTTCAGTCATGTGCAGTTCCTTCCATTTCATTTTCTAACACACAGTCTATTGTTATTTTTATCTGCTGCCTCAAGGTATTGGTGTTTGTGGATGCTTCAGAAGTTTTTGGCAGTACTGTTGGAAATGACAATAACATAGGATTCCTATTTTGCACTAAGAGCGTATGGCAGTCTGTTGTGGCATGTTGGCTTCTGTAGAGTTTCTTTTTTCAGTGCTGTTACAGCACTGTTAAATATTGTTTACTCGTATGGAACTAGTTTTAACTGCATCTTTTCTAAAATGAATGTTTTGACTAATTAAGGAAATGTAGGTGATCAGTACTAAGAGGTACAGCCCTGTCCTTCACAAGAGTGTCTTCAAGGGTCTCACTCCTAGTACGTTGTGAGTGTCCAAAGTCTCCAGTTAAGGAGCTGAAAGTTGCCAGACTGTAATGCACCTTGACATATAATGTGTCCTGTGGAGTCAGGATGTAATTATAAATTATATTCTTTTACCTCCAGAGATGTTTCTCATTTCTTCTTGACTTTGGGATTTATCTGTTCTTGGCAGCCACATTCTAATGGACTTTGGATGAATGTCTTCAAATGCAAAAGTTAGGAAACAGAAAATAAGATTTTTGTCCAGCTGTCTCCCATGTACAAAAAGGTGCCTATTATCTGTCATTAGGAGCTGTTGTAGAACTACTTATCTCTTATTAACATATGGATTATAGTATATGAATAAAAAGGAACTTGAGCTTCAGTTCGTGTTTTGGATTTGGTGCCTCTACTTGCTCAGAGACAAGCTGGCATATTTTCAAGTGAATGTAAAGCAGGGGCTTGGATTTAAAATACAGGTTACGTAAACCTGATGGGATGCACTCCACTAATGTGCATCTTTTCTGTTCCATTGAAATTAATGGTGCAATGACAATTGTATGAACTGACTGAAGCTTTTATCTGATCTGAACGCTTTTTTTTTTTTAAAGTGTGTGTGTTCCTCGGCCACACAGTTAAAGGAACAAAACTCTTCATATCTCTTTTTTTGAAAATGTCTTTTAAAACTTAAGCCAGAATGAGACACCTTTCTGGGAGATCCTGTGAACCATAGCGTTCTGCAGACTTTCAAGATTTGAGCTCAGTCCAACCTAGATTGGTAGCATCTGTTATGCATAATGGAAGTGCATGAAAAACACCCAGAATGCTCCAGAAAACTTGAGGTTTGTTTTGAGGAATGATTCAAGTTGTCATTGATGCTGAAAAAGCATCCTGCCCTATCATCTCCCGTGAGCATGATACTGAGCGCAGGGAACCACCTGCCGGAAAACTTTTTTAGCAGGTAGAGGTCCCCAGTTTGATTTGTTGCACAGCTGCACGAATGGTTGAACCTGTACCGAGGAGCGGCAGCACAGATTTCCTTCCTCAGCAGGGCTGCTTCCCTCAGGTCTTGTGTTTGTCGGCAGCCTGGGGTTATCCTGAATTTACTACAGCAGTCCGTCTTCATCTGAAAGATGAAGGGCTGGGGTACTATCCTGACTATTTTTTGGGATAGAAAGACAAATTCAGTGTAACTAAAATAGCTGTATTTTAGAAAATACAAGAGCGCACTGCATTTTACTTTTATCAGACTTACTGCTCTTAAGTGAAAACTGACCTGACTTTGAAATCCCTGATGTTTAGAAATTATTTCTGGAGTGTTGTGTGTTTTCTTGACATTCCTTTCTAGCAACTTTTTAAAACAAAGTTGGGCAAAACCAAAACGATTGACAGATCCTCTGAATTTGGTAATACAAACTAAACATGTTTGTATTAATATTGAACTTTTTAACAATTCGTGTTTCGTCGTTTGGATTTTCCTGAATGAATTCTGAAATCAATTTGCAAAGTAAGAGCATCCTAAAAGCATTAATATCAGAAGAGGAAAAGAGAGCAATGATCCTTTTTATGAAGTGGAACGGATTAAATATATGGGTGTTTTTTCCTCTTCTGCTCTCTTGCTCCTGTGGTTTTAAGTTTCCAGTTTTGCAGTGCTTTGTCATCAGTTTCCTAGATGGCAGCCAGCGAATAGTGGAAAGGTGTGATTCTTGAGCCACATCTGCATGGCAGTCACTTCTGCATAGGTACTTGAAGTGTAAATTAGGCTTAAAGGGATTAACTTGCATACTATTAGCTGTATAATCACAGCAGGAAAATGTAGCAGGAGCTGCAGAATCCACTTGGGGTGGTCAACATGAGACTTGGTTCTGGCACGGCTACACCACTAGCGGCTCTGGAACTCGCCAGTTTTAAAATTAGCTTGGGTCTTCTTACACTTCCCACGCCTGTTCTTGCAATCGGAGTCCAATGCCTCCAACACAAAGTAGTTGTTTCGTTCTCATGACAGTGAAGAATACTTGCGTTTAATAATTCAGTATTAAGGAAAAGTTCCTCCTCCTGAACACTGGATGTGTTTGCTGAGAGAGTAAGTTATACAAAGGTTTGTGAAGCGTTTCTCCGTAGGGGGCAGCAAGCCTCTGCATCAGTTTCAGACAGTTGCTGCTAGACTCATCCCATGTGCTTGGCTGGTTAGCTGGCAAGCCAGAGGAGGTCTGAAAAACCCCAATATAATCAGTGTTAGCGTTATAGTACTGGATGGCAGGTTTCCAAGCAGTTACCCTTCAAATGCATTTTTAAATTTGTAAAATATAAGTCTAAGACTGACATGAAGCTCTCCAGAAATGTTTCAAACAACAAACTTAAAGTTATTAAAATAACTTCTAAGAAAGATATTCAAGTCTTAGCACTCCAGGAGTTTTCCCTCCATTTCTGAGGGGTTCTTCGCCCCTGTGGACAAATTTGTGAATGGGGGTCTTGCAGAAGAAATCTCAGCTTTGATTTTTGAGTTCCTAATTTACTCCTCTGTGGAAGGGCAAGCCTTGCCTCTCTTAGGAAAAAGACTGTGGGATCCATTCTCAGATAGTGGAATTTGTGGGAAGTCCTGAAGTGAAATATTATAATCCCTTCTGGCTGCCTTAGGACATGAAATATTTTGATACTTATCTTCACCTATCAGTCCCTTCCTGGGACAGAGGCAAAGAGTGGGAGGAAAACTACATGTTTGTTTATCTTTTCTTTTTTTAATATATTCTTCCTATAAAACATCAAAATTTTTTTAAAACTACAATTTTAAAATTACAAATTTATAATTTAAAAAAGATTACTTTTATTTCTTCAGCAGATGAAACAAAACTAAGGATAGAGCTGCATATGAATTTAGGCAAAGATAAAAAAATCTGTCTTAAACATCATAGCCATCTTCTTTTTCCCTCTAGGCACTAATTAGTGAGTATTTGAGCCTTATCATAAATGAAGGCATCTATTTATATTCTTAAGCTTTTTTAGTAGAGCTTGGTACTTGTTATTGAATAATCTGTTCTGATTCAAGCAGGAGTTTCTAGTCTGTGTGGGAATCGGTGTCCCACGTCTTGTGAACTGGGTAAAATATTGCCACACTTCTAGTAGCTGTGTCTTAGTTTGGATTTCCATGTCATTCAAAGTGAACTGTAATGAGAGTTACTCATTCTTCAGTAGAATTGAATGTTACAAACTTTTGTATTTAGTACCAGAAGTGGTTTATGATCATTTTTCATTTAAAAAATAAACAACAAAAAAAAAACCAAAACCCAAACCCTCCAGGATGGTTTAGTAGAATCATTTATGCTTATAAATCTTTGTTACAGCTTGAGTGCTTACAAAAAAAGTGTTGTGCTAGTTCTGTACTACTTCATAGGTATTGAGAATTAATTTTTGATGGTGAAGGCTGCATTTGACTTGCGTACTCCCATGTACTAGGTAACATAGTGCCATTTTTTTCAGGTTTGGCGTAACTGTACTGCTGCTAACAAGGCCAAACCAGAGCACAGAATAAGTTGAGGTATTTTATGGCAGCAAGCATCTGCACAGCCAACTTATGCTAATGTTTGCATACATCTAGTATGTGATGGAGAACGCGTGTAAGATCTCCATGATAGGTGCAGACATAATTTGTATTGTTCAGTGAACAGATATTTTGCCCACAAATCTGCTATTGTCAGATGTGTCATCAGTCCATTAACGTGAGAAACAGTACTAAAAATAACAGGATAGGGCTGCTAAATACTGAGGCTTGTTAAAATAGTGACAGCAAACTAGCTCTTCTTTCATTCTGCGTGAAAAGTGTTACGTAGCTGGTCCCCTCTGTAGACTCAACATAGTGAAGAGCAAATTGATTTTCAGAGATTGATAGCGTATCTATAATCATCTTTCAATACTGAAGTATTTCCAAGCCAATTGTGTATTGTACAGGAAAGGACACTCTTGTCAATAAACTATTTTAAAATACTATTTTTTTCCTGAAACATTCCAACTGAAAAAAGCATAGCTTAATTTGCCAGATGTTAGGCATTTTTGGTTCTGTCAGAACTCAGAAGACAAGTGTAAATAAACTAAAATTATGCATTCTGCCTTGTGTCACAGTCCTTCATATTAAGTTAGAGGTTTGCTTTATATATTGTTCTCTTAAACAAAACCCATCAAAACTTAGGGGGTCTGCTTTCTTGAATGATACCGTTGTGAAATATATTTTCTTCTGGACATAAATACTTTTTGATACACTTTTTTTTTTTTTTATAATACCTGATGGCTTACAGTACAAAAGTTAATACAGTTCATTACCAATAAGTAAATTACATGCAGCTGAGCATGCTGTTGCTTATTCTGATGGCTGGGTTAGAAAGGGATCAGAGAGGATAATGAAGGGTTTAAAAAAGATAAATGAAAATGTAAGTTGCTGAGTTGAAGCAGTTTCACTACTGCTTGGATTGGTGGGGGGTGTCATAGAAGGAAGCACTTTCAAAAATCTTTTATAAACACTCTTCTGTGGGATCAGACTGACAAAAGAATGTAACCTGATGTTTAAATGGTTTTGCTCATGTCTCTGTTTTTTCTATACTGGAGCAGTTGCAGAATTTTGTAAATTAAGTTATGCCAAAACACGTGGTAAGAACTGAAATGAGAACAGCAAAACCGTGGCTTCACGGTGTGCGCATTTTTCATGCACGTCTCTTAGAAACATGTGTTTGATATGACGATGCCTTATGGTGCCTTATGCTTTTGTTCTTCACAGTGTGATTAAAAAATGCAGATTAATGCAGGGCTAACATATCTGCATTCTGTGACGCATATTTGGCTATTTAGAAAAATAGGATATAGATTTCAATGAGCTATCTTTAGCTATCCTAAGGCCTTTTTAAAAGCTGCCAGGAAAATTTTTTAGAAAATTATTTCCTATTTTGCATAAATTTTAACACCTGTTAATTGCGGTTGCTTTTTTCCCTTCCCGCTGTGTCACATTAGACACCCTGGTTATCAAAGTGATCGTATCACTATGGTATGTCTCATAATTATGATCAAACTGTTATCTAACATTCCTGGAGCATTCTTTTTTTCAATACTTAATACCTTTTATTCCTTGGCCTCATGCATGAATTATGCTGTGTATGTGAAGAGGCTTAAAGTTTGTTTCCATTACATTCTTTCTGAATGGATCCTGTTGTATCTAGGATTTTTTTAAAGCCAAGTAGGAATGTTATTGTTGACCTTGACACCAGATAACTGGGCAGACATTATATAGCTATGTTTGAATCCTCACAAAATGTGATGCTAAAGCCAACAGAATCCTGGCGTGAGACCCTCCTGGACAGCAGAGTTATGGAGCTTTTCTTTACAGTAAGTTTCTTTCTTCAACTTTCATAGTCCAGACCACAGGGAAAGCAGCTCCTTCCTGCTCTAAAACTGTATTGTTGGACTCTTCCTTTTCCATCAGGTAGGACTGATTCTGTTAACTTCAGTTTGCTTATCAAAACAAACAGAAGGATTGTATTTTTCCTAGGTTACCGAATATGTATTTTGCCTGTAAATTGCTTTAAATTGATGACCATTAACAAAAGAAAAAGGTGTGTAGTTATCTAAACTTTTATACACTTAATACTTTTGGATGTGTATTTGTCAAACAAAATCAAGCATGGTGAATAGTAGCGGTGTGTGTCTTTCAGATAAGGTGTAACGGCTCTTAAAAAAGATCTAATGAATGGTGTGGGTTTCCTCATCTTAAAGCATTTGCTGAACGGATGAAACTTTAAGTAGTGTAATTGCAGTTTTCTAGCCAGTTTCAGCGTACAGAATTCTGCATCTCTTTCCTCAGCACAAAGTAAATCCAAGCAAGTTAAAACAGATTAAATTAGGAGGGATAGGGAAGAGGTAGAATTGGGATAGAGGAATGTAATATTACATTTTATAGCTTAAAAAACCCCATGATATTACAACTGGATAAAATTAGTATTGTTTTCTTTCTACCACTGTTGGGGGTAGAAGTTTGTAGTCTATGCTCAGTTAGGAGTTACTGCAGCGGCAACATATATTGGCTTACAAATTCGTTTACTCTGCTATTTTATCTTACGTTACCTCTCTTGAGACCTGAGAATTCATCGTTCTCGGGCTCCTTCCATTTTTGCAGAGCAGAGAAATAATGTGCTCAAAACTTGGACAAAGTTGTTATTAGACAAAGTAAATGTAAGTCTCTCCAGTGCTGCTTGAGAGTTGTCTGCTACGTGCTTGGATACGTGTCCTTACTTTATAGGATTTTTTGATAAACTAGAAATTTTTATATATTTTTTTTTTAACTGCAAGTTTTTCTGTTCCAGCAGTTTTGAAAAGGTAAAAAAAAACATCACTGGCAGAACACAATCTGAACAGCTGTCTAGACTATCCAGACAGTTGCTACTGTCAGCTGTGAACCTCCACATGCAAATAACTTTTTGGCTTACATATTAACCCTTCCTCGTTTAATAGTATGAAGTTGTCAGACTTAGATATCTGTGTCTTTGGTTAGTTTACAATTATTTATTCACGATAAGAATGTTTTAGTAACATGCAGAATTGTTTTAATACATTTGTGTTTTACTTAAAAGTAACCAGACCCTGCCTGTCTTGGATTATTTTTGAATGAATGCTAGCCAGGGCAGTGTGCTGTCAGTTTTGCTTTTAGATTCCCGATTTGCAATGGCTGAGGCGTGTAGTATTAGTTTGCTGTTTGAAGTAATGTGAGTGAATGGCTGTAGTTTATATTCATTTATCTGATCTAAGAAGTTTTAATAACCTTGCAAAAGTTGGCAGGACTGCCATGTTAGAGGGATCCTTCGGTGTGGGATGTAGATGAGGAGGGGTATTTCTGTTGCATACTTTTTTCTTCTGCTAGTTTGATCTTTCAGAGATTAACCGTGCAGCTCATCCAACTAGTTACGAGTTGGGTGAAGTTGCAACTATAATGCCACAGAGAAATGCTTGGTGTTTTATCTGCGCTTTTATGTTATAATATTGTTGAAATAATTTTAACCAGCTTTGCTTCTGGGTGAAAAAGCTACCCTATATTTACTTCTTTGCTAAATCACATGTGGAAAAAATAGGAGGCATGAGCCTAAGAAAATACTTAAAATCCATTTTTGATAAGTAAGGTTTGTTTGTGAGGATATGATTACCGACAGAAGATTTCAATCTAGAATGTCTCACCAGCAGAAGTGATGACATAACAGTTCATAGAAATGTGGGAAGACTACTGCTGGCCTTGTATAATGCGAAGGGTGTTGCCAAGGAAGTGATGCATTCATTTTTGTATATGTCTTCAGTGTTTACCTCTGCTAAAGAAGCATCTACATAATCTTGATTGAACTTGTTGACTAACTTTAGCAAGACTCCATAGCCTGGGCATAGTTAGCATAATAGAGATGACTGTCATTATTGCTGTTTTTAGAAGGAGCAGTATGTCTGACTGGCTGGCATCTGTTTCTCTCTTTAAGACATAACATTCAGTAGACAGTTCAATTTTCAACATGTAGGTGAGACTTAACTAAACGTTAGTTTCAGTGAGCTAATTCAAGGCTTGCGATTTTGTGAGCTGAGCCGTGATCTTGACATTTACTATGGTTTAGAGAGTTGTAGAAACCCTTGCATTTCAGACTGAAAGGAAGTTATAGTAAGCTTTTTTTGGTGTGTGCTCTTTTGGGTTGAGCGGCATGTGACTTGTTGCAAGAACACCCTATTTTCCGTGTATTATTAACTATCTCGCTTCCTGAAAGGTACATCGAAAAATCCGAGAAGATACAGATATGGCCCAAGATTCATTACAGTGTCTGGCACAGCTGGCGTCTTTGCACGGGCCAGTCTTTCCCGATGAAGGTTCACAAGTTGATTACCTGGCACACTTCATTGAGGGATTACTGAATACTATCAATGGGTATGTATGCCTGCTCTCTAAATTCAGATGGCATCTTTTAATCTTTAGTTTGGAGCATAGCGTATGTGCGTGGAGAACTGGTATGGCTTGCTTATTTCTGTGTATAATTTGTGCTTACTTCTGGATTACTGAAATTAAGAAAAGGCAGTTTAGGGTAGGTGGTGCTTAAGTAATATGAAATAGATTTATTGATTGAAAATGTATCGACAAAATTAATTCACTTTTAGCATTTTTCTTAATGGCAAAAACCTGTTACTTCTATCTACAGAATTGAAATAGAAGACTCTGAAGCAGTGGGGATTTCCAGTATTATCAGCAATCTGATAACCGTATTTCCTCGCAATATTTTAACTGCCATTCCAAACGAACTTTTCTCTTCATTTGTTAACTGCCTCGCACACCTCACTTGCTCTTTCGGAAGAAGTGCTGCCTTGGAAGAAGTGGTAAGTATTTGCTCTCAAATAGTAGGTAGTTCTTTTTTTTGTTTGTTTCTCTCTGTGTGATAGGCATACGTGACGTGAGACTTTGGCTGTTGTATTAATAACTGTTGTGAATTCAGTGGTTTTGTTCTAGGTATTTCTGAAATCACATCTGAGAGGACTTTCTTTTTGTTTCAAACAGCATCATGAACATAATTACACACTGTGCGTCTTTCAGGCTTTGTTTTGATTTAAAGCACTTGTCTCATATTTTCATTTTTAAAAGAACGGATTAATTTAAAAATACTAGAGTCTTTAAATATTGCTGACGTGCTTTTGTAGAACTTCTCTGAAAACTGTTGTAGATAACGAATGAGCCACAGTCCCGAAAGCTTAAAATGACTACATGAACATATGGACAGACTGAAACTGTCAGGAGTTCTGAGTCAGGAACTTCTGTTTTAAGTGACTGTAGCTGTTAAGATCTGTTGTTAACCCCATACTTCTAAGCTGTTCAAATCATTCCTTCATTGCTGACGCCGTTCAAATGGTAATTCTGTGTACAAATCTAGCAGAGGAGTTCAGAGGATATTTTTTCTCTGTTTACTTCTTTCAAGCTTTTTGATTGTAACATTAAAGAGCAGTTGAAAAATCTAAGTCTTCTGCATCTAAAACTTCTGCTTCTAAAAGACTAATAAGGAGACCTAGTTTAAGGAAAAAAGCTGGTAAGAATTAAGGCAAAAGATCTTGCACTTGAGCTGTTGGTGTGTGGTAGCTATTGATTTAAAATGAGACTATTAAGATATTAGCCAATATATCCCCATTATAATTAGAAGTATGAATTTTTACCAGTTTTGCTGTGTTGACTGGGCTTAATTACCTGAGTTTGAAAATAATTATAGAAGTATTTAGTTATAAAGCTGATGGATGTGTTTCTTTACCAGAGATCACGGGTGTGTTAATTGCATTCATTGCTGCACTCACCTAAACTTTCAGGTGTGCTCATGTCTTAATCAAAAAATAGGTGCTTAAATTTAGAATCTAAAATACAGCTACTTTGCAAACCTTAATGGTCAAAATTTGGGCTGCTTTTCAGATTTTTCTAGTATTGAAAACTAGAAAACTATCAACATTGACCATATGTCCTGGTGCTCACCAACACATTTAGGAATGCTCCTGAAGCCTTAATAGAAAAGATTCAGCAAAACCATTGGCGCTTATTTAAATTAAAGGAACTAAAGGAATGTTGTTTCCTTAATTGGCCTCTTGTTACTTGAGAGCTAGAATATGGAACCATATTTAATGAAAACAGTGCTCAGCATAATGCCATGCAAAACAATTCATCTCTCAGCAAAAGCTTACGGTAGCTTGGACCACTATCTGGTACAAAATTTGTTTTGTAAATGACTGGCCAGTTAGGCCTAGTAAAGTTTGGCTGCCTACACTTAGATTAGTTTTAGCTGAAGAAAGTCTTTTTAGTATTAAACTTAAATTTTCTCAGATTCAGCAACATCAGAAGGAGAGAATGGAAGATTTTTTTTTTGTTTTAGGAGAGAATTTTCTCACTCTCCTTGAATCTTTAAATCATTCTGTGGAAGGAGAAACATGACGCTTTGATCCCTTCCATTCTTCACAGCTACTACAGATACCTCAGCTTCATGCTGCTTCTCTGATTTCCAGGATGATGCAGAATTCTGTGGTGACAGGCCTTCAAAAAAAAAAAAAATTCTTATACCTTAACAGTGTGTCAGCAATAAGTTATGCTACCGAGATTTTTAAGTTATTGCTGACTTAATCCAGATGGCATAATGCTACTGTGTGCTGTGCCTGTAGAAATACTACTTTGCATCCCTGAAAACAATCTTTTGTCTTAGGAATGTCCCAGCCACGGCTAATGTGTTCCCTGAGATTCTTGCTTAGACTGCTTGTGAGCTCATGTGCTGTCTATAATTAAGAGCTTTTGATATATAAAATACCGTGTGCACTGGGCTTTGTAGCGTCCTCAGGTAATATTCCTGGAACTTTTCAGAAATCCAGAGTGCAGCAGAATGCCGGCAGGCATACTCCTTAAGCTTTCCTAGTCAGAAAAACTGTTTTCCCCTTATTTCTGCCAGCAGAACATTTCATGTGAACATTGCATAAACCCCATCAGGCATAAGTGATCTACGTAGCTGAATACCTGCTATCGATGTGGTGAAAACTGGGAGGTCCTGAACCACAATATGCAAACCACTTCAAAGCAGCTAATACTGATTTTTCAACCAAGGGGTGAGAACCCACAATCCAAACACCGTGTTCAAATGCTGTTTTACATTAACCTGCCTGTTGGGGTTGGGGAGATTGGCTGAAGGAAGTTGAAACATTTGCCTGAACGGCTGCGTTGGTGTAGGGCAGTAAGCTTCAGCCGTGCTGGGGATTAGTTTATGGTGGAAATTGGACCAGTAATCTCTTCCTTTAGTAGCACTGGATCTGAAAGAAGACGCTTGCCCACAGCTATGCTTCCCCTTGCTGAAGTGCTTATGCAGAAGTAGAAATCAAATAGTCCATCTGAATTAGTGAAGAGTACGAACAGGATGTTGGATGGAAAGTCAAACAGAAATAGAAATTATAATAAAGGCTTCTTTTTCTCAAAATGAATCTTAATGCACTGTTCCTGTTTCTTGATTATTTTTTTTAAATATTGTATTACAGGAGACATCATTCTGAATTTGGTCCTCCCTGCTATGCTTCCAGCTCTTTCCAGGTTGTTGCTGCTGCTTGACAAATTTTAGAAGTGTTCTTTCTTTAAAGGGTCAAGCAGACTGTGAAGGAAGAAGTACCAATTTTCTTTCTGTTTCCCATACTAGTGAAATTAAGCATCTTTGCTTTCATAGAATTGTACAATAGTTTGGGCTAGAAGGAACCTTTAAAGGTCATCTAGTCCAGCCCCTCCTGCTGTAAGCAGGGACATCTTCAACTAGATTAGGTTGCTCAGAGCCCCGTCCGACCTGGCCTTGAATGTTTCCAGGGATGGGCATCTACCACCCCTCTGGATAACCTGTTCTAGTGTCTCACCACCCTCACTGTAAAAAAATTCTTCTTATATCTAGTCTGAATCTACCTTCTTTTAGTTTAAAGCCATTACCCGTTGTCCTCTTGCAACAGGCCCTGCTAAAAAGTTAATCTCCATCTTTCCTGTAGGCCCCCTCTAAGTACTGTAAGGCCACAATAAGGTCTCCCTGGAGCCTTCTCTTCTCCAGGCTGAACAACCCCAGCTCTCTCAGCCTTTCTTCATAGGAGAGGTGCTCCATCCCTCTGTATTTTTATGGCCCTCATCTGGACCCGCTCCAAAAGATCTTTCCTGTGCTGATGGTTCCAGATCTGGACGCACTGCTCAAGGTGGGGTCTCACTAGAGCAGAGTAGAGGGGGAGAATCATCTCCACTGACCTGCTGGCCACAGTGCTTTTGATGCAGCCCAGGATGCAGTTGACTTTCTGGGCTGCAAGTGCACATGGCTGGCTCATGTTGAGCTTCTCATCAACCAGCCCCTCCAAGTCCTTCTCCCCAGGGCTGCTCTCAATCCATTCTCCGTCCAGGCTGTGTTTGTGCATAGGATTGCCCTGACCCACGTGCAGGACCTTGCACTTGGCCTGGTTGAACCTCATGAGCTTCACACGGTCCCATTTCTCAAGCTTGTCCAGTCCCTCTGGGTGGATTTGACTTCACTGGTTGTATCTTGCCTCTTCTGAAGATCTGAGTTCTGAACTGGGCTCCACCATTGCTTCTGTTGGATCTATCAGAATGATTTACCTTCCCAGTCTAAAGCATGTCACTTAGTTTACCTGTATGACATCTGTGGTAGCCCAGATGTAGCTAATTGAAATAAGGATTGGGAATTTTTAGTTCCTTTGTGACCAAATTTGTTCAATATGGATAAACTCTTTCTACTATTTGGATACATACTTTATGGAGGCACTTACTAATCCTATTTCCTTATGAGAATACCATAAAGTGTTAAAAACGTTTTTTCATGGCATTAACTTCTGTATTGCCTTCTCTTAGATAAATTAATTGGATACATTTAAGTTCTTTTGTTGTTCATAAAAAGACACGTCTGTGTACTGGTTTATGCTCTGGATTCTTAAAACTTAAACTTTTAAAAAGTTATATGTAATTTATATACATAAATATATTACATGTCAAAATATTTTTCAGAATTGAATGACTGTCTATGAATCAGTGTGTCCTTTAGCCAAGTTTTAAAGCGACATGTTGTGGTGTCCATCCTAGATTTGTGAATTATGTTAGTGTTGAATACAGTTTTGCCCCTCTCATTGTCATCTTCACTTTTGTTTTCACACTTGCATCAGTGTGTGCCATATTTTAACTTCTGTAAGTTGACCACTTTGCGCTTATAAAAATAATGCTGTGAAGCTATCTTGAAATGCTTCCAAGTGATACCAGTTTTTCCTCTTAATCAGTCATCCAGCCAGTGTTTTCTTTTCTTTGTCCGTTCATCCAGCCGTGTTTGTAACTTCACTGAAAGTCAGGAATTCTTCTGTCTGGAGCATGATTAAAGCCTTAATATCTCTATTCCATCAAGGAATCATTTTACTAAGCTCTGCTATCTCAAAGTAACTTTTGTGAGTAGTCCTGTTGGTTAAAATTTGAGAAGACTTCGTAGAGAAAATAAATGACCTGCTTTAGCAGCGTGTACATCCGTACAATCACACTTAAGTTATTTGAACTTGGATATATTTACTAAAGTTCAATTTTTGCATCAAATCAAAAAGCTGATAGGTACTTTAAAAATACTTTTAAAAAGAAATGGCCTCTTTGCTATCTGGGTTCTTTAGTTTGCTTGTAACCCAGGACTTTGTTTTTCAGATACGTTATTTCCTTTTGCAACTTATGTATTGCATAGAAACACATATGAATAACTAAAACCAAGAAGCATCACTTGAAATGCACTAAGCAATTGGAGGTGGAGGCTTATTCTGTGGAATTCTACTTTTGTTTGTTTGCTCAGAGAACGAGAAGTTGAGTATCATCATCAAAACTGGCTACCTGTAGTAGGGTTTCTTGAGCACAGTCTTACAGTGATTTCCTCTGGAACAGAGAATCATCAGCTTTTCTCTCTCTTTATTTCAGAAATAGTGGAATACATATAAATCTATATGCACATGTTCTCTATTTGTTGTTTAATGAAAAATAAATGGCTTAAATCTTTGTTGTTACTAATAAGAACTGAGATGCTTGGCATCTTAGCGGTGAAAACTCAGTAGCTCCTGTATTTAGGTAATTATGCATTAAAGGTTTAATTTAAGACTGTTTTGGTTTTAAATGTGAGATGAAGAAAAATAGCTAAACACCTTGACAGTTTTTTTTTTAAAGCCTAGAGGGCATGAAAGCGGCACTGACCTTTTTGAGTTGCCTCAGTTCATTCTGATGTTTCGTTGTCTATCCTTTGCTGGGGTTTGTGACTGATTTTTTTTTAATTGTTTCAACATTAGAAGAATATCTGTTAAGTAATAACGAATATAAGTACATTCCTCTGGTTTAGTTTAGGAATAAGGTTTTTGTTCTGTTTCTTTCCTCTCTTACAGCTTGACAAAGATGACATGGTATATATGGAAGCATATGATAAGTTGCTGGAATCTTGGCTTACTTTGGTACAAGATGACAAACATTTCCATAAAGGTTTCTTTACCCAACATGCTGTTCAGGTCTTCAATTCCTACATTCAGTGCCATCTAGCTGCTCCTGATGGTACAAGGAATTTGGTAAGCCCTCGTTTTAGTAGTTCTTGATGATCATCTGTAGTAACTAGCCTGTGTCTTCTGGTATGTACTGTATTATGTAGCTCAAGGGAGTATAGAATTACTATTTGTGACTTTGGAAATGAAAATTTTTCTCTGAATTTGTTACTCAGAGGTCATTTTCCAGTCTGCTTCTCTCATTCTGAAGAGGAAATAAAGGAATACAAAGTTGGAAATCACTTTGAAAAAATTAGAAAAAAGTAAACCTGTTACTCAAATCAGCATGCATCTTACTGTTCTTCCCACAGATGCAATGACTAAACTTCTGACTATCCTTCTCTGGACTAGCGTCCCAGTTAAAATCCCCAGTGAAACTGGAAGCCTTTTATACGATTGTTACATCCCATACATTATCTTCCAAGTATACTTTTGAAGTATAACTGACATGCATAAGTGTCTTAAAGTGTAGAATGACTATGCTCAGACAAGAAGCAGCTTGCAATATTATGTGGATAAAATGAATCCTCGTTTGGATAAAATTAATTCCCAATTGAATTTTTGAGGTGACTGTTCTAGAGAAAAAAGTACCTCAAGGATCTCTTGAACCATTGAGAAAGAAAGTAGATTAGTCTTTTTCCCAAGAGTCTAGATCTTACTAAAATAGATTCTCATACAGAAAGTTGGATGTAGATGTCGGATGAATTAATTACTGTATAGATTCAATTCAGTAACTGTATAAAATATCTCTTTAATTTGATGCTGTGCAAAGATCTCAGAGATACCTCATTCCAAAAAGCACTATATAAAACTTAATTCTCCTATCTCAATATGTAACAGATGGTAATAACAGTGCCAAAACAGAGAGAAATATTTCACAAGAGAACTCTGAATTCATATCAGGCGGTCTTGACATAACTTGTATACACAGGTTAATTCATGTCATTCTGTGAGATAAGTCATTTATCCCATGGGTAACCTTTTAAAAGCCACAGCTGGCATTTTAGAATTCTTCTTGTTCAGTATCAAAGCAGTAACAGGAACTTTCAGTCTCTGCTTTGAGAGCGGAGGCTCACCCTTCAGTAAACAGCTGCAACTTTGAAGTTGCCAAAAGAGAATGATTTGCTGGGTTACATAAAGAAAAGATGGGTTAAAAAGCACTTAGGATAAGGAGTTGTGTGTCGATTCAGTTGCCCAGAGCCTTTATAGAAATAAAGTGTACCGATAGCTTTCTGCCATTTGTTTTTTACTCTGTTAGTTGAGTAAATTTTACGATTCTTTAAGAGATTTTTAAAAAACATTTTCAACATCGATACTTAGTTTCTACATGTCTATCTTCTCTTCATCTTCTGGTTGATCTCTTCAAGGAATAAGGTCTGATTATTATTGAAGTAGTTTTATAATGCAGCCAAGATGAGCTTTGAGAAATCGAACAGTGCAATCTCTGCATCAGCAAGAAATAAAGCTGAGATGATGGATGATGATCATGATTATTATTATTATTCTGTTTTCCTGATGTTATAGCGTTTACTTTTTAAAGATTTTTCCCCTCATACAATGGCTTATGGAAAACCTTTAATGAAAGAGATTATTTTCATTTCATCATGAAAAATACTGCCTATCGTGACAACTGAGAACAATATCTTTGACTAGTGAATAGGGGAAGGCATGGAAGTAGCAGTAATTAAAATGGTTCTTGGTCTGTGGTTTGAAGTGGAAATATACTTCAGTCATCTACTGACCACTGGGTTTGCAGACCATCTCTGTGAGTCAGGGTCATTCAGTACCTTGTATCGCGCTTCTAGCAGCGGATGCTCGACAGAGCTGATCTATGTACCCTGTGGTGTAAAGAACCTGTTTTGCTATTGTCCGGCCTGTGCTTATCCTATTAATAACAAGTATTAATTTTGATAATTCTTATGCTCGCCTGATTTCACAAACAGTGAATCTTTTGAGTTGAGAGTGCTATTGGGAAAGGTAGCGAATATACAATTAACTGAATGTGGCATTTTGCTAACTAGTTTGTGAAATACTGATTTGAAAACAATATGAAGCCATATTTATTCCTCTGTTTAACTCTTCTGTGTCTAATTTAGTACAAGTCTGTTCATCCATGCAAAACACCGTGAAAGAAAAAGCCAAAATCATGTAGAAAATTGTGGTGACGATAAAATTTTACAAGTATAACACTAACTGGTTGCTTCTAATTTTGTTGAAATAATCAAAGACTGCCAATGGTGTAGCCTCTCGGGAAGAAGAAGAAATAAGTGAACTGCAGGAAGACGACAGAGACCAGTTCTGTGACCAGCTGGCCAGCGTAGGCATGCTGGGGAGAATTGCTGCAGAACACTGTATACCTCTTCTTACAAGGTACAAAAAAAATAGTCCCGAATGCAACTCAATAAAGCAATCCCATATGAAAAGGCTGACTTTGCTAAAACAGTTTAAAAACAGTGAAGTTATTTTATTGTTGTTTGTTCACAGTTTATTAGAAGACCGAGTGACAAGGCTCCATGGTCAGTTGCAAAGACATCAGCAGCAGTTACTTGCCTCACCAGCATCAGGCTCAATGGACAATAAAGTGCTTGATGACCTGTATGAGGATATTCATTGGCTTATTTTAGTCACAGGTTAGTGAACAGCTTTAAATAGGTATTATTTTGGTATTCTTACTGCAGCCGGAACACCTCAGGAAAAATAAAATCACTGTATATCAACTGCTCTTAATTGATTATAAATTTTATCCCTTATGATGCTTCCATCTTACATACACGAGTCGCAAAATCTTTGTTTCACTTTCATCTGCTTTGAGTAACATGAACGTTATCTTTAACAGATTGATGAAATCTTTACGTGAGGTAATGTCCTTGGGAAATTCCCGCAACTAATTTTGTTATAGATTTTTTGAGATGCGTTATCAGTCAGCCTATTCAATAAATTAGTCTGTTCATGATATCAGTTGTATTGTCTGGGGGCACATGACTTTATAAGGGAATCAACGTGAGATCAGGATAACGGTATTACTCAGTGGGGCCAGAGAGTCCAGTAAGTTCCAGAATCACTTAGTGCTGATGATCTGTGTCCTGGCACTTTGTTGTTTCAGGGAAGTTGAATTCAGAAACCTTTTGGTTTTGATTTTTAGACGAAACTTATCTTACATCTGTTTGCAAAACATAATAACCAAGACAGTGTCTGTACTTTGTTAGGAGAGATGTATACTTTATGAAATATATTGTGGGATGTTTTTGAACATCTGATGTTTTAGTCGCTCTCAGATGTTGACCTTAATATGTTTATAATATTTTTCTACCACTGTAGGGTAGAGTTTTTATTTGTAGCTCGCAGATGGTTATGAGATCAGACAGTGAAAACTACTACTAAAGCTGGAATTAATATTAATTATCTGGACACCAGAGTAATGTATAAAACCCCATGCTTCACCTGATCTGCAGTTGCTATGCAAGGAAAACTTTATTTGAGCAGATGTACTTGGTGTCTTAAAGCTTCTGACAGATTTGAAATGAGATGAACTCGGTGGGGAAGCTGTAAAATCAAGGCTTTTTTTATCACATAGCAGAATAAGAAAAAAGTGACCAAAAATGTTGTTTTGGGTTTTTTGGGGTTGGGGTTTTTTTTCCCCTCAATAGTTAAATTGATTGTAGTACTTCTACGTGAAGCAAAGCTTATATCTTTTTCTATTTATTTGTTTTTTAATTTGGTGGTTTCTTCTCTAGTCTTGGTTCCTGTCACTCTGGGTTCTACCGAATGGCTTTAAGGAATCTAAAGTTAACTTATATGTATTTAGTCAGGGTTTGTACGAACTTTTGGTTCTGGTGCGATGCCTGCCATTAAAGCAATGGATTCTCTAATCAAAAAGCCATAAGTTAACCTAGGGTAGAAAGTTGTGATCACTCTTTCTTTTTTAATGTAAGGCTACCTCTTGGCTAATGATACTCAGGGAGAGACTCCGCTAATACCTCCAGAAGTAATGGAATATTCCATTAAACATTCAGCTGAGGTTGACATCAATACGACACTTCAGATTCTGGGATCTCCAGGAGAAAAGGCCTCTTCCATCCCAGGGTACAACAGAACTGATTCTGTAATTAGGTAAGAATGCATCTCATGTTACTGTGTTAAATGCTTTTTCAGAGAAAAAAAAATTGAGAATATGAGTGGGCTTCTGTGAATTTGAAAAGTAAGAAAGTAATATGTAAACACTGAACACTGGAAAAGAAGTATCTCTTTTAACTAGTATTAAAGTAAGGGCAAATAATTTATAAGAATGGTTTTATAACAGACATATTAAGGCAATGCTGTAAAAGAGATAAAAAGAAAAGATGAAGTGACTTTTTTTTCGGTAAGAGAGGCAGGATAAATACAGATGATATTTCAAGACAAGATGATCCAGGGGAGGACTGTGAAGAAAAAATGAGTGGGACATCAAAACAGATAAAACAGAGTCAATATGGGAAGGCTGAAATGATGAGATTGGCTCATGTCTTCTGTGAAGACTATTAGGTCAGAGTCTTGGAAATAAACAGAAATGTTTTTATATCTCTACTGAAAACCCATCTTTGATCCATTTGTTACAGAAAATCCTGAAAACTATTTAAATTACTAAAAAGTTGGTAGATCAAAATCTTTAGGTAATATACTCTGTAGTTCGTTCAGCACATGTACAGCTTTAAGCAAATGCTTGTCAGAGCATCAGTGAGCTTGTCTACTTTGAACGTGATTTTCTGCCCAAGGTTGGCAGTAGCAGCTCAACTGGTCCTTGGTGCGGGAGGAATTGTCTTCACTTAAGTCCCCATAGTAGCCTATAAAAGGAGCAGGAGAGGGGATTTCTGCTCTTTATTTGCAAGAAAGCTGATGCTCACAAAGGACTCCTCCATTTGAATCCTCGCACTTCAGAAGATCACATTCCACTTTTAATTGACATGGAAGATTCTTCACCCAAGATTAGTCCTTGTCTACTTCACATTTGCTTCTTCTGGAAGAGGCTAGAAAAAAAAAAGGATCTTCATTAGCAATGATGGGCCTAACGTTCAGAAGTTTGAATACTGCTCACTGATGATACTGTTGGCAGCTTCAAGAAGTGTCCACCAAACAGGATTTCTTGATGCAGTGTCTCGGTGCTGGTGGGAATAAAATCAGATCTAAACAAAGAGAGATTTGAGGCTCTCTGGCAATAGCTCTGAAATGTCTTCAAGAAACAGACCACTGTCAACTCCTAAATTCCTTGTGTGCTATCACATTCTTACCAAATGTAATTGATATACCACAAAAGCTAATATTTAATGTAGTTTTATGGAGTGATTTATTAATGCAGCCACCGGGTCCTGTGCTAGTTCAGACCGTTTTTCTGCAGTAATGAAAGAGAGAGAGAAATAACTGGTCATTTCTGTATTTGTTCCTTGGTGTACATGGATGGTGTGACTGGATGGTCCTTGGTGTGACTGGATGGATGGATGNACAATTAGGACCCACTTGGTCACTAAGCTTGGATGGTGCAAGGAAGGAGAATCAGTTTTACTCCAAGTAGCAGTCCCTTTGTCTTTGTTCCCTCAATGTCAGAACGCTTGTGAGGATTCTTTGTTGCACTAATTTTGATGTCAAAGATAAACTCCTTAACCTTTAATGTATATTTTGACCTTTGGGGGGATATTTGCCAGTCTATCCTGTCTGTCTCTCCTTGCATTTAAAGAAACAATAAATTCAGGTGCCTTTTACTTCATTAGAGCTTAACTACTTTGTGTTATCCTGTTCCTTCTGTCATACTTCATGAAAACTGAAAGTGTTTGGTGAGTCACATTGCTTCTTCAAAAGCCACTCTTGGCATCCTCGTTGTATTTTAAATCTGCAGGTTGTTATCTGCTATTTTAAGAGTGTCAGAAGTAGAATCTAGAGCAATAAGGGCAAATCTCACGCACCTCCTGAGCCCCCAGATGGGCAAAGATATTGTGTGGTTCCTCAAGCGCTGGGCAAAGACGTACCTCCTAGTAGATGAGAAGCTGTATGATCAGGTAAGGATATAACTCTTATGAATTAATTGGTGAGTACTAGCAATAATATTATCCTGTGAATGCAGACGTCAGTGTAGCTGGTTTAAAGTGCAATGATAAAGCATTTTTAATATTAAGTGGGTTGTGGTTTATTTTGGAATTTGTTTGAAAGTTGATGTTCTCTTCATTTTTTTCATTAGAAATATAAGTTGTTAGGGGACCCTTCTTGCACATTTTGGTGCAAATGTAATTTTTTTTTTTTATATAGCCATTGCAATAGCAGAATAGCATAGTGAGCTTTCAGGCTGCATAGTGGGTGAAACTCGCTGCCTACGGCAGTTTTATAAGCTGCTTCTCACTATCCATCAGATCTTACAGTTCATCTCTAATATAGTGGTTGCCCTTGATGATGATGTAGTGAGTAACCTGGTCATAATTCTGATTTAGATATTTAACACCATCACAAGGTAGTACACATCAGCTAATGTCACGCGACTTTCTCTCCTCTCCCCGTTCTCATATGTTCTCATTGTATATATCATGATTTCAGTGGTGCATTCCTTGTAAAGGGAAACTTCTTACCATGTTTGGACAGCACTAATCACGATCAGACCTCGATCCTGATTTTGCTTACAGAACTAACTGTAATCCAGCTAGCTGATGGAGGCCCTCATCCTGAGGAGGTCCTGGTGGCTCTAACTTTTGAGAAGGAAGCCTCTTCCTCCTCCCCTTTATTTCCACTACTGAAGCAACTAAGAATACTAACGCTTCAGGAGGCCTCTCCTTAACAAATCGGTATACCAAAGACTCATAAATTTATATTTGGAATCCTATTATTCACCTTGCACTTACAGCAGAGCTAAGAATTTGTAAAGGTGCCAGTTGGGGAACAAAGGGAGAGCGTGAGGAGATCCACATAACAAGAAACATGAAGAGACAGAACGGAGTATCTAGGAAATGCACGTGTTTAGTTTGTGTTGACATGTGAAAGCGATTGAAACCTCTACTTAAACCTTATGCTCAGTCACATATACGTTATGAGTTTTGCAGTTAGAAATGTTAGTGGTGTGCTGACAGGAAGCCCCTGAACGATTATAACAAAATCCTCGTACTTTTGAGAAACACTCGGTAAAGACAGTAGAGCAGGCCATTTCACGGAAGCGTGTTTTAATATGCCAGGACCAGAACGTGAAATCTTTCCTAAAAAATGTATAGATTGAAGGAACAAACTGCAGGAAGCAGATGAGGAAAATTTACAGTGAATATAAGTTTTTTGTTTTTTTTTTTACAAGATTCGATCTAGATCAACAGATAGGTTTATTTCTAATAATTTTTATCACTGAATTTTGAGAAATTTTGTTGTAAATTCATGGAAGCACTTTTGGGAGATGATTTTGGGATCTTTTAATTTTAAACCTTTTGAACTTTCATTTGCATTAAGAGCTAGACATACTCAAACCTAATTTTTGTGATGAGGTTGAAACTTCTCTTTGTTTTAGGTGTTGTGCTTAAAATTGCAAGATAAATATGGCAAAGATTTTCCTGTTAGAGTTGTTCTTTGCCTTTGTCTATGTAACACTTGTGTATTTTGAGTAGGGAAGAAGTGACAGCCTGAAAAGAATTTGCTGACTGATTGCCATACACTTTGGGGTTCTGGCTTCTGTAAAACTCACTCATTTTAATGCTTTTCTTATAGATAAGTCTGCCATTTAGTACAGCATTTGGTGCTGATACAGAGGGTTCCCAGTGGATTGTGGGTTACCTTTTAGAAAAAGTGATCAGTAACCTGGCAGTGTGGAGTTCAGAGCAGGACCTTGCAAATGATACTGTACAACTGCTAGTAACATTAGTGGAAAGGAGAGAGCGGTAAGTTGCTATACCTCTGGAAGTCAAAAAATTTCTTTTGCTTCCTTTAAATTTTTTTGGCCAAAGTAATCCAGATATAGGGCACTTCATATTCATGTCTCTGTAAGTCAAATTACTTGAGTAACGCGCTATAAATGGAAAAAAAAAATGTCTGACGAAGTGAGGAGTGAGACCTAGATTGACAAAACATAATCTAACTTTAATTACTGTTTAGAAGTGCACTCTCCTTCCCCTACCTTTGCGCCTCACTCTTCGACAGTGAGAAAGGAAAACTCTCCCGGTCTCCACTCTTATTGCAAGGATTTTTGCGTTGTTTATTTTTGTTGAACAAGTTCTTCCGGATTAAGAGTTCAGATACTGGCTAAGCCAGTTTAAAATGTGTTTTGGAAACATATTAAAAATTTTAAAAATCCAGGATTTGGCGGATTCAGACAAATTTCAAAGTTTTCTTTGGTATTACAAACTGCAAAGCAGGGAGTTCTGGAATGTTTTACTTCTGTGAATTGACATGCAATTATGCACACAATCATGCATTCACAGTCTGCTGAAAGACTGTTCTGAAGTTTGAGGATTGAAACGCTTGAGGAATTTTCTTTTTTAAAAAAATTAAAACCCACAGGAGATAGTTTTGGAATAAACTGCTTATTTTATCATGACATAATGAGACTAAGCTTTTAATCCATGCAATATGTCCATTAACTCTGTGTGTCTATGTGTGTAAAACTAAAGCACTCCCCTGCTTTTCTCCCATATGAATTGAGCTATTTTCAGAGTATATGCTTTAGAAATCTTAGAGGTGAGGCATTAATAAGATGAAAGTCAAAAGGCGATTTAGCCTTAGAATAAAGGAATTAAAATTACAAAAAAAAAATCTTATGACAGCTGCTAGCAACCTGATGCGCTCTGTTCGTACAATGTTGTGAAGTCTTTTCTTTAATTAAACTGTTTTTCCCTCTTCTAGGGCGAACTTAGTTATTCAGTGTGAAAACTGGTGGAATTTAGCTAAACAGTTCGCAAGGCGAAGTCCTCCTCTTCACTATTTGTCCAGTTCTGTGCAGAGAACACTAATGAAAGCTTTAGTTTTAGGAGGTTTTGCTCATATGGATACAGAAACAAAGCAACAATACTGGACAGAGGTAAGCTATTTTGATGCTTCTGTTGCCTTCATTTTAGCAAGTAGTAAAACCAAGTTATTTTAGGGAATCTTGTGGTGACACAAAATCAACTCGTATAGAATCTTTTGATTTTGAACATCTAATACTTATAATTTTTTAGACGATTCTCTCTTTGAAGGGCAATAGTTGTATGGCACCCATGAGCTGCCAAAAACTGTATCTAAAGCATCACAACCGAAACAAAAACTACTAATATTTACCTGGAGGATTCATGAAGCGGCCAGTATAGCAGTACGCTTGAAAGAGACTATTATAAAAGGTTAAGAATTTCCCTTGGAGCTGTGTCATTTCTTCCTTTTATTTTAATTTGGTGGTGTGTGGAACACAATGAAGAGCCTCAACCAGGTTTTTGTGCCCTGGCTCCATTACAGCTGAGATATTTAACACCAGAAAGGTTGGTGCTAGAAAGGAGCTGAAATGTGGTCCGTGAGCACCGCATGAGTTTGTAAAACATTGTCCTTCTGAGAGAAACTTGCTTTCATTAGCAAAGCCAGGAAATTAGTGATTGAAGGTAAGACTGTAATGCACAGGAAGTAATTGAGAAAAACAGTTAAATGTCTTTATGGACATTTCTGAATTGATTCCAAACACAGCTGATTACAAAAGAGATTGCACTAATGAGAATCATAATATGACAAAGATAACTGCAAATATGAATCTTAATTGATGCTTTTATTGATGAACTTTAACAATTTTTTTCCCCTAATACTCAATTTGGAAGAGGAGGAAATACTGTGAGCCAGAGAAAGTCATTTTAATTTGTTTAAAAACTGCAAAATAACATAAAATATTTATGGAGGCACTCATTTTGGAAACAGCCTGGAGGTGGTGATGGATAATGAGAATCGCTAATCGCTACCACTGCAGCTTACGTTAATGTGGCAGATAGTAACATAATGCTGTGCCACAAGCAACCCATGAGCTTGCTAAATTACTTAGAGCTGACATGTCACGTGATAGTATGCTTATCTTAATGTGACTTTTCTAAAAAATTTTAAGGTTCTTCAGCCACTTCAGCAGCGATTCTTGAATGTGATAAACCAAGAAAACTTTCAGCAGATCTGTCAGGAGGAGGAAGTGAAACAGGAAATCACTGCTACGTTAGAAGCACTCTGCGGCATTGCTGAGGCTACCCAGATTGATAACGTAGCAATTCTCTTCAATTTCCTAATGGACTTCCTGAATAATTGCATTGGATTAATGGAAGTATACAAAAACACACCAGAGACTGTTAATCTCATAATAGAAGTCTTTGTTGAAGTTGCACATAAACAAATTTGCTATCTTGGAGAGGTAAATACAACCAGGAGGGGAAGGGGTGTGGGGGCGTGGGGGGGTGTATACTGTGCTATCCCTCAAACAAAATAAAGGATAGTGATTTTTAGATTCTGTAGAGAAAGGAATGCTATATGGTCACATCTCTTAGAGAAATTCCTTTGTTTAAAGACATATGCTTGCAAAGACAAAAAGCGGAACATCTAGACTGTTTTCGTACTAATAAACTTAACCGTAATTCCTCACTAATCTAAGTCTAGGCACGGGTGGCAAACGAGCGCAGATCATGTTGCGTACTTTTTTTCACCATATCAGACTTCTCTGAGAGCTTGTCTAGGAGAACTGCAGCACTGTTTTATGTGACACGTGCATACCACAGAGACACTGCCTTGGTCTTAAACCAGGCATAATGGATACCTAGATATTACCTGGTAAAACAAGTCAGTGCAGTACACTTACGTCTCTGCGCTGTTGGCCAATTTTGGTTTTGCATCTAGAAGCGATCCTGCCTATTCCAAACCGGGTATGCACAAACAGCGTATTATCGCTCCAGCTTTGTTGGTAATCTGCTTTGTGAGGTTACTGAGATGTCAGCCTGTCACTCAACACAAAGGAGAAGATAAGATGGAGGAACTGATAAAAGTAGTGTTCTGCTGTTTCAATGGGCAGCACACCGATACATGGCTGTAAGCGCTCTTGCTGTTTAAGGTGGCTGTTTCCTTGGTGATTTTGTGCGCAGTTGTTACAAAAAGTGGTTCTGTAACTGAAATGAAAATCTTGGTGTCGTCAGCCAAGTAACACCATCTTAAAACTTAGTGTGGCACTTTTAGCATATGGAAGTTTTCTTATTGTCTAACGTTGTTTTACAGGCCAAAGCCATGAACTTGTATGAGGCCTGCCTAACTCTGCTCCAGGTGTATTCCAAGAATAATCTAGGTCGACAACGGATAGATGTTACAGCAGAAGAAGACCAGTACCAGGATCTCCTCCTTATTATGGAACTTCTCACTAACCTTCTATCAAAAGAATTCATAGATTTCAGTGACACAGGTATGTAGGAATTGGTAATTGCTGAACCGTAACTTGTGTTCTAAGCTGTAAGAGCCACTGTGGGGCATCCGTTCAATCCAGGTGAAGTGAAAACTGAAGCTTAGGCTTGATTAGATCAGGATATGGAAATTACTATTTAATGTGCCAATAGCAAAGGACGGACTTTCCACAGTATCCTAGCATCTGAAATTGTCTCATAAAATAGATAGAGCATTTCTGAAATCTGAATGAGCTTGAAATCTCAATGTTGCAGGTATGAACATGCAGCAGCAGCAGTTTTACAACGAAAAACCCACATAGAAGTTGGAATAGTAAATTACGGCAAGAGGAGAGATGGATTGTCATTTTAGCACAGGATCCAACTTCTGTGAAATGCTGAACTCATTAAAATTCCATCACATTTGGGGGGTTTCTGTATTCCTCATTCACAGAACATGCTTTATGGTATGCAGGTGTAGCTAAGGGCTCTTTTTTTTGTATCCTACCCTGTTGCTTGTTCTAGCTTAGCTGTGCACTGCATTGCTTTTGGATAAGATGAAAAGATATTTGCATGATTCAGAGCTTGCCATGTCCTATACGGCTTGCGGAGAAAACACGCTCAGTAACAAACTGAATCTGCCTCGGTTGTTTTAATGTTGCTCATTGCTTTTCTTAGGTACATCTCGAAAGGCAGAACTTTGTACTCTGAAATTCAGTGCATCAATCTAGTTTTTTTTGTCATGCGTATGCAACACAAATACAGAACCAGATTTAGACTTTGTCCATTGAATGGACAACCTAGTGCCTTGTAAAATACTCTCTTTGAGGTCACACGTTGGGAGTTAGTTCCATAGAAAACACTGTAAAATACTTACCGTGAAACTAAGGAATGTGAACGATCCCTGTAGTGCCCAGAGATCAAATGTGTTGAAAGTTGTCTGCACACTGTTGCTAACTTAATGCAGGAATTATAAAAGTAAGGTCACTGACAGTTGATGGGAAATACAGGTCTTACTGGTAACTGGAGAAAACTTGGCAATGTCCAAACTATAGAATCTTCTGCATTAACTCTCCCATTTTTTTTTCCTCCTTATGTTTATAAAATATGTATAAACCTATTTTAATATATAATACCTATATAAAGTAAGAAAATGCAGTATTGTTTTGCTCGCTCCCTGTTTATGTGTGCAGGCATGAAGCAGCAATCGCCGGCAGCAAATGCCATGCTCTGTAGTGGCGGGGAGCCCTCAGAGCACCTGAAGGGTTCTCTTTGAGTGTGCCAGCTGGTACGCGGGGTTGTGAAATGCTTAGTCCGAATGTGTATAAATATAGAGTGATGTGGCAGCCTCCACTCACTGAGTTTCTATTTTAATACAGTGCCTCGTGGTTTTGTTTTGGGAGAGGGGAATAGTCCTATTTTTAAAAATGTCTTTATTATAAAGAAATGGGACTCTTCCTTCAATATGCTTAATCCTCCTTTCATAAGAAACATTTTTTTTTTGTCTCTTCTACAGATGAAGTATTTAGAGGACATGAGCCTGGGCAAGCTACAAATAGATCTGTATCGGCAGCAGATGTTGTCTTATACGGGGTTAATCTAGTTCTGCCCCTGATGTCCCAGGATCTGCTGAAGGTAAGAATATTTTCACATGCAGTTGGTAGAATATGTGTAGTAATGGATTCCTAGAATTCATTCCTATACGCATTCCACTTCCGTAAGTTAAATTTTCTAGGCTTTTTAAAATGCAAATAACTGTTCCATAGTTCTAGATACTGTTTGAAAAGAAATACTGTGAGCTGAGACAATGTATATTTGAAGGGCCTAAACAAGACTTTTTTATTCTAAAAGAGAATCCGTGCAGGATAACAATTAGCCAAACCTGAAATGTGGCTTGTGGAATCCTTTTTCTGATAATGTCAGAAATGTGATAGGAAGCATAAACAGTGACATTTAAAATAAAAATCTGGGAGCAAGTAGTAACTCTTTAATGATTTTCACAATACAGCTGGCTTTTGTGTCGTAGACGGCAGTGGGTTGTCAGTAGAACGATAAAACAAGCAGCAGTGGAACAGCAGTAATTCGTTGGGTTGCACAGTGTTAATGTTCTACGTTGAATCGTGAGCGCTTCTGAAGCACGTGTCGGTTGTTGCCTCTAACATACTTTCTCACCTGGTCGCGCTCCCCGAGCGTGAGAGCTACGTCCATTTTAGACGGAACTGAGCCAAAGGATGTACCCTAGGAGCCCTCCTGTCTGTTGTGCCCCAAATGCTCGTCAGGCTTTTACCCCACAGGACTAGACTCGCTCTCGTGTCTGAAGCACGACTCCTTGAATTTGTACAGAGCAGATACTGGACTCCCACATCATCTGTTTCGCTTTAGCAATCTTTTTTATTGTACTGGAGTGTTTGCTAATGAAATTGTAGCCGTTCTAATGACTCTGAAGTTGCCTACTAAAATCGTCTTTTCTTCTTTAGTGGAAAGCATTGGTCCAGTCTCTTTGTACAGATGGTAATTATGTCACAATAGAGTTATGTGATTGATTCTAAAATTACTGTGTTTTTCTTTTGACAGTTTCCATCCCTGTGTAATCAATATTACAAATTAATCACTTTCATCTGTGAGATTTTCCCTGAGAAAATTCCACAACTTCCAGAGGACCTCTTTAAGAGCCTAATGTACTCACTGGAGTTAGGGATGTCATCGTATCCTTTATAGAACCTGTCAGTGTTTAAAAAATCTGAGTTGCTTTTATAAGGACCTGTTAAAAACAGAATTTTATTTTTCTTTGCATTTTTCCTTTTCTGTCAATCTCTGTATCTATAATTATATATCAGTAATCGACTCTTGCTCTCTTGTGACTGAGAGTTTCCCTGTAGTGTCTGCTGAGATTCTAGCATTAGCTGAATTTCCTCTGATGCGCGTTGCTTGAATGCAGCCTTTAAGTGGTTTAGCGTGTAAGTTTGTTCTGGCAGCCATTCCTGCCTCCTCCATTACTTCACTTCAGAGTGTGTAACTTCATAAGCCTTCAGCTGGTATCCCAAAGCCATTCCTGAATTAGTTTCTCAGCTGGTAATACAAACCACTGCCGCTGTTCTACTGGGCTGGCTCCAGAGCATTTCCTGTCAGGGTGCCAATGGGCTCTCCCTCTCATAACGGGAGGACCATTTTCACTAATCTGTGGCACGTGTCAGAAACAGATGAGCTTGACCATAAGGGACTCTTTCTGAAAATGTTATGTCAGAGAGGGTTATGTTACCTTTGGGTGTGTAGCTAATTAAAGAAGGCGACAAGCTGGAATTCTTTTTTTCCCCCTTTTTCTGTATTTTTAAATTCATTTTTTTTATTAACAGCTCTATAGTAAAAAGAAATCTTGGAACGTACAAACATTTAAAATATTTTCTAGTGATGCCACTGGGAAGTTTCACCACAATTTAATTGAAATTTGACTTTGCTTCTTTAACGCCTGTTACCAGAATGAGTTCAGAGGTTTGCCAGCTCTGTCTGGAGGCCGTAACCCCATTAGCAGAACAGTGTGCAAAAGCACAAGAAACAGATTCAACCCTTTTCCTAGCAACAAGGCACTTTCTTAAGGTAAGATGTCCGCGGTTTGTGTTACTTTGGCTTTTTTTGCATACAGGTAGCATCAAGAGGCCAAACAGTGATCATATCTGACCAGGTGAATCAGGATCACACATATAGTAAGAAACAGCCTCTCACCTTAAACTGGCGGTTTAAGAAGAAAGAGCACGAAGGCCTGGCGACACTGGGCTAGAGTACAAAAGAGGATGGAGGCACAGAGAGAGGAAGTTACTTACTGCCAATCAACAACAGACCTGAGCCTCTCAAAATGCAATTTATATTTATCCATACTCTGCACGCGAGCTCTAGAATGAACCTGATTAACCATGTTAGCGGTTAACATTTACTGTGAAATAGAAAGCTTCCAGAATTGTGTGAACCGGAGGCTGGGTAAAGTACTAAAACAAGAAGCAGAAAAAAGAGCATAATTGGGAACTAGAAAGAAAATTATGTCGCTTATTCAATGTATCCAATGAATTATGCATTTTCTTAATCCAGTATCATATTTAGTACCTTCCTTTTAGGACCATCCACTGTTATCTCATCGAATTTTGCAGTGACCTTGTAGCAACCAGGTTCTTGCTAACTGGGAACAAAGTAATTGGAGAACTTGTGTGCTTCTCTTCTGATTTTGTAAAGACTTCTGTTTTCCTTGAGACATCTTTTCTTACCAAACTGACATTCGAACTTCTGGGGATTGCTCATTAAAACCATGCATCAGCCAACCTGCGAGAATGAGAAACACCTTAAATAATTTCATTTGCCTTTGTATTTCTTCTAAGTTAATGTAGCTTTCTGCCTTTTCTCTAAATTTCCACTTAAAATTATAGTACTGCTCTTATTAATCTGTTCCCTTTTTGGCTTTCTGTGAGCTGTAGAAGTCTCCAAAGCTTGAGGAAAAAAGTTCCCTGTTTTATTCTGGAAGAGCAAAGGCTTTTTTTCATTATTTCTCTGGCATATCTGCAACTTTCGGAGAAAAATACAAGATACGCCATTTCTCTCTGAAGAACACATAAACCAACAGCAGGTTTCAGTGCTTTGAGATGTGAATTTGTGCTGTTAAGACAAGACCTGAAAGTTCTAAGAAAGTTCTTTTAGAACTTGGCTTTCCAATTACTGATACCGAAATTTTTTTTAAAAAGGCAACAAAGCAAACAACAACCTTGGATGTTTATAAATACGTGTTCATTATTATTAGGATCATAGAATTGTCAGGGTTAGAAGGGACCTGAAAGATCATCTAGTTCCCCCCCCCCTGCCATGGGCCGGGACACCTCCCACTAGACCAGGTTGCTCAAAGCCCCATCCAGCCTGGCCTTAAAAACTTCCAGGGATGGGGCATCCAAAGCTTCTCTGGGCAACCTGTTCCAGTGTCTCACCACCCTCATGGTGAAGAACTTCCTAACCTCTGTTCTGAATCTACCCATCTCGGGTTTTAATCCATTCCCCCTAGTCCTACCATTACCCGACATCCTAAAAAGTCCCTCAGCTGCTTTCTTGTAGGTCCCGTTAAGATACTGGTAGGCCACAATAAGGTCTCCTCGGAGCCGCCTTTTCTCCAAACTGAAGTGAATATTATCAGAAGTGAAGATGAGGTTCAGCAGCAAATGTTGGTAAAGTAGAAAGTTAAGTTTACACTTCCGTAACTACTTTTGTTTTGCGATTTCAGATGGTCTTTGATATGCTGGTACTTCAGAAGCACAACACAGAAATGACAACTGCAGCAGGTGAAGCATTCTACACATTAGTGTGTTTGCATCAGGTATGGCATTTAGACACTTGCACCCTGAAAACCAGTCACTTGTTAAAGGAGAGTGGTTAATTACTCTGCATCTGGCAAATCATGGAATCATTCAGCTGGGAAGGGACCCTCAGGAGGTCTGTAGTCCAACCTCTTGATCAAAGTGGGGTCGGCACTGAATTCAGATCAGGTTTCTCAGGACTTTTTCCAACTGTGTCTTGAAAACTTCCAAGATGGTTATTCCAAAGCCTCTCTTTCAGCTGCCGCCAGACAGTCTTGGTGGCCCACCACTGGACTCATTCAAGTTCATCAATATCCTTCTTGTGTTAAGGAGTCCAAAAACTGGATGCAGTATTCCACATCTAATTCCACATCTAATCTAACAAGTGCTGTGTAAAGACAAATAATAAATACATCCCAGTATGCTGCTAGTATTCATTTCTGACAAGGCACAGGGCTGACTTGCTTAGCCTGCTCTCCACCAGAGCCTTCAGGTCCTTTACTCAGCAGAACTGCTCCTCAGCCTGTCACTTACCAGTCTGTATAGTTGCAGGGGCTTAGTCTGTTTCAGCTGCTGAACTTTGCATTTGCCCTTGTTGAATTTCATGAGGTTCCTGTCATTTCATTCCTCCAGCCTCTGAATGTCAGTCCTGCCCTTGAATGAACTGGCTGCACTCCCTAGTTTGGTTCTATCCACAGACTTGAGAAAAGTGCGTTTCTTCTCCTCCTGCAGGTCACTGACTAAAATATTTAACAGGACAAGCCCCAGATAAGAGCTCATACTGCTGCTTGTAACCAGCTTCCAGGTGAATATGAGCCGTTAACCACAGTCCTTTAGAGGCTGATGATACAGGTGTGGTTTTCACCCACGTAGTAGTCCACCCACCTAGACAATAAAATCCCAGCTTGGTTACAAGGAGGCTGTGCAAGACTGCCAAAGGCTTGCTACCATCAAGCATCCCTGCTCTCCTCTCATTCACTGATGTAGTCATTTCATCACAGAAGACGGGCTGGTAAAGCATGATGTACCCTTGGTAAATCCACGCTGGCTCTTCTCAGTCCCTTTCTCTTTCATGTGCCCAGAGATAGCTTCTGGGAGTACTTGCTTCGTGATTTTTGTAATCATTCAGAGATGTTAGAGAGCAGCCTTGTAATGACATGAGCCCAGCTTTCTGAACCCTTGGATGGATTCTGTGAGGTCTCATGAGCTTGTAAGCATCAAGATTTCTCAAGAGATCCCTGGTTTGGGTCCTGTTAACTACTGGTAGTTCCTCTCTTCCTTGAACCCTGTCTCTAGTCATAAAGGTCTGGGAAAACCTTTCAGTGAAGACCAAGGCAAAGAAAGCGTTGAGTATTTCAGCCTTATCTTTTGTCTGTTATCTCTAAATCACCTGTCCATACAGCAACAGGACCCACATTTCACATGTTCCTTCTTTTATTGTAAATGTACTGGTAGAAGCTGCTGTTCTTGTCCCTTGGTGTCCCTTTTGCTGAACTTTGCTTTTCTATCATTGCCCTTGTCCAGACAATGTTTGTTTCCCTCCTTTGTAGCTGTCCCTACTTCCGTCTCCTGCCTGTGTGCTCCCTGCACTGGAGTTCAGTCGTGAACTCCCTGCTTAGCTGGGTCGGTGTCCTCATGTGTTTATATTGTTTTCCTTGGTATCGGGACAGAATCACAGAATCACAGGGTTGGAAGGGACCTTAGTAGATCATCTAGTCCAATCCCCCTGCCAGAGCAGGGCCACCTTAGAGCAGGTTGCACAGGAATGCGTCCAGGCGGGTTTTGAATGTCTCCAGAGACGGAGACTCCACCACCTCCCTGGGCAGCTTGTTCCAGTGCTCTGCCACCCTCAAGGGAAAGAAGTTCCTCCTCATGTTTAGGTGGAACTTCCTATACTCAAGTTTGTGCCCATTCCCTCTTGTCCTGTCACTGGGCACTACCGAAAAGAGCCTGGCCCCATCCTCCTGACACCCACCCTTCAAGTATTTATAAGTGTTGATTAGGTCCCCCCTCAGACGCCTCTTTTCCAGGCTAAAGAGACCTAATTCCCTTAGTCTATCTTCATAGGAGAGGCCACTCTTCTGCTTAGAAGAGGTTGTCCTTAAAAAGCTGTCAGCTCTCCTGAGATCCTTTTGTCTTCAGAGCTCTCCCACAAGTTCAATTCCACCCACCAGTCTCCTAAATAAGCTGAAATCTGCTTTTGTGATGTCCAGGGTCTATACTTGGCTGCCCTCTTTACTCGCTCCCCTAAGGATCCTGAACTCTATTTTAGGATCATTGTAGCCAAAGCTGCCATTAATTGCCAAATCCCTGACCAGCTCTTCCCAGCTGTGAGTAGCAGATGCAAAGTCATGGGTGGCCCATTTGGCATTCGAGCAAATGTCAAGGAGGTAATCTCTTTTAAGTCTGATCTGGAAAGTTCCTCAGGTTGCTTGAAGATGACTCAGTCCACTACTTGCCCTGTTTTGGTGATTTGTAGCAAGCTCTCACCATGATGTCATCTTTACTACCTCTCCTCTGATCATGACCCATAAGCAGTCAACTTGCCCAGTCCATAGAAAAGCATTCTTAATTTGATCTACCCTTTCACATAAATGGTGATCTTCTGGCCTCTTCTTGCCTAAAGAGCTGTCCGTTGGAGCACACCAGTCATGCCACCTGTCCCACCACATCTCAGTGCCTGCAGCAACATTGCAGCTCTGCATCTGCACAGGGAGCTCTAGCTCTTCCTGATTATTTCCAAAGCGGAATGCAATTCTGCACAGGCATTTGAGGTTGGCCTCCTTTCCACCTGTTTCATCCTTCCTGATGAGCACTCTTAAACCCATCACACTTCCTTGTGTTCTTACTACTCTTGGTGTCTGTCTCCTCACTTGTCTACAAGCTGTTGCCACCGTTCCCCAATGTGCCCCTTAAAGTCCTTCCTGCCAGGTTGGCAAGCCTTTGGCAAAGATGTTCCTAAGCCACTTTGTCATATGGATCCCCTCTCCTGTTAGCATCCCTCAAAGAGGGACTCATGATGGTGTAAGACAAAAAGAGCCTGTGACACAAGCCACAGGTGGCAACTTCATGTTGTGTCTGCCCCCACCCAAGCCCTTCACCAGCAGAATCATGGGGACTGTCATCCTGGCTCCCACGCCCTTCACCCTTGCTCCCAGAGCTCAATAGTCACTGAACTTGCTCCGGGTGCCCCTTGGCCAGTGTCCTTGGTGGCCGTGTGGCTGAACAACAAGCAATGATAGACTGAGGGCCAAGAATGATCCTCAGCAGTCTGTCCGTAATAACAGCCCAGATCCTGGCCCCCAGCAGGGTTTTTAGGTCCCCATCTCAACCTTTGCTGCACAAGGTTCCATAGCCTCTGCGGAGTCCGCTCCAGGACGCTGGTGCACAGCAGGTAGCCAGGTGTTCTCCACTGCAGGTGAGCCAGGCGCCTCTTAGGCACTCTGCTGCTTTTCTCAAAACTCTCAGTAGTTCTTTCGCTGTCCTTTTAGTCAGGTTTGATGTGTTTCTTTGTCTTCTGTTCCTGTCCAAGTAAACATGAGAATAAGTGGGAAACACTTGGAAAGGAATCTAAGCTCTCTGTCCCACGGAAGGGAACCTAGAGATGGGAAAGCCTGTGGGAGGAGATGGTTGTTTTGGCACGCTGAACGTGGGGCGGGCATGAAGAAAGAGAAGTGCGGTTTGCAGGAGTGAGCCTATGCCCAGTGAGAGTCAGGAGGCACGCTGAAGGGCATGCCTGGAAGCTTCTTCTTACTCTGCGCTGCAGAGCATCGTGCCTAGCTTGCGGGGCTTCTTTAGCCTTACTAAAAAACCTGGTCTGGTTGAAGGGCTTGGTCTGGCTCAGAGGTAGGTGAAAGGCTGCAGGTCCACAGTCGCTTCTGGTTCCCCAGTTAGTGAAACTGGATAACAAGTGGAGAGGTACTGGTAGTTTTCTGTCACAGCCTTGGTTCTGGATTTTGTCCCAGTGACAGAAGTTGTATATATCGTTTGGTTTTTTTTTTTAAGCTAATAAGATTCTTGTTTATTTAACAGGCTGAATATTCAGAGCTAGTTGAAACGTTGCTATCAACTCAACAAGATCCAGTAATTTACCAGCGGTTAGCAGATGCCTTCAACAAGCTTACTGCAAGCAGCACTCCTCCTACACTGGACCGTAAGCAGAAGATGGCCTTCTTAAAGAGTTTAGAAGAATTTATGGCAAATGTTGGCGGACTTCTCTGTGTAAAATAAACAACAAAACTCTATGCCTAATTTAGACCCTTTCTGCAAAATGCACTGAGAAATGCTGAATGCTGACTAAATCTTGTACCTGTCTCTGGGTTCTTTGCAGCCATCTCAGATTCTAGAGAGCCTGGAAGTTTGACCGTAACACAATGGAATAGGAGAGGTCAACTTTGAATCAGCTTCTGCTATTACGTGTTAGCTGCAATCTGTCATACTCGTGTGTGGGAGAGAATGAACAGAAAAATTGAATTTAAATTTTTTCCATATATGTGCAAACAGATATGGGCACAATGAAAAATAAATTCAGTGCCTTCCCCCCCCTCCCCCACTAGTTTAAAATATGAGTGGCCAGATAAACATACAGATTTCTTTTCTACCCAAAATCATGTTAGAGTGTGATGCAGATACATACAAAGCTCTAAACAGTTTAGCTGATTTTAAGCTTTATGTTTCCTCTCTTGAAGTTTGAGTTTGTGTTCCAATGGGGAAGAAAAACCAAATGGTATTTTAACTTGTGTTTAGTTCTGGTTTTCTACATCAACCTGACATTGCATGTTTAATGCACTGCAGGTTTTTACATTATGTTCTGCTGCCTAAAGTTCAGAAGAATAAAAGGTGTATATTTTTGTTCCCCTAAAATGAACTTTAGGAACTGTAGCCATTTCATTGCCTTAATTTAAAAGAAAAAAAGAAAAGCTCATATACTTTAGATAAGAAATTTAAGGCAAGATTTGACTCTTCAGAGTTGGGTTAGGATGTTGGCATTAAGCTGCTGTGTACCTCTTGCAGCCCTTCATGTTGACGTGTCATTTTGGAATGAGTGTCTAATGCAAGGTTCAAGTGTAGTTTTACTTTCAGTATCTGATTTGATTCATACCCAGGTTGCACGCAGCTGCAATGTATTTCTACACTGAACTGTTTGCCTAAGCAATAACAACTGAAACGGTGTAAATTACTGGCAAACTTTTTAAAGTTGGGGCATTAGCTACAACAATTATGCTAGAACAGGGGCGTCAAACCCTGTTACTCAAGGGCCGTATCTGTTTGACTCCAGTCGGGAAAGGTAACTGGGATGTGTAGTGCTGCGGGGGATTTTTGGCTGTGCTGAATCTAGCTCCACTTCTGCAGAGCCCGCCCAGCTGCTCTGCTCTTGCTCAGTTTTTTGTATCAGCACTTGAGCTGTTGTGACAGCAGAATACAGTGCCCTGAGTACAGTGGACCAACAAGGGGGAGCAGCACACAAATACGAAAGCAAGGCCTGCTTTGTCGCCAGTCCTGAGCCAGAGAAGACTGAAGCAAACACAAATGCTGCATGTCTAGTACAGTGGATTTTCGGGGAAATACATGGAGGCAGAAGTGGGCCCTTTTGTTTCAGACCTCTGCTAGATTACGCTGTTGAGTATTTCCCATGTGTTTTTAAAATTCTTATAAAATGTGCAGTATACACCTTTACATGGCTGTGTGTAGCATCATGTTTGCAACTCTGTGCCATTCTTCAGCTATTCATCTCAAAATTAGTCACAATAGCCAGAATTTTTAAAAGACACAAATCTGTAAGACTGTGCTATAAGTGATCTAAGGCTTTTTTATTTTTTAGTTAAAACCATACCTCTCAAGCATGGATCCACAAGGCCAAAAATGCCACCTCTTCATTATACTTTTCTTTTTTAATTTATGTGAAAACTGGGCTAGGGCAGATGTACACATTAAAAAGTGACCATAAAACTTGTTAGATAATGTACCTTCCCAGCTAGTATTTTATTTCTAAGATAATTTGCATAGTGTTTTAGAACAGGGGTATTGCTCTCATTTTTTTCTTTAAACTCTAATGTTTTTCTTTAAGAGATGTCTTGACTGTGCACTTGCACAAAAGATAATGATCCTGGCAGATCCTTCTGTTTTTAAACTGTTCTGATGGCTGATTTTTTAAATTTGTCTGGGTTTTGCTATGTTTTTGAAACTGCTTCTGGAGTTTGTCTGAGTTTCTACCTTGAACAGGGCAGCAGTTCTGAAACCTCATTTTTCAGGTGTAGGACATTCAAGCCTGGGAACACACGTGGCAGTAGGAGCTGCTAGTTTGTCATGATGTGCGCAATGTCAAATATCTAGGCCAAAGTCTTCAAAGAGATCATAGCAAATACCTTCATGGGTTTTGGGTGTGATGCTCTCGGTCATCATTTCTTATATAACTAGCTCTGTCATATTCTTTTTTTTTTTCTGATCCTAAAGCTGTCTCACTATTTAAAAATATTTATTAACTTGAAAATTTTGAAATCTTCTTGAATATTGTGATTGATGAATGGGAGCACAAATTAAGTTAGTATTGAGAACAAAGTAATGTGCATACTCATTACTCTTCTTATGAGGCCCATTGTGTTGTAACAAGCAGAGACGCGCAGCATCTTTTGACTATCAAGACTCACTGAAGTATGAACGCTTACATTCAAAGACTAGTTTTGAAGGTTGATTAAAACTTTCCTTTGCCATTCACTTAAAATCAATATTATATTTTTAAGGGAAACTGTCCTGGTAAGGGAATTATCTTTTTTTGTAATTTTCTTGCTTGATGTTATGCTAGACAACATTCTTCGTTTCTTGTTTCCTAATTTTTCTTCTGTTCTTGTATGTTCAACAGGGATCTTTCCATGCCATTTTATGTTTCTTTTAGAGCAAATGCTAAGGTGTCTCTGCTTAGTGACATGTATGAAATTGTTGCAAAAGGTTCTGGGAATAAGTTTTATTAATTCATACTCCTGCTGGCTAGGTGGCTGCTTCTACCCAAACTATCTGGTTTCTATATCCCTTCCAAAAATAAAAAAAAAATAAAAAAATCCAGTGGTCTTCTACACATCCAGTTGCTGTAAATCTGAATGCAAAAGCTTGTTCAGGTCCGTAGGAAAGACTCATAGACCATTTTCACATTGAGAGTTGGCTCCACATAAGTGTTCTGAAATTTTTATAGCATCACTGCATTGATTTTCCATTCACTGTGCAAAGTGAATAATGGTTCTAAAAATGCACCTGTTTTTCGAAGGAAAAAAAAGGAAACTCAAAGTGAATTATAAATGCTGCATGATATAATTGTGACAAATATATTTGTCTAGACTTTTTTTGCTAAAACAGATTATTGCTCCAGTGTCTTCATTCTGAGACTAGAAAGTAAGAAGCTGCTTTCCCATTTTTCCAGCTCCTTCCCCATTGTAATAGCTGGTTCTAATGCTGGCATAGTAATTTTCTGTTGTTCACCCTATCATTTTCAATGCTGGGAAGCGTGACCATCTAGTTGGGTTATGAAATCCAAGACCACCTTGAAAGCACAGATACACATGACAGGGAGAAGTGGACTACTACTACATGAAACTTCCACTTTCATGTGCATTATGCCTTAATTACCCTCACTGAATTACTGCCGGAATCTGCTACTTATTGCCCAGAGGTTTGTGTTTCACTGGTTAATGATAAAGGGCTCACCGTTTTCCTCAGGAATGAGAAACTTGTTTTCTCAGCATGTCCAAGAGAGGGGGTTGAATCAGAGTCGTCTCTTCGATAGTGCATAGCACTCACTACAGGCCCAGTGTTTACCTGGGTAAATCCCTTTATATCTAAGCCATGTAGTTCTAGAAGATAAGCTCCCTTAGAGCAGTCAGTTGTCCATTTAAAGTCTAATTCTTTAAAAGGTGAAGCAAATTCTAATTTGTGATCTGCAAAATTATTAAAAAATTGCAGCATTTATCTTGTAAAACACTTCAAGTAACTTCAGTTTCGGTTAAATAATTGCATAAGAAGGGGTGTTTTTTATGGAAGTAGCTTGATGAATATAAGCGCGGGAGTAGGAGCCAGGCTCCTCTAATTTTGTATTAGTTTTTCCACTGGATCCTCTGTGGCCATTGGCAAGTTGGTGGAATTGTGTCATTGTTGAAGTAGCGGCAATACCTGCCTACCTCACAGGGGTGTTGTGAGGATTAGCTTATGCCTATAAAATGCATTGAGGATCTGAGATGCTATGTAAATATTAAATATTTTAATTTTAGTTTTATGAGGTGTAAGATTTACTGTAAGGAAAACAGAAGATTTTCATAATTACAGTGCCCAGTAGAGGCAGCAGTGGCGCAGCATTCCCCGAGACTGGTCTGCTGCACTACAGGAATGCTTGCTGTAAACTGTAGTTATTTCAATTACAGCCAACTGAAATGGTGGCGGCTTCTTAAATAAGATTCCCCACCAGTGTGCCTCGGTTCTGGTTTAAAATAGTGAGAGAGGACAGTTGCTAGCTATCCAGGCTTTGGTGCCTCTACTTGTGACAAGTGCCACTTGTGGTGGTAGGGGATTTTGGGTTGGGTTGGGTTTTTTATAAAACTCTGCGAGGAACAAACACTCATTTTTCCCATATCTGTTCCAGTCACTAGGTATAACCAAAGCCTAATAATATAAAACTTAGAGCCAGCCCTGCCCCCTGAGAAATTAGTTTTTAATATGAATAGGTTGTGCCCTCTTTGCAGTGAATGAGATTAACGCTTTCTAGCACTAATCATGAAACAAATCATGAAGTGTCACTTGCTCTAGACCCTGAAGCTCTCAGCTATCTTACAAACCCCTTTTTCAATATGAGATTTCTTGGGCCCCTAGCAACTGAGACTTAAGATATCCCTGGCTTTCCCTTCTCCTCAGTGAATTAAAGTAGATACTGCTTGTCCATTTCTTCCCTTTCCCTATCCTGCTTTTCCTGTCCTTTTAAGCCATTCTCAGAAAAGATCTGGAAGACCCTTCCAACCTCAAGGGAAAGATACTATCCATGTGATTTTCCAGTCTATTACAGCTTGATACTTGAAATTGATAAAATCACTTCTAGTAGCATTCCCTGGCACATTTCAATCTCTCATTGAACCCTTCTAGAGTTTATGTTTAGGAAAAAATATTTACCCTCTTTCATTTGTTCCCTTTGTGCAAAATAAGGAACCTCCATGCAGTGAACATGCAGTTTTAAGGCAATAAATGCTAGTACTGCTGTTGGTCAAGTGTGTAAATATTTTAAATGTATAATTCAGTACTATGTTGAGTTTATATATTAAAAATGCAGGGACTGAAATGCTAGTTGATTTCAAGTATTGTTTTACCTGTACAGTTGAAGATAAGAAGTTGCATAGAAATACTTCACAATTTGTTGCAATAAGACTTGGGAAATGGCTGTGTAATCAAGCCTTATCACAACTGAATTTTCAATTTTGAAATGAACGCTTTCTGTATTATTAAGATCCATAAGCAGGAGGAGGATAAAACTGTTTTCCACTAAAGACTTTTATTAATTTTGTTTTGGCCATGTGTGATTTGTGTGTATTCTTGTTTAATACTTTTCTAAAATCTCACCTCTGTTGAATCCCTGAAATAGCATTTGTTATATCTTCTTACGGTAGAAACAAAAATAGGAACTTTATGAAACCTCAGGCTACACATTGTGCTCTTTGGCTACTGTGAACGCGTGCAGTAATTCAGTTAAAGTTGATGAGGTAACTTTAATGTACATTGGCACTTAAGGCATGAGTTTGTCCATCAACAGAAAAGTAAAAAACCACCATGTGATTAGGTGTGGGACAGGAGTATCTCACACTGGACTGCAATTACCAGAAGTGGCTGTGAATATATAATCAAATTAATCTTTTCCCCCATCCTCCAACAGAAAAGCTTAATGGTGACTTTTCAGGTCACTGATATTGGTGGTGTTTGTCTACCCAGAAGGAACATTGATTTCTGTGTCTTAACATTTTTGTGTGTGTAGATTTAATCTAAACAGTTTCTGTTGATGCCTGGCATGGAAATGTTTTCCAAGCTCATAATCTGTTCCCATGTACGGGACATCCAACAGTATGTTACTTCATGTATATCAGAAAAGTTCAGTTAAAGGCAGCAGTTCCTAATGTGCTATCATACAATTACATTTGGATTACAACTATTTTCGATTACATTTGGATAAACTACAGCTGTTTTCTGTTGTTCGCCTCTTACTTTCATGCACTCATCTCTTTAAAAAAAGGGGAAAAAAAAAAAAAGCTTCACAAATCCTGAAAGTAAAACTACAGTTGTGGTGGTGACAGCTTGCTACACAATGGTGGTGATGCCATATGCGTCACTAGAGTTTTACTGGTTTCAGAAGTGAAATCATTGCAGTTATATATTTATTTTGGCCGGGTTTAGTGCAGCAAGCATTTTGGTGAAGGACAGAAACATTTAAGGTAATTCTGAGCAAATCCCTGAAAGCAACCAGTAAGATTAACAGTAGCATGTCCAAGAGCCTTTCATGTAGAAAATTGAACTATTCTGCTTTACCTTAAATATGAGGTCTGGAATAAACTTGAATGATTTGGGTACAAAGTCTTTATTCACACTTGTTTGTGTCAGTGTATGCAAAACCCATTGATTTTGCCTTTATGAAACTTATATTTGCTTCAGTCGTGAGTGGTGGAGTTGGTGGTGGGTTGTTTTCCTTCATTGATTTGCCGTGTATTACAAGCAGAAAGGTGGAAAGCTCTGCCTTCCAAGTGGAATTTGTCTGGCAGGTCAACCGAGCAGGAGGTCGTACATGAACTGGAAGGGGGGAGGAGGAGGGGGAGACAGTAAAAGTTTGCAACCTTAAATGGAGAAAAAAAATAAATCAACCTAATCTGTAAGAAGAAAAAGAAATCCAGAATACGAGTATTATCCTGTAACTTGGTAACTAGTGTCATCCTGACAAGGATTTGTAAAAGCCTGCCATTTCATCAGCACATTTTTCTGGGGGAAAAGAGAAAGTTCTATTTTGGAATTGTATGAAATGTGGTACTACTGGTGTGAGTTTTGTTAAATAATAAAATCTTCTTTATTTTGTAAAACATTACAGACAAATCTACATCTCCAAAGAGAACACTGAACTTACCCACTGTGACTGATAGATAACTCATTACTAGTTTTTCTTCCATCTGTATTTGAATCTCATGGAACAGCGGTTTTCACCTTACCATCTACGAGAAGTTGTCGGATTTGATTTTTCTGACACTTGCCTTTGCAATTAGTGTAAGGCGGAGCTTTGCATGTGATGTACCTCCCTTTTTCTTCCCCTCTGTGTCTGGCCTACTGTTCATGGTTACGAAGGTGTGAATGTTTGATTTGCTTTAACCTACTGGTTTGGATGATGCAGTTTGGGTTTGTGGCGTATTCAGACAGCTTCCAATCTGTGTTTGGCGTTTACTGAATGAAAGTCATCGCTAGACTCCAGCACAAGATTTGAAAGCCTCGCTTACAGCTTGGTTTAATAAGTTGTCAGTACATTTTGCTTTAATTGTAGAACTGCACCGATACTTCTAATGGTCTTTTGTTCATTCAAATGATTGTTGTAACTCAGAAAAAAACCCCAAAGCCAAAACCCCACCACCACACTGTGGCATCTTTAGGAAGATCACTGATGTCCTCACACGAGATCAACGCTGCTTTGGGGAAGGCTTAACACTCTTCTGCCACTTTAAGGAAAGACTGTTCTTCTGAAGTACTTTTTGCCTGCTTTTAGGCTGTTATGCACTTTTCATGATTTCTTAACAAACTATTGTTAAAAATGTACTGTAACATGGATTTTGATAAGCGCACATGTATTTAAACAATTCACTCGGCCTCAGGAAAGCTGGAAAAATTGGATACCTGTTTTGTATCTTGGTTAAAATGTTTGTTATCTACATCCCTTAAGATGGCCAGGTAATGTCTAGATCCTGTAACCATTTAAAATACCAGAGTAGTCTGTAAAAGGAGGACAGTGTAATGTTACTCTAGGGACTGAGAAAATAGTGTCCTCTTATTTTTCTTGAATTGGAGTTTCAAAAACAAAAAACAGTGATAAACCCCATTTACTGTTCAGGGAAAAAAAAAGTTTTCTTTCTAACACTAGCATATTTCTATTTTCTTCCTCCTCCTTAAAAAGAGTGTGTGAAATAAGTGCCGAGGTATGTGTAGGAAAACTGTAAAATCTGCTGCTGTACATAATGTTTGCTACTTGACTGCATTTTCTGTTCCACCTTAATTTTACTGGTTTGCTAAATATATTTTATATATTTTCCTTCCTGCTTCTTGTGATGGCAGAGTGCTTACATCTTTGGGGGGGGGGAAGAAAAAAAAACCACCATGAGAAGGTTCTGAAGGTTCTGACCAGAAGGTTCCATTACGTTTGTATGTTAGCATGTATCTCAGGTCATTTTTTGAGAGAACAGCATAAATCAGGGTCAATATGGCATAGTAAAATAACTGGGGATATTAGAGTGTACAAAGGCATAGATGCTAGTAATTCTGTTTCCGTTTTTTTTTTTTAATTACTTCTAAAATCCATTTAAAATGTCAATACCACTGGATGGTATTAGGTACCTCATGGTCACTTAAGTAGAGCATTTTTCAATCTGAAGTCTGTAGCACTCTTTGTGGTCCCTGAATTACTTCCAAAGGATCCACAAAGCCTGGTAAAATAGGAAGAGGTCACTGTGATCATGTATCACTGTAATATTTCTAAGATTTGCATCTCTAGTAGAGAAAGAGTTGGGAGCCCATGAACTGTTTCAGGATGAAAACTTACTGCTGTACTTGAATTCAGAGAGCTACTGCCAGCTTTCAGAAGGCTGACTGATAATCTGTCCTGCTGCGTGGCCCAAGGTCTCAGGAAGCTGTGATGCAGCTGGCCCACAAAGCTACCCCACGGGCCTCTAAGGCACGTTTTATTCTGCATCTGTAGAGCAGCACGGTATTGAAAGGGCAGTAAGCTTCTCTTACAAAGACAAGACGTTGCATGTTGTTCTGCAAGTAAGGTGTTTCCACTTCTATTACTTTCCATCTTCAAAAGTAGGATTATGTTGATGCTAACTAGAAGTAACCCTTGTATGGCTGTAAAGTATTGCGTGCTTGGCTGTCTTCTAAATGAAATGTGCAGTTTCATTTAGATGAACGAGCAGAAACCAGAAACTTTTAGGCGTTTACCAGCCCTAAAAACGTCAACTTTTTTTTTTTGTGTGTGGNNGCTGTTTTTTTTGTCGGGGGGGGGGGGGGGGGAGCTATTAAGAAATTTCTTAGAATTAATGGCAACAGCAGATGTTCTACAATTGGCATTTAATAATCTACTTTCATATTAGTTAAAACTGATTATACTTTTTCATATGGCTATAGTTTGTGCTACATGAAGAGGACTCAAAAGACTTTCACTAGTATAGAAAAAATGCAATAGAATATAAAATAAAAACCTCAAAACACGAAAGCCTTACAAGTAACAAGTTGCTATAACTTACCAGGATAGGACTGTGTTTTTAAAAACTGTTTTGTGCTCTGTTCCTGATCTGATCCGACATAGCATACTAGCAAATGGATCAGTAAAGTAGTAGTGGTCTGTGTCATCAGGTCCAAGTCTTGGAGATGCCGGTGTCACTGCTGTGTGACATGAGTCTGTTGGTGAAAGGATAGGGGAGATAGCTTAAATAGAAATACTTTTCTGCAAAAAAGATCAGGAAACAATAAAACCAAATGATTAATACGGAATTTCTTGTAGCGTGTACTTCAGAGGTGTTCCCATATTTGTGTTTTGTTTTTCCTTGCATCCCAAAGAAGTTACGTTGCAAGATGTGACCTGTTTTCCTTCCTGCAGGGCCACTCCAGCTTCTCCTGAGCTTTCCTTCTAGAGCCATCATGTAATGTGGACTCAAGCAAGGTCTTGAGCTGTCTTCGCTGCCAAGTAGTATCTGATGTCATAACCTAAATAATGTTGCCCTGCCCGCCCCCCCCAACCCCCCCTCACAGCCACGTGTCCTTACATGATCTCTGACACCTCCCAGTGAGGAGGAGTCGCTCATCACGGCAGGGACTGTTGCTCTGGGAAATCGGGACTGAGAGTATGTCTCTGCCCAGTCTCCTCTGTCCCTTCCTTATCAGCTCTGTGCAGAACATTTGTCACATAAAAAGCTTTACAAACGTGTATGAAATACAAAAATTACTCAAATGCCACTTCTTTGTGGAATCTAAGCCAGATTTCTTATTACACTCAATAATACGATGCAGGTGTCAGGTAACCATCACTTTGCAGCAATGCAGGGAAAAGGGTTTGGGTTTTGTTTTGGGTTGGGGTTTTTTTTTTTGTTGTTTTAAATTACAACAGTGGTGGTAATGTGAATGGATATGGGGACATTCCATGTAGGACAGTCTTCTGCGCTGAGATAAGGATCTTTTTTTGGCAAGACCTTTCAAAGACAAAGCGGTAATGCACTGCATGCCAGACACAGACTTCTTGGAAGTCTTTTAAAACCAAACTGATATGCCCACAGTTCTCTACTGTCACACAAAGCCTTGTTTCTAAATGGAAGACAGAGCGATAAAAATAAGGGAGATCTAAAGGAAAAATCAGCCTATCCCCACCTACACTGGTGGCAAGAAAATTTGATTCTCTGCTGCCTGCATAAACTGTGCTGCAAAAAATATCAGAATTAAGTGTTTCTGTCTTCCATGGAAATAGTGCTGCTCTGCTTGTAGGCACAAGCCTGGGACTTTCTGTTCAGACACAGCCGAAATGTTGCAGCAGATAAAGATTAAACGTTGCGATGCAACACCTAGCTCTGGAGAATGTGAGCAGAGTCTGCTGTTGGGTTAATTAGAAATAATCTGCTGGGCAACCTTCTATGAGCTGGTTTATGGGAGAGCCACTGAACAATAGGAAGACAATGTTATGAAAATTCTTTTCACAAATTACTAAACAGAATGAAAAAAACAGTGGTGAGGAAGTTCTTAAGTTTTTGTTTTGGGGCAATATGAGATGACAAGAAATGCCAGACAAGCGCATTGTGCTTGCACATGAGAAACAGGGAGATGAGAAGGTTTTATGCCCAAAGGGGAAGATGTAGTAAATTAAGGTACTTTAAAACTTGCTATCTTTTGAAACTATTGAAGAAGCAGTTTGACTACTGTCTGTATGCGAAAAAGCGAGGTTGTTTCAACTTGATAATCAAAGAATGGTTTAGGTTGGAAGGGACCTTAAAAATTACCCAGTTCCAACCCCCCTGCCATGGGCAGGGACACCTCTCATGACCAGGTTGCTCAAAGCCACATCCAGCCTGCCCTTGAACAATTCCAGGGATGGGCCCTCAACAATTTCCCTGGGCAACCCGTTCCAGTGCCTCACCACCCTCATAGTGAAAAATTTCTTCCCAATATCTAATCTAAATCTTCCCTCCTCCAGCTTGAAGCTATTACACCTCATCCTATCACTAAACGCCTTTGTAAGAAAGTCCAGCTTTCCTGTAGGCCCCCTTTAGGTACTGGAAGGTTGCTATAATGTCTCCCTGGAGCCTTTTCTTCTCCAGGCTGCACAACCCCAACTCTCAGCCTGTCCTCATAGCAGAGATGCTCCGTTCCTCTGATCATTTTTGTAGCCCTCCTCTGGACCTTCTCCAGCAGGTCTGTGTCCTTCTTATGATGGGGGCTCCAAAGCTGGACGCAGTACTCTGGCTGGGGTCTCACCAGGGTGGAGCAGAGGGGTAGAATCGCCTCCCTCGACCTGCTGGCCATGCTGCTTTTGATGCACCCCAGGATGCAGTTGACTTTCTGGGCTGTGAGGGCACCTTGCTGGCTCAAGCTGAGCTTCTCATCAACCAACACCCCCAAGTCCTTCTCCCCAGGGCTGCTCTCAAGCCATTCTCTGCCCAGCCTGTATTTGTGTTTGGGATTGACCTGACCCACGGGCAGGACCTGCTTAATCCAAATGGAAAGGCTGCTGGAGAGACAGATCAAGAAAACCAGTCTGGTGAGCTAGCCTGGTACTGAAGTCAAAAGCTCATGGCTTTTGAGCACTTGGCATCTAAGCTGAGACACAGCAGTGATTTCAAAGTCTAACAAGACTGGGTACCTATGGATGTCTCACTTGAGGTACAGCCTGTCTTAAGATTTACGTATCTGTGGAAATAACTTCACCAAAGCACCCTCTTGAACCCTGGGCCTGACCCGCAGAAGGCGGGAGGGATGGACGAACCTGTCGAGGACCGGCGGCGGAGCGCTTTAAACCCACCCCAACCACCACAGTGGTGAAAGGCACAGCGCGACGGAGACTCGTCTCCGGCCGCCAGCTGCGTCTCCAGCCCCGGCTCAGACGAGGCGCCGGCGCAGGCGGACCCCCTCCGGAGCGGGTGAGTGGCCGGGAGCCGGCGGCGGGGGCAGCGGGCGGCGCTCCCCGGGCCGCCATCGCCGCGCCCAGGCGCCGCCTCAGCGCGGCCGCCCTGTCAGCGGCAGGCGGGG
>VXBO01009208.1:228497-242905 GCA_013400135.1 Rhinoptilus africanus
GGGGGGGGCAGGGGACCGTCCGGGCCCTGCCGCCGACGGGCTGGGCGGGGAGGTGGCGCCGGCTCGGCCCGGCGGGAGCCGTCTCTTCAGGTCAACCGGGAGAGCTGCGGGGGTTACGTGCCCACAGAAGTGCGTGTTTAAAGCAATTAAGTATAAGAGGGAATGGGGAAAAAAGGCTTTCTTACTTAGAAAGTGTCAGTGTCTCGTCATTGACGTGTAGGATAACGGCGGTTCAGAGCCTCTCCTTTTCTGCTTATTAAAAAGGCTGAGAATTGGGCTGGAACACACCATACTTACCTTCTTCAAGTACCCACCCAGACTCCAGACCTTACTTCCTGAATCCAGTGCAGTTCCTCCGTATTTAGTAATCCTCTGAGAGTTTATTTTTCATAAACTGTTTGGTTTCGCTCTGGGTCACTATGAATTCTGTCACCAAAGGGGATTCAGGTAGACACTGTGTCAAGAACCAGCACCTTTTGGTTTTTTAATTATTGTTTTTTTTTCTGAACCAGGCTCTTGCAGCCCACGCTTGTTTCCTTCTAGTTCTTGCCTTGGAAAACTAAGCAGACGATCTCTGCCCGTGCTGTTCATGCCACTCGGGATTACAGGCTCTGTCATAGACCTTCTCGGTTGCTTCTCATACTCATTCGCTTGCAAAAGCTGTTCTAGCCTTTTCCAGCTTCATTATTCTCTCTGCTTTTTGTTGAGATGAAGGGACCAGAACTGCTGTTCAGTTTTGTGCTGCTATCTTGGAGCTCTTGGCAGATCCTTTTACATTTTTTCATAAATTCTACTGAATTGTGTTCTTGTCCAACGCTGCTCCCACTCAGGCAAGGAGACTAAGGGATTACATGTGACTCTTCAAAAATATATCAGTGTTTTGTGGCAGCCAGAAAAAACACATCAAATGTTAGAATTTTTTTAGGAAAAGAAACCGACTGTAACAGAAAACATCATAAAATGACAGCATAAATGTGTGATCACCCGTATCTTAGATACTGTGTAGAGTTCTAGTCACCTCATCACAGGAAAGGTATATTAGAAGCATTTAACAAGGATGAGCAAATGCATGGGAAGGCTTTTGTCTGTTAAGACCCTTCAGGATAGAAAAGAGCCAACTTGCAGAGTGGGGGAAGGGGGATGTCTTCCAGGTGTCTGAGAAGGGATGTGTGGAGTGGTGTGGAGAGTGTATAAGGGCTCAACCATTTGCTTTCTCTTCTGATACACAAAGTACTTGCATCACGTGAAGCTAGTAGCCATGTTCACAGCAAGAAGAGGTAGTTATTTGTAAAATAAAACTTCTTACCAGCCAATGTTACAGATTAAAAAACTTCATGTAAATTTAAGGAATACTGGACAAGTGTTGCTAAGAGAACTGCATTCACAGAATAAATAATTTTGATGCAGAAACAAATCCCTTAGTGGAAAATGGTTAAAGTCTGGGAGAGTATAGAGTGTGGAGATACCGCATACACTTGCTTTATTTTGCTCCTCTGAGACAGCTGCTTTTGGCTGCCTTCACGATAAATGAATGAACCAGTATCGGCCCTTGAGCTGAACTGGTACAGCTTCCTCTTGAACCATTTGAGCATTAACAAAAAGTTCTCAAGACTTAATCCTCAAATGAAGCTGTTCTTAGATCTGTGGCAAGTCAGCTGCTTCTGGTCCACAGATCCTGCCTTGTCCCTGCTTCAGGTTTTTGTGCAAATTTGTCAGTTCTGCTTTTCCAGCATCTCCCAGCTTGGCCATCCTGTTCAGAAGCCATTCCATTCCATGGCACCTGGGCCTCTAAAACTTGAGGGTTTGAGTTTTTGCCAGTTGACTGCAGGGGCTGCCTGTGCTTGAGGATGACCTCTCACATGTTTGAGAAGTTTTGGGTTGTATTATAACACTCTACAAAACAGATGTAGGTATGGCCTAGCATTTCTCCGTTTGTTCTGGCTAGACCACGCTAGCTTACAGGAGGATTTTTTTGTCTAAATTACTTTAGACTGATGTATTTCATACACTTTGTCCTGTCAGTCATGCCTGCGAAAGTGCATTTGGCGATATTCCCAGTATCTTGTCAAATCATTGACAAACAACTCTTTTAAAGATTTAAAGATCTGAAAATTTGTTTCCAGTAGGAGAGATCCTTTCTCTGTCCGGGCTTTTCCTGTGGTTGGGACAGACTCCCTCAGCACCTACGTCTGTGTTAGTCTGGCCACCCCTCTGACCATTGTCTGGGGACGTGGGATTTGCATCCCTGTATGTGGTAAGAAGCTGAAGCTTGAGAAGAGGGCAGTACCTCCCTGGTTTTAAGGTAGCAGGGCATGTGTCCAGCCTTTTAATAACTTTCCAGTCCCTCTGACTGGGACTTGTTCACCTCCAGTCAGGTGCTTGCAGCCCCTTACAGGTGATTTTCATTACGGTGACACACAATTTTCCAGGTTTTCTTCATATGTGTTGCAAACGCCATACGTGATGAGCTGTTTGTCTCAAATACTGACTTGGGTGGCTTGGGAAAAACACAGACAACTATATTTTACTCCATTTCATGCTATCTGTCTTTAGATCCAAGTTACTCTAAAATAAAATCTTTCTGAAGTTGCACATGCACTTTTTATATTCTTGGTAAAAGATCTGAAGGGTTAACAGCATCCTCTTCTCCCCCTTCCCAGCGATGGACAGGATGGCTTCCAGTTGTATTCCTAGTCCTAGTCCTTGGCCTTTCAGTAGTCTTTCCTTTCCCCATTCAACTAAGGCACATTTTATTACAACGAGATGGTTTCTTTAGGGTGCCATAAAAGAATAAGCATTGGAAACTGGCAGAGCAGCAACACGTCCTTCTGCTTGTACACTTACCGAATGGTCTTTCCAAGGTACGTGGGCAGTTGGGGAGGCCCAGCTTACAGACGTTAGTTAGGTTGACGCTGTCTCTGTGGCAGAGAAATGGCAGCCAGTCACCTTCAGTGCAGTCTAGTGGTGACAGCTCTGAAGGAGCAGTTGCATACCTTACAGTGAGTGTATTTTTTTGAGAAGACTTTGTAAACGTGGATCCCACCTCCTGCCTGTGTTCCTCCACAGCAGAGGAGCTTCCTCTTGAGTAGTGCTGTGGATCTAGCAGAATCTGACCTCTGGAGCACACGACGTTTTCTGTCTTCATGGGGTGAGCAATGGTGCAGGGGCACACAGGGCACTTGCCTCAGCTGACCTGGTGACTGCAGGTTTCCAGAATTCTCTGGATAGGGGCACGGATACATTTGGGCATAGAAGCCACACTGTATCGCTAAGATTACTGGTTTCCAGCTGATCAGAACTTCGCAATTATGGATGGACCAAAGGCACAGCAGTACAGAAAGGCTGTAGTAATTTTGGCGTGAATTAATTTTTCCATAGTGTTCCTTCTAAATTTTTTTTTCTATTTTAGGATTTGGCTGTATGAAGTTAGAATTTTCATACATGACAGCTGGAAACTAGTATTAAACAGGTACAGTATTCTTGTGTAGACAAGGCCTCGGAGTCTCCTGTGCACTGTGTGAGCTGTAAGCCACATGTTGTAGTTGTGGTCACCTCACTTTTCCCAGTTTATGGATAGATCTGGCCCTTTAGGAGCCAGTAGCATTCAAATTTGCCATTTTACCCTATGAACACAACCCTGCCTATTCATATTCCGCTGTATGTGGTGGAGCTTACCCCCTTTTTTTTCTGCTTTCCTTTAGATGAACTTTGACTTCACTGTGAGTCTTATTTTTCCAAAGTTTGTATGCAGTGCTCCTGAGCTGTTCTTGGACATCTGATTTATTTATTGTTTTGCAAATGCAACACAAGCTAAGAATTAATAGTAAAGAAGATCTGCCACCTTGCTAGTTTTAAACCTTGAATTCCTATTAATACAAGGGTTTAATGCAGGTATATGACTGTATCAGCACTGCGTGAATCCTGGGGCATTCCTAAAATGTGGGTGTGTTGCCCCATATGGCTCTGGTAAAGAGTCTGCATGAGGGCGGAGCACAGGCTGATTCTGGGGGGATGCAGGGCCTGGGGCAAGCATGGATGGGCCAGCTGGAGCCACAGGGCTCAGGGGCTTGGGAGTTAATAGTTTAAAGACTCCCTGAGTGCCAGAGGCACTGCGGGTTTCTCTTCGTCCTCCCATCCTCCCCCAGAACTTTGAGGGTTGTTTCTGGACTAGAGAGCAGTGAGCTTTCCAGGAGGGGTGGAGAGGGGCTCTCAAACAGTAGAACTTTCTACTCTCTTGGAGCCAAAGGAATTTACAAGTCTTGTTCACATAAACTCACTTACTTTAATAGTTTTCTGATGTAGTTACTGAGCATGAAAATGTCTTCATGCTGATGACCTGAGTCAGTATATGTAGACACTATATGTATGTTCAGAAAAATATCTTGAATTTGAAGGTGTTCTTAATAGATGTACATAATATTTCTACCATATGGCCTGAGTTACCTCTCCTTGCAACCTCACAGTTAATTACTGCTTGGTTCCTAAGGCTTTAATTTACAAACTGAAGACTATTAAAAAATCAACTAAAAATATTTATAGAAAAAACATGTCTATGGCTGTATGCCTTTTTATCTACTGAAACAATGGGTAATGCTTCGTCAGCAATTTTATCTGTGAGGGTTTCAATTCATGGGAATGGGTTTAGTCCTTGCAAATGATTATATGGGCTCACTGAATATAAAATCAAAATTTCAGCTTTTGACTTAAGAACTGCAAGTTTGCATATGTTTCAGTTTCTTAGCGTCAAAGCATAGATGTGTTCTTGCCTAGGGGATAACAGCAAACCAGATTGCTACATGTATGATGCACTTAATAAAAAAGAAAGTTTAGAGATGAGTGATTTTTAATTTCTAACATCTGTCCTAACAAAAAATGTTCTTGTATAGGGCCTAAAATGGATTGCAGCATTGTGTACTGTTAGAACATTGTTGTTAGAAACTGTATTATCTTTGTGAATCTGCAGTCATTTTTCTAGTAAATTTCAATAATACATAATTTAATAATATAAATAATTTAAAAACATTTATGTTTCATACAACAAAAAACTAGGGACAGAATTAGCCATTCTTTTTTTACTAGGTAGCTTGGCTCCAGAATTCTCCTCTTGTGTGAGGCTAATGGCATAGGTGGGTCTTCAGGCTCTGAAGGATTCCCTATTTGTCCAACCAGGCCTGAGAAGCCAGCAAGCCAATAAACAATACTATGGAAAAGCCAAAAGCTTTACTCTTGTCACATGTAGGCATGTGCCACGTCAGTGGAATGGCAGAGTAATTATTCTAGTGAATACTGATGAGTTATTGCACAGTGGCAGGTTAATGGTACCATTTTTCCAGCCAAGTAGGGAGAAGATGAGTTTTAGGAAATGTCTTGAAAGCTGTGCAAGGCCGAGCAGCATGGTGGGCAGGGCAGGAGGGGAGGAGATCACGAATTATGGAGCTCTTGTAATGCAGAGAATAGGTAGAAGAAAAACTGTGAGTAGCTATACTTCAAATTATACTTAACTTTTGAGGTTGCACGCAGCTGGGATGGCATGCGGTTCTCTCGATGACTTCTGCACACAGGCAGGGTCTGCCCGTTTCCAAGTTCTGTTGCATACATTGCACGTGGACTAGTTCTTGGATCAGATGCAAAGAAAATGGGTTTCTTAAGAATATTTTTCGTTTTCTCAGTACTTTTCCTATGTTGGGTTTCTGTTTCCGTCACCTTCGTTCCACGAGGTGGCACTGTCTCTTCTGGGAAGGACACCGAAGATTCAGCTTCCCCGCTGGGCAGATGCTGTGCAGCGTATCCCAGTTCAAGCATTTTCTGAAAATTCCTGTACTTCTCCGTTAGTAAATACCGCGACTTTTTGATACAAGTTATGTCCATGTTCTTACACACAAAATACACATTTTTTTGGTGAAGAAATGTTACCTTAGGAAAACATCATCTTGAGCTTCTTGCCTACTTTTTTTGTTAGTAGGTGGTTTCTGGCATTCAGAGGAACCTTTTTAATGGTGTAGAAGTAAAAACCAGGTGATGCTGATATTAGAATACTAGTTTACTTCATTTGGAGTCAGAATTGTGTGACTTTTGAATGTGGTAAGGAATAACCAGTAGCTGTCATTATTTCTGTGAAGGAAGAGAATATTTTCTGTAGGATTTTCCAAATCCAAAAAAGGGTGGGGTGGGGTGGTGGTGGTGTCCTGTTAACTGATACAAAAAAGATGTACAGATTCAGAAAATCAAGAACTGTAATGACAACTTCCCTGTAAGAATACAAGTCAAATCTGTGTTGTATAGAAAGGGAACAGTGTTGCTGCTGTTCCTGAATTCTCTCTGGAGACCTGTTATTTCCAATCTGCCTCTCACTGGTTTAAGAGCTCCTAAGTGGAGGGAATATGTTTTCTCTCATTAGGAGATTTTCCTAGTTAGCTGTTAGACTAAGTCTGTGCTGTCGATGGAGGTTGCTTTACCTCAGAAGAGTATGCTATTTTTAATAATAGCATTGAAAAGGGTTAACTTAATTATTTTTTTTTCTCTGGTTGATGTCTAGAAAAATGGATGATGATGAAGATGACATTCCCCAGCTTTCATCCCATGCGTTGGCTGCCCTCCAGGAGTTCTATTTGGAACAGCAGCAGAGAGAGGGCATGAAGACCTCCCAGGGGTTTAATCAATATTCCGTTGGCTCAATAGAAGAAGACTGGGTAAGGAAATAAACTTCAGTGAATGAAGCACAGTTAGTGGAGTAGCCTTTACCGGCTTTCTTTTGTGGATGGATAATGAAATTAAATGAAAAAGGGGAATGCTCAAGATGTTCCTAGACTGGCAAAATCAAACTATTCACGGACCGTAACACTGTAGGGATATTTGCTTTAATATTAAATCTGGGTATAGTTATCTGTTCTACATGTTCGTGGGGGGTACAGAGAAATCTTCTGATTGACTGGTTTTTCATTCGTCTCTGGATTGCTTGGGGTTTTTTTACCCTTTCTGATCTCTTTTGGTTTAGCACTTTTATCCTTTATTTCCTTTTGTACATTATTCAAGTTCATTTTTCCTCTTCTGCCAAAGTAACTCAAGAGCACATAAATATCGTGCATCTGCACTTTGGATTTGAACTAACCTTGTCAGTGATTTTGCATCACTTGTTTTCCTGATACTGCAGTAAATGCTTTGGAAAGACACAGTGTAAGCTGCCTGCTGCTTGTCGCTGGATGACAGAAGTAAAAAGGCCATCAGGACAATAGTCACCTTTCCAGCTTTACCATTTGTGAACTGAGAAGTTGCTGTGGATTTTGGTTTTCTTCAAATAATGACTCACCACACCTAGTTGTACATAGCGCAGTCAGAAAATTTGATGATGTTTGTAATTGTGCATTATCTTTCTCAGCAACTGAGCCAGTTTTGGTACAGTGATGAAACTGCATCACGCCTGGCTAACGAAGCGGTTGTGGCAGCTGGAAAAGGTGGCAGGTAGGTTTTAATAATTACATTGTAGATTTAACATGTCTTTTCTGGAAATATTTTGTTTCTACTATGTAGACAAAGCACACAGTTTAATTCATTACTGATGATACTTAATCTTTGTTCAGTTGAGATATTGCAGAAATGCTTTATTGTTATTTAATTGACGCTTCATACTGACCATTTAGTTTCACTGAATGTTGGGGGCTCTGCCTTGTAAAAGTTTACTATGAATCTTTTTATTTTTTGGGAAATACAAAGTGCTCCAGAGCATATTAATGACTTGTAATTCTTTTTTCATACAATGTTTCTGTAGAACAGATGGGAAAATTTGGTTTTGTTCCTATTTCTGTATGGAGTTGTTTTTAATTTTAAGTTTTCAAGCATATTTCCTTGCTGCTCTGAGACAAGATTTTCTCTGTAGTTAAGCTAAGGTCTTTGTGCAGCATGGAAGTTGAGTAGTTAATGGCTTTAATACTTCAAACTCTTATTAAACTAGTTACTGGTTAAAATGGAGGAAGAATAACTTACATTTTTGGGACTAATGTTTAAAATGCTTTCACAAAGCATCCCCAAGGACTGCTGTAGGTTTTTTTTTTCATTGTTGTTTGCCTTTTAAATTAATACTCTAAGTTATTGTCTCTTTTTCAGGATAGCATGCGTTAGTGCACCAAGTGTGTACCAGAAACTGAAAGAACAGGATGGTAAAGATTTTTCAGTGTGTATACTGGAGTACGACAGAAGGTTTTCTGTGTATGGAGAAGAATTTATCTTCTATGATTACAACCATCCTTTGAACTTACCTGAAAGTCTCCTGCCACACAGTTTTGATATCGTAATAGCAGATCCACCCTATCTGTCTGAGGAATGTCTTCAAAAAACTGCAGAGACCATCAAATACTTAACAAAAGGAAAGATTCTGCTTTGCACAGGTATAACTAATAAAAATATTAGGTCACCACTAAGCATCTTTTTCTCTCTCAAAAGACAAACTTACTCAAATGTGAAAAATCCTAACTCAGTAATACTAATTTATCATCAGTTCAAGGAGGAGTATGTCTCCTAAGCTTTCCATTGGAATACTTAGTTCAACCTTTATTTTAAATGAAGGCATGTGTTTTTTAATAGTTAAAGTCAGTACTTTTTTCATATGGCATTACAAGTTCTACTAAATTTTTGAAGAATTGTAACATCGTCCTGCAAAGTCCCAGAAATACTTTTTTTCTTGTAAAAGGGTCACTCTCTGTAATTGCAGTGATTGAATTCTGGGTATGACAAACATAGGTGCAACTTATTATTAGTGTCTTACTGAATTACCTTACGAATGTGTGATTTTCTGAACATGTCAGTGGCTGCAGGATTTCAGCTGCCACATACTACTTAGCATCTAAGGTGAGCTGAGTAGAAAGAATGACACATAGGTTGGAATGGCCTTTACTCAGTGAAGTGGGATGATTTTAGTGAAGTCTTGAAAATAAAAACACCAAAAAAAGTCAACCTTTTGTTCATACTAATTACCTCTCCTTACTGGGAAACATAGGAATTGTAATGTGAATGAATGTATGAGGGAATTCTGCCACTGTGATTCAAGTAAGGAGGCCTTAGGCACTGAAATGCAGCAGGAGGAATTAAAAACCATTGATAAGAGCAGTGAGTCTGGAAAATGGTAACCAACTGTGCTTGCCGATCATTCCTTATGAAGAAGCACTTGCTGGTTTAAGAAGCAAAGAGTATCTGCTCTAGTCATGGTGTTTCTTAAACTGTAATCTTACTTCAAGATATCTGAAGACGTCCAGCAAACTTTTGCAAAAAAACAAAGGACAAAACCCTTCTATACATACAATATGAGGAAAGTCAAGCAAGCAGGAAAATAAAGAAAAATGAGAATAATACATGGCCAAAGAAAGCCTAATATTTTGTTTAATTGCATATGACAGTCATGCACAAGGATGGTCCTCAGAAGTTTTTTCCCTAAAATGGATAGGTGGTCCTTCAGTTTACAAAGTTTGAGAAATACTGCTCAAGGAAGTGATTTCTCATTGTGTAGCTGTAAATATCGCGCTGCGGTTTATTTAAGTGGTACAGTGTATGTAATCTGTTTGCATTTCCCATGCCTCCCTACCGTGTAATTTCTTTGGCATGTAGCAACAAGATTGAGTTCAAGTTTCTTTCTTCTATAAAAGGGGCACTGATCTTGCCCTCTACCTAATTTTATGAAACTTCATTTTCTTGGGGCATCTTCCGTTCTGTCAGATTTATTTTAAATTTCACAATAGATTGAGTTGTTAAAGAGGGCTGACAGTCTAGCTGCTTTAAGCATTGCTTCCTTAAAAAAAGCAGGCTCTATGTAAATGCACTTGGGAGGATCTATTTAAAAAGCTCAAACGTTCTGTTACTGGTTTTCTCATCGAATACTAATTATTTTTGCTGCAGGTGCAATCATGGAGGAACATGCAGCAAAGCATCTTGGTGTGAAGATATGCAAGTTTATTCCAAAACACTCACGAAATTTAGCTAATGAGTTTCGATGTTACACGAACTATGCTTCTGGACTGGACTGATTCTCGTAATAAGATCTACAACTTTTTCAGTCAAGCTCCTTTCTGGTTTTTAGCAGTGACGCCACATTTCTCAACGCTGAAATACTCAGCTCCAAGTACTGTTTTCTGGGCTAGCTTTAATCAACACAGTGTGATAGCCTCTGTCTTTTAAAGGTGTAAGCATTTGCAGTTACTGTGGTTTTTATCTGACCTATTAGGTAAATTGGGGACCAAACAATGCAAGTGCTGGGTAATGGGAACTTCTCTGTTAAAATTTCATTCTAACTGTTATTTTTTTACCGTCAAGGACTCTTCGGTGATCTTTCTGAAGTCAATTTAGTTGGTTGGCTTATAACAACCCATAGGTGCTTGCCTCACAGACATCAGAATAGTCAATTGATGACTTGGTAGTGGATGGTTGAAAGAGTGGTCTCTCTTCAATCTTCAGAGATGCTCACATAGTAAAAGGACTGAGAGATGTTTGTTCTGAGCGTTATGTTTTCAGATTCATTATCCAGCAGACTGATGTTTTCGTAAAGGATAACTAGAAGAGAAAACAGGTCTCCTTCTGGAGAGGCCTCTGAAGTTGCTTTTAATAATAATCAGAACTACCTACTAGTTGCCAAGTAAGATAAGACTTGCTATCCGCTCTTGTTGCCAGACCGGCTTTTTTAAAAATTATGGTTATTTTTTCACCTTTTCTCTAAAGCCTTGTCACAAACCGAGACTTTCTTTTTGTAAAAGATGAGGTCTATTTTGTCATCGCTTACTACCATGTAAACTTGTGCAGGTATGTATGCTGTACTAGAGAAAAAGTAACACAAGTTGTTAAACATCTCTTTGCAGAAGTACAGTGCATTTATTTTGTGATGTTTATGTGTTAGTGCAACAGGAAATCATAAGCTTTTTGAAATACACTCAACTAGGCTCTTGTATTTACTAGTTCAGTTAATCCCCAGAGGTGGTATAAACCTGGTGTCTCCTTGAAAAAAGCACAATAAGGATTCCCCCATGAGAGAGACCTTTACTTTCATTAAGAATCCTATACGTTAGAGAGGCCAAATCACATGAAGTACAAAGTAATTACTGAATGAAAATGCACCACATCAGCCAGTCCTTGCATTATGCTTCAGACTGTGTTCACGGGTTCTGGAGTTACTGTTGGTTATGAGATACTTCTGTAGTAATGTGACCTATACATGTTAGTCCCTTAAATCTTGAATCATAATGGATCTTATTAAACACAGTGCCTGCTTTTTAATAGATTTCACTATCAAGCTAAAGATGATTTACAGGTATGTCAGGTTTGTAGTTAGAAGAACAGACTTTTTTTTCCAATTGCCTGGTTTTATCTTTGCCTCCTGTTCCACAGACAGCAGCAGAGCAGTAGAACAGAAGCACCTTAGAAATCATTGAGGCCACTGAAATAATATATAATGTATTGATAAACTCCCACTATTTCTAATAGACAAGTGTCAAATCTTATATGAAGGGGTTGAGCTATATTTCAATCAATTTCAACCAAAATAGATGATATGTTAGAAAAACTTTCTTTTGGGATAGTAGAGATTTTTGGTAACTGGTGATTTTTAAAGCCACTTTTGACTAACCTTTGACTGCATTACTAATGTATTTTTGGGTGAAAGCTGGTTTATAAATTCCATGGCGCTCATGGGTTTTACCCACTATAAATATACTGTACAAAATATAAATACTTGTCTTTATGTGAAAAGGCTAACAGAAATGCTTTGTCTACAAAATGAAGTACCTAACATGATGTATTACAAAAATTGTTTTGTGATGGGGATAAACCTTGTGAGACAAGACTTTTAATAAGGTAGAGATAATACTCATGTTTCTCTGAATTTCTGCTGTTTGGATGCAGATTTTCCCATCTGGTGGAGTAAACAAATGAGCAGGAATAATGTAGATGGAATATAATCCTCTCTCAGTGCTCAGAGAATCGCGCTTCCTGAACTGGACTCAACACTGGTTCATCTGTCCAAGGCACTGCTGTTTTCTTCCCCGCTTTCTAAGAGACCTGGTCACTTCCTAAGGCTTTTTCCCCATCACATTTTATATCTGCTTTCTCCCCCTTCCCACCCCAATATAGTGTTCCCAAGTTTCATGATACCATTTTTCTTTCTCTTTCACATGCCTTGGTTTTCATCAGGCTGGTAATAGGTATTGTTAAAATGAGAAAAGTGCAGCAGAGGAAGAGCTCGCAGGGAAAATGGAGACTGGGCTCTTCTGGCAGCCTCTCTGAGCCCATGGTTGACGCAGTTTTGCCTTTCAAACCAGAAGCCATTCTTGCTGCTGAGCACATAATGCCAGAATCCCCCCTGAAACAAGAGCCTACAGGTGACATACAGCTGGGTTTAGCTGTTCTCCAGGTGGCTACGCCGTTACTTTTACATGGCCAGTTTCAAACCAAAGCAAACCAGAATGTTAAATGCATAGGTATTGGCACAAATCTGTACTTCACAGTTGTAAAGTGGTTTATTACCTTGATGTCTTGCACACCAAGCAGATAGAGACAATGAAGTGACTCCTGAAACTTTACTTTTAACTACGTAGAGACTTCAAGTGGGACAGGTATTATTGCTAGAAGTGACAATATTCTTCCCCTGCCACCACCTAAATTAGAACGTGCTATTCAGAACAGCTTCACCTGTGTTGCTGCTTTGCTGTTAATTCCTTCAGTTGTCTACTTAATTTTGGTAAATGTGTGTTGTTGGGCTCTCTATATGAGAATTAAAATACAACTTGGCTAACCTCATCAGACACCTTTCTTAAAAAAAATACAACAGTCAGTTGTACCAAGAAATTCAGTTGACCAAGGAATTAACTGCTACTTCTCACGTGTAGGTCAGACGGCTTTGAAAAGAGGCACTGTGAAGATGCACGATTATGAAGACGAGGGTACATGTAAATGTGTAGATGGGCTCAACAGAGCAGCCCGTTGTCCACTGGCTTCCCTCTGAAAAGCCTGGTGAGTGCAGGCAACTGCCCAAGCAGAACCTGACTAGTGGCATTCACAGCCTCCATCAGTATAGGAGGTAAACTATTTTTGTCATACTTGTTTCCCAGGAATTATCTGTGTTTCTGAGAAGGCTTCAAGTCACAAAAACATGTAGTGAATTTGTACTTTGTTCCATCGCAGTAACTTTAAGCATTATGTGACAGCAAAATCTATCTTTTTTTTTCTGTAATAGGATTATTGAAAAAATCTTCACTTCAGATAGAATTGGCTTTTTTTATTGTGTGTGTTTCATGGATGGATTTTCTATTGGAACAGCCCGTGGTGAAGTGCTGCTTTTCCAGTGGCATTTCTGACTGCAGAGGCGTATGTATGTGCTACAGCCTCTTGGCTGCAGTCGCAGGCACTGTGCAGCAGCACAGCTCCATGCCGTGAAGGTGACACTTAGCAGAGGAAACCTGGGGTCTTGTGCATAGGCTGATGGCTGTAGGTGAAAGAGAATACACTGCAGCTGCCTGCACCTTCACCACAAATGAAACAGTTCTAGAAATGCTGTTGCATGAAATCCAAGGTAGTACTTCCATTAAGATCTAATCTGCACTTCCCATTAAAAATGGTGTTGCTCTCAGCTTGACGTTGCACAGTTAGCCTGCCTCTGTACCACACAATCGCCTTCACCGCTCTGCCCCTATCCCTTTGTATCAGAGAAACTGGGAAATACCTGATGGTTGGTTTTGCCACTCTCCCTTGGTCACCTGCGGGGTGCAGCCCCATTGCCGTGCAGTGAGGTGGGAAACAGGGCAGCTGGGTTTGGCTTCCAGAAGCCCCTTGTCAGCCAGCATCAGAGCCGCTGCCTCCTTAAATGGGAGTACAGCAAAAATGAGTGGTAGCTCATGCCACTACGCAGCAAAACATGTATGATTAACTAGATCTCATGTACTCTAGTCCGGGTAGTTACGGCTGTTCCCTAATCCCCATGAGATTAATGAGTGTTAGCCTTTTTCCCCTTGCTACTTTCATATTCATGTTCCCCCACACAATTTCATATTTACAGCTGTAGCCCTCTGCCTATTCTGACAAACACCTTCATGTAATGACTGGGTAGTAAACCAAAAGTAGCATCTCGGGCTTTTCTCAACCTTCCTGAATGATACGAATTTTCCAACCTATCTTAAGTGATACTACAGAGAAGAAATTAATCTCTTTACCAAGGATATTGTTCTGTTTTTTGTGGCTCCTAATGTATTCCAGGGACAACCTCATTGAAGGAAAAGATTTTCCTGGCACAATAAAAATTTTCTCAAATCAGCCGCAGCTGCCAGATAGTTTCAGCTTTGAATTGTTTGCATTTATTGAGCCTGGAGTTGGTTCAATGAGGCATTTCATGTCTGCCTTGTGTCAACAGTTTGTGAGGCTTGAAGCAACTCCAATGAACCCTC
>VXBO01009208.1:242944-255205 GCA_013400135.1 Rhinoptilus africanus
ATTAAAGGCAAGGCTGCAGCAGCTGTAACCAGAGGGCTAGAAGCTGGAAAGTGTCACACTACAGCTGAAGTGAAACTGATATAAATTGATGATGTGATGATCATCTCTAAAAAAATAAAAAAAATCCAAACAAATGCAAATTACATTTAATACTCAACCTTTTCCACATGAGTAATCTGGAGAGAGTTTATATATGGAAGGATATTTTGAAGGTTAACAAATGTTTGTGTAGCTAATAACTCTTGATGTTAAGTATTACAAACAGTTGTTCACTAACAAATTATTATCAAACATTGCTCACTCGAAAATCTAAACATAGCTTTTAAGAGACACCTAACTGGAGAGCTGGATCAGGAAGCAAACTGGCTCACCTAAAAAGACTGTCACAGAAGAAGGTGAGGATTAAAAAAGGAAAATGGGCTTCTGAGGAAGATAACGTGAGGTTGCTTGTAACCCCAGGAAGCTTTCTGCACTTGTTGCAATATGACGAGGAGGTCGCCAACATACATCATCTATTGATCCACTGAGGTTTTGCAGTTCTCTAACACTTTCCTTTCAGTCATCCAATTCCTGAAGCTGTATGTAAGCTAAAGCATCTGTTTTTCTGGATTGGTGCAACCAATTGTGTTCCATTTACCTGATCTTAGCCTTCCACTCCCAGGAATTCCCAGAATATGGTCTAGTTATTTGAAAACCTCAAACTGACTCCGTGATTTATGCCTGGCGGACAAGAGAGTAGCAACAAAAAGCAAGATTTTTTTTTTTCTACACATCATGCAAATAAATCCATGTGCTCTAGTAACTACTTTGTTGCAGACAAATTTGTATGACAGAAGTCTGTGGGCAAACAGCTGAGTTTTGCTGGAGGGCAGTGTTTAGCCAGAGCTTTAGTTGGTGGCCCTTCTGGGTATTTACTGAATTTAAAGGGCTGTGTGGTTTGGGATTATTTTGCTGTTGTTGGGAGTTTTTTACTGCCTTTTACTGTGAAGACTTTGCTGAAGGTACAACTTCACCCTCTTTGAACTGTGTGTGTGGAGAAAAAAACCACACAATTTAACAGTGAAACTGTAAGACCTTAGACTGCCGAAGCATCATCTAATGCAGTGCTTCTCCAGTTCTGCGGGTCTGCTTCCCTTCTGAAGCCCTCTGTCTTTGATTACCATTTTCCTGTTCTCAGAAGGTGAGAAGTTCTTCCACATTAGGAGGAAGGAAAAGAGGCTGTAAGTGCTGCAAATATTTACATTCTCCAGGGAACAGGTAACTACCTTCAATTGCTGTCAGCAGCTAGGCAATTAGGTGTTCTCTGAGTAGTATCAACACTTTATGACCTTCTTTGAACTCTCTTTTGAGAATCCCCTTCAGATAGAAGCATCACAATTTGAGGAAACACAGACCTGAAAACAAGTAGAATTGTGGAAAAGCATCTGCACAAGAAACATGGTTATAAACTTCAATCTGACATTGTGATGGGAATCTTTTATTGGTTTCTGGAGTTCTCAAAAGTTGTTTTCGGCTTTCTAAGAAGCTATACAGATTGCACTACAAAAATACTGTTATACTAGACTGAGTCATAAAGAGCACAGTCAATAATTATGCACCAAGACAAAGAGTTGTCACATGATTTAACCTGTTCATTCTGTTTAGCTCATAGTCTTTCCATTCTTCATCCAACAACACTCCAAAGGAGCATGTGTTTCCGTAGCGTAGGGACTTTATCCGCTATGGATTAAGCCCAATTTTGAGATTCTTGATGTAGCAAATAAATACATTGCTGCATATGGTGTTTATTCTTTTTTGTAATGATATTGCAGTCATGATCCTTCAACTGTAAAAGATATTCTCTGCTGTTCATTCAGAGACTGACTAACTTAGGTGTCTGTGTCCCTCTGAGGAGTTATGGTCATGCAAGGTATGCCTGGTTATTCCTGGTTATCATTCACTAGACTGAGTCAACCTTCAGTCCCTTGTTCTGGAAATGCAAGTCTTTGTGGATCTGGGGTTTCTAGTTAGGGCTTGCCATCAAGTTCCTGGAAGCTGCAAAGATGGAAGACTGCTCTACCACAGACCACCATCTTTTGCAGGTGATTGTCTGTTATGTGTAGCGTAGGGAAAAATGAGCAACAATTAATTATTAATTAATTAATTGTATAAATCAGTTGGATTTAACAACTTTGGATTGGCTGGGACTCACCTCAGTGACCTCTGTAGCATAGAGAAGTTAAGACCTAGCCTGTTTACTCTGCTGCAGTGTACCTGAGATGAAGCCTACCCTTCCTATTTAACTTTTTTAATGGGGAATCTCTTCTCCTAACATGGAAAAGATTTTGTCCCTTCAACTGTATGGAATACAGTTTTGTCACAAGGAACAGTTAAGCAGCTAATGATGAATGAAATCTAACACAGAATTCTTGGGACCCAAACTGTGTTTTTTCTATTTGATATTTTCGGTGCTTCTGTGGACTTAGTCCACATCAGAAAACTCCACTGCAGTTTTACAATATTCTAGCATGCTTTTTCTCAAAACATTTGTCCCCATAGCAATTTGGCAAGTTTAAAAATAGCAAACTCGTAGAATATTGTTTCATGAATGACCCAAACTCAGCAAAGGTTTCCTTGCTGTAGCATATAAATAGCCAAAGCTGTAACAGCCAAGAACAGTGCTTGGAGTTGAGATATGCAATATAAAGGAAGGCTCTCCCAGCCTGAGAAATCATCTGTTTAACTGCTGATTTGGCACATGTACGGCAGCTATGTGATTTTTATATAAGAATATTTAAAAGCAGAGTATAAGAGACTCCTTCAAAATATGAACAACCAGTAGTCTGCTATAGTAATAGCTAGCATGTCTTACAGTTGCATCATCATCTAAAATTTACTGTGAATAAGCAAGGATAAAATGTTCTGCTCTAAGGGAAAAAAAAGCTACATTGGAATTTGCAACAAATACTTACATGAACTAAAGGAGTTCTTAATATGAATTGTCATCTCTAATGATCTGAGTGACTCGACAAAAGTTTCAATCTTACAACTGAAATAAGTGCAAGTAGAAAAAGAGGGTAAGACAATGTGTTTGCTGCTGTGGTGCAGTTTCCTGAGGTGGTGAAATGATGATGGGAAGCCAACACTGTTAACATGACTCTTAATATATTCTTCATTCGGATGATGGCTTGTTCTGGCTTACCAGCAACTTCATTTCTTGCTTATCTATACTGGAATTTACACTTTCGGCCTCTTTTTCTTGCTCAGGTACACAAGTGCAGCCCACTGGGATAGTGACGTAATCTTCTGTGTAGACGTAACGGCCCCCAGCACACGATGATGTGCGACGGAGGATGACTGTTGGCATGTACACGGGGGTGCTGCGGAAGTGAAAATTCTCCTCGCCAAAGATCCCCATGAGGCAGCCTTTGCACAGACAGTATGCTTCAGGAATGTATTTAGGATATCTTGTGGGATCATACGAAATTCTGTAAGGAAGCAAATAATAAAGATTCATTAGTATCTCTAAAATATATATATTCAGCTGGAAAACGTTATTATAATGCGATCTGACCATAAACATTTATATAATGATTTTCTTTTCTTTGCCAGGAAAAATGGCTCTAACTGTTCTGTCTGGCTTCTTATTTGTGAAGTGTAAAGAAAAAACACCAACAACTTATAGACCTGATCAGGTCCTACAGTGCACGCTGACGTATGAAGTGACTGGCTTTCTAAAATGTGAGATTCACGGGTTTAAGCAGACTAAGTTTTGTATTTCTGACTGAATGGGTAAATAGAACATCAAAAAGGACACTTGGACATTTCTAAACTTTTGATCTGCCTTGAGTTCTTCAAAAATTGGTACAAAATCTTGTTAACATTATTATCGTTGAAGCTATGACATGATGTTTCAAAATTTTACAATTTAAATAAAATTAAATTGTACTATTATTTACGCAATCGTTTTTGCTCCCTAGTATACTTGGGGTTATAAGGATGCCTTCCTCTTGAAAGCAGAACTCTGTATTTCTTTCCCTAATTCGCCTCCCCTGTCTCTTCCTCTGACCAGAGAAGAGTAACATTTGCATGCCCACACGAAGATAAACTGCAAAGTTAATGGTTTTTCTGCCCTCTACTGCTACACTTTGGAGTAAAAGCATTGCCCCAAAATGTCTCTTTTTTTGTTGTTTGATCCTTTCTTTTTGCTTATTAATGGCCTGTCTCTGGAAATTCCTGATTATCAGGAGCTGGAAAGCTTGCAACCTAAATACAGCTTGGACCAAAGGAGTCCCATGTTCCAACATTCCTCACTGGATGTTGTTGGATGCAGAAACAAAGATCTGATGCTATGGTCTCAAGTCATACAGATCCTGGCACACCTATAGCCATTGTTTTTAGCAACGAGAGTAAAGGCTGATAAAGTCTGCTTGTTTTTTACAAAAAAAGACTAAGTACACAGCGGAGTCCACGTACTGGAGCATGTAGCCAGGCTGCTTATTGTGGTGGTGATGTATTGTTGCTTTGTTCTTTACACGCTTTTCCTGTTTATACTGGAAGTTAATTGCTGGGCATGACTGTAAATTGTACACATTTTTCAACTGCGTGTCATTATTCTTGAAAAGATGTTTGCACCTCCAGAAAAAGAGGAGTTTTCACTAATTCTATGTCAGCTGTTAAATTCCTATACCAGCTGTCCTCTTTGTACCTGCAAACTTCCTCCAGATCACCTTCTGCTCTCACGCTGCTACAAAACTAGCCCTGCTTCAGCAGTGGCTGCACGTCCAGCGGGAAAGGGATGATGGCTCTCTCTGGCTAGAGAAGTGTTCAGCCCCAGAAGCACTGCCAGCCGCCTTGTGGTGCTCCTCCCGCCAGAGCCTGTCCCCACTTTGGGGGGGATGCTGACCTCACATACGTTATCAGAAGCAATTACCCACCTCTCAGCTAACAGAAAACCCTATTCTGCTCTTTCCACCTGCTCCTCCTTTCACACAGCAGTTAGACCTACACATGGTGCACAGCAGAAGTATCCTACAGGCCGTTCCTGGCATGCAAAGAGCATGAAGGTACATTGAGAGGTGACCTCACCAAAATGCCTCCATGACACAGGCTGAGGTGTATTTGCCCATGTTTGTCCAGCCTGTTCTGAAAAACCTCCAGAGCAGATGTCCAACCTGCCCAGAGGCTCTGTTGCACTATTTCACCACCTCTTTACTTGGTATGTTTTCCTAACAGTGGAGTGGAGCATTTTTTTTCTGGCAAACTAAATCGATCATTTCCTGTGTTTGGATGGGAAATAACAGCAGCTGAGGCTAAAAAACTAACAGTCAAAGATTTCATATGAGAGAGAATGTTTAAGCCTGTAATGTTTACTATGAAGTGCTGCAAAACCAGTAAAAAGTCTTGCCCTCGGTTTTAAACCACCCTCTCTCTACCTGGGACCAGGACAGGACCACCACACAGTAAATGAGGGAGGGCAACTATGTAAGAAAAATGAATACATGAAATACCTGTCATCGACATAATTATCTATGGAGCGATACAAATGGAGTATACAATGCCACCCTTCTCACAGCAGTTTTCAACATCATCAATTTTGAAAACCACAATGGACTTAAAGCGATTCCCAAATTGTGTTTCACAGAATGCCATCAGGGTTTGTACCAGTTTCTTGGGTACGAACGTGTTAGGCTTTTAGCTTTTCAGGTGGTCTCTGAGATGAAATTTCAGCTGAGGAAGAGGCAACGTAAGTCTGCCTTGAGCTGTCATTACACAGTCATTTCTAGTCAACAAAATCTGCACTTGCCAAAACAGGCAGCCTGGCTCTCCCTCTTGCCTCCGCCCCTGGGTTGATGCTAACGTTCTTCTGGTCACAGGATGGATTGGGGAATTCAACCAACTGAAAAGTAACCTTAACAAAAGCCGGATTTTGGTCCTTCAGCTGTCTTGCCACATATAAAGAGCCTTACATAAGCAAGCCAGCATGAAGAGACAGCAACAGATCAGAGCAGAAGGGAGCTTCCCTTTCCAGGAGAACCAACACCAGTTTATCAGGTTAAAACAAATCTGGAATCACAGCTTTAGCCAAGCACATACTTGCTTATTCTAACATCAAAGAAAACAGACTTTATTTTCCAAAGGCCATATAATCTGGATTCTTTGTCTTTTTAAGGAATTTGTTTTCCTCACTGAAAAATCTCACCAGTTCTCTCATTGCCAGACATCTGTGATGTCGCAGATATTTTTTGCAAAGCTTCTCTGTCCCGTTTATATTGCTTACTTTCCCCAGGAAATACCTTCATGTTACAGGATCTCACACCAATGTGAAATAAAATGTCTGGTAGCCAGCAGAAGGGAAGAAAGTGGAATACAGTCTTTTCTCCTGTGATACATTCCCATTTCAAACTCAAGTGTGAATAATTTCAGTGGTGGATTGTTAAACACACCATATGTCAAGCCACTGGTATTTCCTCTTCTGTATTATCTCTAGCACCTGGTTTATGATGTTACTGGAAAGCATGAACATACTTCTGGATGCAAACATTAGAGTATTCACTAGTAACAAGAGGACACTGTCACTGGAATCATGGTCTACAACAAGCGTACCCTCCAAATTCCCATGTGGCAAAAGTCAGGTACAAATGATTTTTTGAGGGGAAGGATGGCTACTTCCTACAGAAAAAAACCCCACTCTTGTATTGCTAAGTTTGCTGTAGATATCCCTACTTCATCATGTGAGGATTGGAGGGAATCAGAGAGGATACAAACCCAAAGATGGATGCAAAATATAGATGTGCTTTTGCATCCAGACTGGAACTTTAAGGCTGAAGACTCTAAGTAATGCCTCCTAAATTAAATGCCAAATTCAAATGTCACTAAACTTTTGAGCCATATCTAAGGTTCTGCATCTTCAGCTCAAACCTGTTAAGAAAGACCGTATAACTAAAGCCTCATTTTCATCTTTCTGGGCAATCCAGCCTGATTTGGGCCTGAACTGGCAACAAACACCAGTAACCCAGCTGTATAAACGCAGTGGTGTGACCGGCTTCCTCTGTTTTCATCCACTGAACACAGTCACTCTGTGCATGTAATGAGGACATCCTCAGTTGCTGCAGTTTGATGCATGTTCACTACAAGTCATGGTTTTATGTTTCCTCCTAGAAGAGGGCAAGCATGTTTGATCAGGTTAATTAACTTGATAAAAGACATACTCCAAGTTCCCACCGACTCTTTCCTGTTAAGTCGTGAAAGCTGCACCTACATGGGGTGGACACAACAGAAGCAGCTGGGAAGAGCGGGGGAGAACCAGAGGAGTGCAGCTTTCCACTGGCACCCAAGTGTCCCCTGTATCCTTGTGTCACTTGCTGTGGCCACTGCTGCAAAGCAGACAGCTCAGCCATTTTGATGAGGGTTGCCCTTGTCCCGTGAACTCAGGTTACTGGTATGTAGGCTAGCTCTGCCTAGCCCGCGCTCCTGATTTACAAATGACAGGAGCAGTGAGCTATGCCGGGCTGCTGTGTTTCCATCTGCTGGAACAAGAAGCAGGTTTGTACTGAACTGGAACTGCTAATGAAGTGTGACTAGTTCTAGGCTGCTTTTCCTTATGACCCTACGAGTGCCTTGAGAGGTCCCAGTGAAAAACAAACTTCCTGCTGTTTATGTACTAAGCCTGGAAATTCAAGAGAAAAGATTCTGTCAGAAGTAAAACTCTTGAAAAGACTTAATCTGTCTCGTCCTGTACTGCTACTTTCCTATGTCGTATTTTTAATAATATTATCACTTCATAGTTTCCAAGCTTCTAAATCCAGCGGGTCAGATGCTGTGCCGGGGGCAGGCAGATACAGCTGACTTCAGAAAATCACCGTTAGCACTAGGCTAACAGCTGGATGTTATCAGAAGTCTAATAAGCAGATCATCATCCCTTTACTTCACACTCTGAAATACTTACAGGATTAAGAGCTAACAACCTTTTTTTTTCCTCTTGGCAAGGCATTTATACAGCAGGTGTTCTTTTGTTCACATTATACTTAGTTTGTTTTATATACAGGTGGCAAGTAGAGAGCTTGCATAAAGAGCCTAGTGCTAACAGTGATTTTCTAAAGAGTTGTACTAACACATACTCAAATAAAAACGACAGCAGTTCTGCGTCCCCTTAAATTTTTTTCCTCTCAGCTGTATCTTTGGGATATGCACGCTGTGCCACATGGCAATGTTAAATCCTGGAAAATGTCTTGGATAAGGTTCTTGAAAATCATTGGAGTATTATTTAAAGGAAAGTCCTCTTGTATGATTTTTTTTTCAAAAGCACTGCAGACAAGCTTGGCTTTTACCAGTAAGGACAGACTTGCCTGTATTAGTTTTATTAAGATTTTATATAGATGAGCACTAAACCAAGGATGCTTATAAAATGAAACTGGTTTTTGAAAAGCAGAAAAAACAAGCTGGGCAATGTCTGAGAGAGGGACTAGCTAAGATGGGATTTCATGATCAGATCAATGCTAACAATAAAAGTTAAATCTCTGTAAATGAACCCTTAGTAAATGCAAGATTAGACCCCCGAGACAGACACAGAAGCCATGAGATTTGGAAATTCAGAAACAGGAGTAACTTCTTGAATACCTATAAATAATTTTTGCTAAATTCATGCAGAAGTGTGTTTGCAGAAGACTCTGAATGTATTCTTACAAACTATCTATGAATGCTATTATAAGCTTCAGACAACCGAGAATAAAAATAGAGCTGCTGTATACAGCTGATTAACAAATTGCACCTGTGCTCTGCAGCACCATGAATGGAACCACAAATCAACACTACCTGTAAACGCGCTGTTGACTTCAGTGGGATCAGATTTTTCAACTATTACTCTGAGCTTTACAATCAGCCCCTGCAAACATTTAGGCACGCGTTTAAAATTAATCCTTTTTCTAATGGCTTTTGTCCAAAAGCAACTTGTGCGTGCATCTCTGGAGCAGAGCTTGCACTGGTAAAGATGCACCATGCTCATGGCTTCTGTGAATTTTAACCAGCAGCACCCATCCTGTGCTGTCAGTGGGGATCTGTAGGTCATTAGACAACCCCTGTCATTAATTCTTGTGAATCAACTGCGAACCATAGCAGTAGCCAAGGACCACGGCCGCTGCCAGCATCTCTCTGGATTTCGCTGACTCTCCAGGTAATACTGCTAAAAAGGACAAGCAGCTCCTGGATAGATGTCACAAACTGGCACACACTCAGCCTGATGATTTCAAGGCATGATCATTTCACGGTAGAGTTTCTGCTGCTGGCTCTATTTTTTAAAAAATCTGGATAATTCTTAGACAAACTTCCTGAAGTGCCAAGCAAATCCAGTATGCTCAAGATTGCACTCCACTCAACTGACTTCAGGGAACTCTGCTGCCTCTTTATAGCTCTGCAAAGAGCGATTCGTGTGATTGAACTTTGTGCCCTGAGTTATATACCGATCTCCTGTGGCCATCGGGATGGAATTTCAGTATCAGGCAGTTGAACTAATATTTTTTCACCTAACTTTTGCCTCAAATACCAACTGTTGGTTGCTGCCAGCAGCAGGATCATGCACCAGATGGATCTGTGGTGCAATCCATGTGCAACTCCTGTATCTCCAGGTTGTAGCAAGCCAAAAATGATGTAAGTCTTGATTTTTGTATAACCAAATTAAAGCCCAAGTAATAGAAAATAAATAGTAAGCACAGAACAAAGACAAGGAAACAAGCCACGCGAGGACTGTCTGTACTTTGAGCCAATCAAATGTAATTCTTCCACACTGAAGACAATGACAAACTTTGATATATGTGATGCGGTAGGGTGAATGCTATACACAGATCTCTAAGTAATATATTTGATTCTTTCTCACAAACACTGATAGGAGAAAATTTCAGTTGACTTGAACTGCCTGGCCATGTGAGCAGAATTACAAGAAGCAGTGTTAAACAGCTGGGAACAGGTGCCTAGGGAGATAGGCAGGGGAAGGTAAGTAAAGCCAGACTTAATATCTTTATTATTAATGACCTGGAATAGGGAGTATAAACAGCATGTTAATGAAATCTGCAGATGGTAACAATAGGAACCAATGAAGACAGAGAAACAGCATGAGGTATCTCAGACATTAAAATGCAGGTCAAAAAGAAAAAAGACTCTTTGTGCACAGAGCAGAAATCAATTGCACCGTAACTCTTTAGGGGCAGAAAAGAAGTTGGACAGCAAGATCTCTGTGAGACATACTGAAATGGGGTAGGAATCTTGACTCAAGTTTCAAATTGTGAAATTCAAGCTTTGAAGGGTGTCCTATTAGGGTGTACAAGAGGGGGCTGCCTACAGTGAATTAATTTCTGGGCATTCACTACTAGAACAATTCTAGTGATTCAAAGACAGTTCAGGACACAGCAACAAATCTTGGCAAGAGGAGCAAAGGGGAGCAACTCATGAGGAAAGATTAAAAGAAGCAAATGTAAGTACGGTTGTCAAGAAGGTTCTGTGTTACAGGAAAGAGCTGTATGCAGTTTTTCAGAATAACACCCCTCCCATGGAGAAGAAATTGTTGGGATCATGTGAGTGGAACTGGTTAGCCATGACAAGATGTAATGTGCCGTTACTTGGAATATTTAACAGAGTTGCATGTCCTTTTTAAAGCTCTAATGGGGTCTGGGAGTTTGCTTCCAGAGTAACCAGGTGAACACCACAGATCAGACCAGATCTTCATAATGCTTTTATCTGGCTTCAAAATCTATGAAATAGCAGGTTGTAATAGCAACTGCACCTTACTATTCGTAATGAGCAATTTTATATTTTACACTTTCATTACACATCTTGCAATGTCTGCTGCTGTCTCACTGCACTCTAATAATACAGTAAGAATGGGATCGAGAAAAAAAGCTGTAAACGACATCGGTTAACTAGACTATACTCAGACCTCTGCAACCTAGAGAAACAATCTCCACCTAAAGAAAATTTTAGATTCTGCCTTTGGCAGTGTCATTTTTTTTTACACTATCTTTTAAAATTTCTAGCTTGGAGATGTCATCAAGTTACTTGTATGTGAATAGTTAGTGGTCCATTTGAAAATATTTTGATGAAAAGTACAGTGTATTTACAGTTTCTTAATAAACTTTTTGTAAGATAGGCCCTAAATAGCAGCTGTTTCTCTGTTAAGTAAGTCCATACAAAGCATCAAATGAAAGTTAAGTACTTGCCCAATGAGATGTGAGCACGGATGGCACTGTTTTCAGATCACAAGAACGATCTTCTGATAGCACTAGTATTTGGCAAAACCAGTGTAAAAAATGCCTGAGCCTAATGGTAGGTGTTCCATTCAGCATACTTGCTTTCTGCATGCTTAGGTAGCTTAAAAAATCCTCAGTCTGCTCACAGAAAATGTATTACTAAAAATAATATTTCTAAAAATACTTTGTTTATGAAAGGCTTATTGAGCAAATAAAGCATTTTTCTCTCAGTAGGATTACCTCTTAAACTAAAAGCGGTCAAAAATCATGCCACAAAATGAATGTTTATTGGAGATCACAAACAAGGAGATATTTAAGTTTGCTGAATACACAGTAACTGCATCAAGGTATATATGAAGGATAATGTGCATAAAGAAGCAAGAAAGTCAGTTCCTTTTAAGTCTGTGCATGTTTTAGTTTCCCGTTGTCTGCAGTGTCTTAACTGAAAGATGGAAACAGAGAACCCAATTCTGTCAGTCTTATTCAGACAAAGCTACCAGAAGCCTCGATAGTGAGAATGTGGTTTTGGTGTTCTAGATCAGTGGTTTCCAAGCTTTTCCAGAGCTCCCTACAGCAGTGCAGACCCTTGTTTTGTGTATTAACCAGGCTAAAACCAGATTTACTTTGTTATTTTTATGCCCCCTTAAAAACAGTCTGTCAGCCCCTGTTCCACCTCAGGGGAGGGGGGGTTTGCAAAGCGTGGGTTGAAAACACAGATGTAGAAAATGGCAGTACTCATTTCTCGCCTACTGCAGCAAGCCAGAGAGCAAACCCTTGGGAGTGTTTGTATCGGGGTACGTGAAGATGTGGCTCTGCTGGTATGTAACCAGGACACACACTGTACTCCCACGTATTTTAGAGACCAGCAGTCAGCGTCCGGAGCCACGGCTCAGGGAAAGGGTCTCAGGGAAACCCTGTGTGTGGGGCTGCTACAAAGTCACAAGGGGCTTTCTGGGTGATGGTCCTTTGCTGGGGGGGGGTCTCCTGAGCGAACTTCACATGGGACAATTCCCCGAAGTGCCTTTCTGGGGGGCAGTCCGTGTGG
>VXBO01009208.1:255559-297870 GCA_013400135.1 Rhinoptilus africanus
GCCGCGCCGTGCCACTGGCTCTCTCGGCGGAGGAGCTGTTGGAAAAGTGCCCCGCTCCTCACTGCATCTCCCCTGGCCTCGCATGCCAGGAACATTTTAGGCGCTCACCGAGGAGGCGAGCGCTCCGCGCCGGGAGCTGGCCGGACCCCGGCTCGGCGCGGCCCCGCCGTCCTGCCCCGCTGCCCCCGGGGACAGCCCCGGGGCACCGGCGGGACGGGTCCGCCACCAGCCGCTGTCCTGCCCCGGGGACCGGCCGGAGCCACCCGCCCGCCCCTGCCTGCAGGCCCGGGGGGTGCTGAAGTCCCTGGCGGGCTGCGGCTGCGGCCCTCGCCCTCTCCTGCTGCGTGAGGAGCCAGGCGCTCCCTTCCATNGAATGTGGTTTTGGTGTTCTAGATCAGTGGTTTCCAAGCTTTTCCAGAGCTCCCTACAGCAGTGCAGACCCTTGTTTTGTGTATTAACCAGGCTAAAACCAGATTTACTTTGTTATTTTTATGCCCCCTTAAAAACAGTCTGTCAGCCCCTGTTCCACCTCAGGGGAGGGGGGGTTTGCAAAGCGTGGGTTGAAAACACAGATGTAGAAAATGGCAGTACTCATTCCTCGCCTACTGCAGCAAGCCAGAGAGCAAACCCTTGGGAGTGTCTGTATCGGGGTACGTGAAGATGTGGCTCTGCTGGTATGTAACCAGGACACACGCTGTACTCCCACGTATTTTAGAGACCAGCAGTCAGCGTCCGGAGCCACGGCTCAGGGAAAGGGTCTCAGGGAAACCCTGTGTGTGGGGCTGCTACAAAGTCACAAGGGGCTTTCTGGGTGATGGTCCTTTGCTGGGGGGGGGTCTCCTGAGCGAACTTCACATGTGACAATTCCCCGAAGTGACTTTCTGGGGGGCAGTCCGTGTGCGTGAGCTCCACCTCACAGCCTGCTCCACCTCAGTCATTTTTCACTCCTCTTTCTGCCCGTTAGACACACGCCTCACCCAAGGCTGGGGTTTTTTTCTAATATATTTACCTCATGTCTATCTATTTAGACGTCAGCTTTTAACACCTTTCTGTCAGGCTGCCACGGTGTGCCGCGACCACCCCCTCAGGGCCGGCGCCTCCCGCGCCCGCCTCACAGGGGAAGGCGGCGACACCCCCGGGCAGGGACAGGGGGTCCCACCACAGGGGAACCGTCTCCCTTCAGCCGGACGGCACCCTGCCACCGCTTCGCCCCTTGGAGTTCCCCCCCGCTCCCGCCTTCTCCCCCTCCGGTGCCCCGGACTCACCTGTAGGCCCAGGGCGAGGCGCTGCGCAGGTTGACGGGCAGGCGGAACCTCTTGTCGCCGGCCGGCCGTGCCCCGGCGGGGCAGCTGGCGTTGTGGTGGCGGCCCGGCGGCTCGGGCTGCAGGGTGTGGTGGAAGGCGCTGAGCATGCCCGCCGCCAGCCGCCCGTACAGCTGCTCCAGCAGCTCCTCGGGCCGGTCGCCGCAGGTCCGGGTCCGCGCCGGCCGCTTGGGCGCCTTGACGGCCTCCGGGCGGAGCGGGAGCAGCGCGGCGCACAGCAGCGCCGCCAGCACCTGCAACCACGCCGCCGTCAGCGGGGCTGGGACCGGCCGCGCCGCCCCCCCCACACCCCCGNCTGGCGGGCTGCGGCTGCGGCCCTCGCCCTCTCCTGCTGTGTGAGGAGCCAGGCGCTCCCTTCCATGGCAGCCGCGGGGTGGAGATGAGCCAGGGTCTCCTCGGGCCCACTGGGCCCCCGGAGCCTTGAGTGGGAGCCACCAGGACAGGGCACGAGATGGAGCCAGGGTGGTTTTGGCCCAGTTGGAGCCAACGTGTGAAGGCTGATGGGGGAAAATGTGGGGATTTACAGCTGAAAATAGCACAACTCCGGGTATGTAGCTGCGGCTGAGGAGAGAATTATAGAGTCATAGAATCGTCTAGGTTGGAAGGGACCTTTCAGATCACTTGGTCCAACCATCAACCTGACAGAAACCATCACTAAACCATGCCCCTAAGCACCACGTCTACCTGTCTTTCAAATATCTCCAGAAATGGCAATTTCACCACTTCCCTGGGCAGCCTGTTCCAATGCTTGATAACCCTTTCAGTGAAGAAAGTTTTCCTAATGCCCAAGATAAACCTCTGCTGGCGCCACTTGAGGCCATTTCCTCCTGTCAGTCTTCTTGGGTTGCTGCAGTCCAGACTACTTCCATCACTTTGGAGCAATTGGCGCTGTCCCGCTTAGGAGTTTGGGATCTCCAACATGCCCAGCTCCAGAATTGACATTTCTGAGAGAGGTCTGCCTCAAAAAAACAGAGCAGAAGGAGAGGAAACAACGGCAGAGATGTTAAATTGACAGTGAGTTTAAGGCTTTGAGTCTCATCTGGAAAATATTCTAATTCTGTACATTAGTTTAATTGTATTATCTGATTAGTAATCTCATTGATTCAAATAAGAGAAATAATCACAGAAGGGCAGCAAATGAGATTCCATTACACGGGAATTGAAGGAGTGCTGTGCCAGCTCTCATGGCATAGTCTATCCCAGAGACATCTGAATCATAAAAAATTGGTTTATATTCTTCAGCAAAACATGGATTCTACCATGACTTTGAGAAGTTACTAAGATATTATTAAGGTACCAGTATCATTGTCATTAACTTTGATTTATAATTTGCTGAGAATTTGAAGGTTTTTTAAAAATCTATATAATGAAATATTGGAAAGTAATCTTTAGTAATGAAAAGACTATCCTGGATTTGATGCAATATATTATAATATTTCAATCAATACATTCAGAATAGCAAAATAGACATATGCACCTTTATGTGAATCTATAGGGAATCCATGTCTCATGGCTGTGAGCAATAATGTCTCCCTGGAGCCTTCTCTTCTCCAGGCTGAACAACCCCAACTCTCTCAGCCTGTCTTCATAAGAGAGGTGCTCCAGCCCTCGGATCATCTTCGTGGTCCTTCTCTGGACCTTCTCCAGCAGGTCTGTGTCCTTCTTATGATGGAGGCTCCAAAGCTGGACACAGTACTCCAGATGGAGTCTCACAAAAGCAGCGTAGGGGGGTAGAATCACCTCCCTCGACCTGCTGGCCACACCTCTTTTGATGCAGCCCAGGATGCAGTTGGCTTTCTGGGCAGTGAGCAGACATTGCCTGCTCATGTTGAGCTCCTCATGCACCGACAGCCCCAAGTCCTTCTCCTCAGGGCTGTTCTCAATCCATTCTCCGCCCAGCCTGTCTTTGTGCTTGGGATTGCCTCAACACAGGTGCGGGACTTTGCACTTGGCCACGTTGAACTTCATGAAGTTCACACAGGCCCACGTCTCAAGCCAGTCCAGGCCCCTCTGGAAGGCATCCCTTCCCTCTAGCATGTTGACTGCACCACACAGCTTCGTGCTGTTGGCAAACTTGCTGTGTGCGCAGTCAGTCCCACTGTCTATGTCACCAACAAAGATGTTAAACAGCACCGGTCCCAATACTGACCCCTGAGGAATGCCACTTGTCACTGGTCGTCACTTGGACATCGAGCCGTTGACCACAACTCTTTAGAGTGCGGCCATCTAGCCAATTCCTTATCCACTGAGTGGTCCATCCGCCAGATCCACGTTGCTCCAATTCAGCAACAAGGATGTCATGCGGGACAGTGCCAAATGCATTGCTCAGGTCCAGGTAGGTGATGTCAGTTGCTCTTCCCTTATCCAGCAACGCTGTAACGCTGTCGTAGAAGGCTACCAAATTTGTCGAGCACAATTTGCCCTTGGTGAAGCCATGTTGGCTGTCACCAGTCATCTCCTTATTTTCCATGTGCTTAGTTTCCAGGAGGATCTGCTCCATGATCTTGCTGGGCACAGAGGTGAGATTGGCCTGTAGTTCCTTTTTTGCCTTTTTAAAAATGGGGGTTTGGGGATTATGTTTCCTCTTTCCTAGTCAGCAGGAAATTCACTGGATTGCCATGACTTCTTAAGTGTGATTGATTGATAGTGGCTTGGCAACTTCATCTGCCAGTTCCCTCAGGACTTGCAGGTGAATCTCATTAGGTCCCATGGACTTGTGCATGTTCATGTTCCTTAGATGGTCTTGAACCTGATCGTCTCCTACAGTGGTTGGTTCCTCATTCTCCCAGTCCCTGCCTTGTCTTCTCCAACTTGGGCGGTGTGGCTAGAGCACTTGTCAGTGCTCTGTCAGTGAAAACCGAGGCAAACTCAGCCTTCTCCATATCCCAGGTGACGAGGTGTACCATTTCCTTCCAGATAGGGCTCAAATTTTCCCTAGTCTTTCTTTCATCACTGACATAGCTTTTCTTGTTGCCTTTGACGTTCCCGGACAGATTTAATTCTGTGTGGGATTTAGCTTTCCTAATCTCCCTGGCTGCTCAGACAGTTTCTCTGAATACCTTCTAGGCTACCTGTCTTTGCTTCAACTCTCTGTAGGCTTCCTTTTTGAGTTTGAACTTGTCCAGGAGCTCCTTGTTCATCCATGCAGTCTCTTGGCTTTTTTGCCCAGCTTCCTCTTTGTTGGGATGCATCGCACCTGAGCTTTGAGGAGGTGATCCTTGAATATTAACTATCTTGCTTGAGTCCCTCTTCCCTCACGGGCTTTATCCCATGGTACTTGCACGTAGCTCATGCGGTGTCTCCGCTCCTGCATTTACTGAGACCTACCACAGCACTGAGGGTATCCTATGTGACAGCAGGGAACACAACTCACGTTGCACCTGAGCTAAATGCCAACCAAGCTACCTCCAGCATGGGGGCAAGGGTCATCACATCAACATAACACAATTATAATTGTAATTATTTTAGACATAAAACTCACTGGCATGGCCACACTTCCTTCAAGACCTGAGCTTCCTGCATCATGCAAGTGCGTTCACCTGCCAATAGCTTGAGGCCTTCCAATACATGTTGACATAGCATTTTGGACATGCACATGGCTTCTTTCTCTTGAAGAGATTCCACTTATATGAGGCCCCATCAGGGATCACTCTCCAGCCTTGAGTCCAGGTGGCATGTCACATCTTCTGTTCCCTCTTGCTGATGGTTACACATCAACTCCTCTGCTCTAGGCCTGCCCTGGCAATGTTGCAATTCTAGTAGAGACGTAGCCATAGTTAACATGGTTTTGAAGGAGATGAACCTGGGCTAAATCATTTTGACTGTCAGCAGGACTTACTATTCCAGTGTTGGAGCTGGATCACATGGCTTTCTGTCAGTTCAGAAAAAGCTCACTTGTGCTTGAAAAATAACATGCAAATACATCATAACCCAGAGCACTGTATATTCAGATCCTCATGCTATAGCAGACACGTCCCAGAACTTCCTGGGAGTTTGTGCAGGAGTGGAACAAAAGTGCAATTCTGTTTGTAAAACACAGAATTTTACATAACATACAGTTAGGCATCTAGGCAAACCGAACCAAGAAACTGCTGCTGATTAAAATCTCTCTGATGTCCATCGGAGTGTTTCTACAGACAAAGTAGTGAACCATATCCCAAATTATTAGTAATTCATACCACTTTATCATGGACATGTCTATGCAATTGCAATGTTTGATTAGATGCTCTACTCATATGGTTTTGTGTTAGAAGACCATGACAGTATCTTGGCTGTCGTCTTCTTAGCGCTGTTTCACAGGTTTATCAATGCTCCTTGCCATGGTCCCAAATACCTTCTCCCACTGTGATTAGTCAGTGCCTCATTCCACTGCAGCCTGTAGCTGAAAATGCTCCCACTCGCCTGACATGTTGCAACCTGGCGGTCCAGGTCTTCCAAGACTGTAAGCCTGATAGATATCCCAGAATGTCTCATCCCGTGACCAGAGCAGTAGATAAGGCAGCACTGAAGAACAGGCAAGAGAAAGCTGGTTCTCAAGTGTGACCATAAGGTTAAGTCATCTGCTCAAGTCCTTCTCTGAGAATTGTTCCGCTCGATTGCTTTTCCATCTCCCCTCCTTTGTATTTAGCTGCCTGACATTTCATTGAAAATATTAAAAGTATAGTGTTGTATTGGGTGTCAGTGCCAAGGTGTTGGCAGCGTGGGGCTGCAGGGGTAGCTGCAGTGAAGAGAGGCCAGGGCTGCACAGTGCCAGAGACAGCAAGTTCCCGCTGGCTCTGCAACAGACCCAGAATACCCCCAGCTGACGGCAGTACACAGACTCTGCGTGCCAGCTGGGCGCTGTCTTTGGGACACTGTCGAGGAGTGGCAAACAAGTAAAACAGTAGAGTCTGTAGGGAAACTGGGGATTCACCAGAGACAAAGGAGGCAACACGCTTCTGCATTTCTCTTTCTAAAAGACACTGAAGGTCTCCTCAGCTGAGTTGAACAGAGTCAAAAAGCCAAAGATTGCTCTGGCTTGGCATGTTAGTGTTCAGAGCGGTACCCAAGTTCTTTATCTACATAAGCCATCCATTCTCTCCCTTTCTGTCCCTACCTGCAGCATAGGAAAGACTTCCAGAAATAAGACAGGTGGCGATCCACTTCCTTCTCACACTCTTTTCCAGCCTCTAGAAGGATCAGGCCCCAGAGCTTACCATGTCTTTCTTCTTCAGTGAGCTCCTCAGGATGTTCCATAACTGTGTTGACCGTGCTCTGCATATACCACCAAGCAGAAGCTGGGGCACTCCTAGACTGCACCACGATCATGGGAAACGCATTATGTATAAAGCAGTTCATACCATAAAACCCAGAGGATGACATTCTGTGCCATTACAGAGGTATTTCTGACCACTTGCAGAGACATCTAATGAGACTTGGGCAGATATTTTTAAAACCTGAAAAGAGCATTTCATGAAGATACGAAGAAGAGAACTTTCCAGCATCACTAGTTGGGAAACAGTCTAAGCACCAACACTGCGAATGAGCATTGGAAATTTTAGAAGACTGAATCCTTGCATTTCAAAGTGTAATAATCAAAGTCTAAATATTAAACCAAACTCACATGAATGTGTTAAAAACAAGTCCCTGCCACCCCAGTGTACTAGTTTTGCAAGTATTTATTAGGAAATTCTGAACGCCTGACTAATATTTTTAAATGTGAAAAGTGATATAAATCAGGAATCCCGTGTTCCCATTTAACATGTCTCAATGACTTCAGATCAGACTTGTTCCGTTCATAAGCAAAATGATGACTTCTGTAACTAACATCTTTCCACATACTCAACCTAGGCAGTAGAAAGCTTCCTCTGCGTAGTTAGTGACACAATCCTCAACGTAAGATTCAAAAGCTGAAACCTAATTAGCAATTCTGAACAAACTAAACTGAAACCCTGCCCACTCTGACCATTCAAAATAAAAAAAAAAAATATGCCACAACCTCATCTTTGTAATTGGAAAAATGCCTAGGAGGTTGCCAAGAGACTGCAAAATGGGCCTAGTTCAGCTAAGCATACACTAAAATTAAGACGCTTTCTTCAGCATCAGTATTAAGTGCTTTGCTGAACTGGGGCCTTAAAAGATGACCAAGGTCATATCCAACATTTTGAGAACGTCAATTGTCAATTCACAGGACTTAAATAAATTCTGGCTTTGGATGAAGAATATGGGACTTTCAACCTCATAACATTGTTCTGAGGTATTTCACATTGAAAGGTTAAATTTTAGAGGCTGCTCTGTTTCATATTATCATCGGACATATCTCTGAAAGCAAAAGCTTTACACATTTGATACAGTTTGCAATGAGTCTGAATACCTGTGTAGTTTTTATGCATGAGCAAAATAACCTCAGCATTATTCTTTTTAAAATCAATTATAAAAGACACTGCAACTTCAAATCCATGTTTTTAATATCAGATACCATATATCCAAAGTGTTTTAACAAATATTTTATCAAAATCCACTACAAAATCATCATGGATTAAAGTTTTTCTGCTGAAACTTTAAAAAGGACAAAAAATTATGAGCAGACCATACGCTATTCTGGAAGCAAATCCTCTCCTAGTTCTTCATCAGCAAAATCATCTTCCTCAGTTCTTTTTCTTGCTGCAGTTTTTGGTCTTTCTGTTTGTGGGCCAAGTGGATCTATGTAGGAGGCATCTAGGGTTTAAATAAATACATTTGAAACAATTACTTGCAAGTAACTTTAGCTTTGTTTCAAACACAAGAGCCGGTTTTAGCATTACACATCTGTGAGGTGACTTTGAAATGCAGGCCAGAAAGAGCATATGAACACTGAAGGAGAACAAGATCCTGCATTCAGGAAGTGAGGCACAGCACAAGAGCAGAGTACCTGACTGCTACTCATAAAAGGGTTTTTTTTCCCTCCTTTCTTTTTTTAAAATAAATTTGTCTTTATTTTATTACAGTCATTAAGTGAGAAAAATACAACGGAAAAGTGCATGGAACAGCAAAACTGACCAGTTGTTTATGGAAGGGCATGTTAGGAAGTACCACATTCCACGTGGATTTGGGTTTTTAAACCCCTCTGAAAATTCAGTCTTACTGAAGAACTTATGACTGCAGAGCCACACAAACTGACTAAAGGATGCAGCAGACAGATATTGAAAGTAATAAATATCTACACAGGCCACATTTCTTAATTTACAATTACTTTATAGTGAGCTCTGAAAAATGAAACTAAAGCCATTCTTCACATTTATTTCATGAGGAAAATGTTTTCCTAATTGTCTAATTTTACATGGTCTTCCAGTAACTTATTTTTTCCAATCTCTCTTTTTTTGAGGGCCAGGAAAGTAAGAAGGTGTAGGATGACCACTTGCCTATTTCTTTACTGCCACTGCTTTCATAGGGTTCACTTGTTCCAGGCAAAGCTTTTAGTTTGGCACTCAGTCTTTCTCCTTTGGTACCACCGCTATCTGGGGGGGGGTGGGGAAGAAAAGAAAAAAGAAAACCAAACCGAGTTGAAGACAAATTGCATGCTATTATGTTCTGTGAAATCACAATACAACAACAACATAAATTCAGCTACTATCTGTCAAACAAAATTTGGATGAAACCATGTTTTCATGATGGATGCAGTACTCATTTGTAACAGTGGTCATTAAAACACAATGGACACTGTGTCCACACACGTATGTTTTAATTTAAAAAGAAAAAAAATACATATAGCCTTATTTACTTTGGAGTAAACACATCAAAATATTTCTGCTTCAAATGCTGATATTTCAGTTGCTTATAAATTACAGTCACATTTCAGGAGTTAAAATAAGCATGACAAATATAAACACTGTCACAATGTATATGGACATTTCATACCTCTGTGTGCTTACTAATATATTAGTATGATTCACCTGTTCCATATTGTCAAGGTTAAATACAATGCTAACTTTGCTTTTAATTAAAGAGTGTAATTGGCATGTGCTGTCTGCATGGCAGGCCGGCACAGTTGGTGTATACAGCCCATCCGGGCCCTGCTTCTTGCTGTAAACACTGTGCTGGCAGCTCAGTTTGCAGCAGGGCCCCAAGGAATGTGTCGGCTCCGAGGGCTGCCTCGTGCCCAGACAACATCAGATTAACATTCTCTTGCCACAGCAGTATTCCAGACATTTTAAATATTCTGTTCACCTCTGAATCTCTTTTTCATATTCATGGCAAGCTTTCAATCTTGTCTGCTACAACAAATTTTTATGCATTTTTTTTCCTCCTAGGAGAAAATGTTTCATGTTTGGCTTGGTGTATTTACAAGGCAGGACAAGCCATGCAGCCAAATACAAACATGCTCATTTACAACACGAAACAATACTGTCATTAAAAGTCCTCCATCTGTAAGGAGGAAAAATGGGTTTCATTCAGCAAACATTAATTACGAAGTCTGGACTTGGCAACACATTTCCATTGTCTTATTTACTATAAATATTCTTTTTATGAATATTGTTGCTATTAAAAAAACCCCAACAACTTCCACAAAGATGACAAACCTTTATTTTTTGATGAATACTATTGCAGACTTCAGTTTACTCAACCCTGAATTGGTGACAATGACTCTGCTTCAAGAAAGAACTAATACATGGAGTCACACGCCAAACAGTTAATGTGTTTATAAGACACAGATTACATTGAAACTTCAAAGCAAGGTAAATCTATTTTAATGTACATCGACCTCCCTTGGATCAATTCTCAGGTTTCATGAAGAAGTGAATTCTTAACGAAGGATTTGAGGAAACTGAAAGGAATCAATGGGTTTGACTGGGGGGGGGCGGCGCTCAACCAAAGGGCTGTGATATGAAAAAAGGGCTGCGATATGACAAAAGGGTTGCCTCTTGATTTCAGTGGGCTTTGGACAGGCCCGCGTAATAAAGAGGTGAATGCTGAGCTTCAAAGATGGTGTGGATGAAAACATTTTGAGGACAGTTTAGAGGAGAACAGAAAATGTTTGAACAGGGAGAGAAAGAGTAGGATAGGAGTAGGCACAGAGTCCTGTGCAATGGAAAATGAGTCTTTTACAAAATAACGAGTAAAGCTGGAAGAAGCTGTAAGGAGATGCAAATACAGGGACAATACAGCAGAAACTACACTAGGGGAAGGCTGAACTAGTCAAAGAAACTCCATAGGTTTAATTGGTTGGTTCCAGAAAGGAAGAACTGGGTGTAGCGAAAATAAAAGAGGAAGAAGATGGCACATTAAAAGTTTTCAACTGCGAAGGAGGAAAACACATGGGTTTTAGTGATACTACCAGAGGACAGGAGAGGATTTTATAATAGCTAAAAGAAGAAAAAAAAAAAAGAAAAAAAAAGGATGGTAGACAAACCAAAATGGCTGGGAAAAACATAATACCCACAAGTTACCTGTACATCTTACTGCCCTAAAACAAACAACCGAGAACAGAAGCTTTCTTGGACATCCTAGGAGTCTTAAGTTTTATTAGGGCTACATCCAAGATGGGAATGAAGCAGCAAGTCTAAAATCTGAAGTCAAGTTTTCCCCCCTTTTCTCTCCCCATCCAACCCTAGGGTCCAACCCTAGGTGTCCAATCCTTGAAGTACCTAAATCTCACCAATTGTCCCCCACCCCCACACAGCTTTGAAGTTCCTTAAGCACTTATTGCTATGACTGAGTTGCCCAAAACGGCCACCCTGAGCATCAAGATGCCTGCAGGATGTTCAGCAAGGTGACCTTGGTGCCTATGCTCCCCTTTCTGTTTATGAGTCAACACAGTAAATGGAATTGTGAGTGCTGTTACAGTGAAGAAATGTAGCTGTTCATGCAAGTGTAGCTTTTTAGTCTTCAGGCTTGATTCAGTTGCCTTATTTATTGCGTTTAACGAACCGAACCAGCTCACTAAAGGGTTAAGACTATTGCTGGAAGTAGTGCAGGGGAAACAGTAAGAACATGCCCAGGAATGGGAAAGAAAAGAAGTGCTGTGGGGGGCTGGACTATTCTTTCCAGAACCAGCAAGTTATTTGATCAGTACATCCCACCTTGACTAAATGCACCCTGGAAAACACTATGAAAAGTAAGTGTGTATGGACACAGTGTCCTCTTAACACCTGATCAGTAAGAACGCAGGGATGCCTTACTAGATTAGATTAAAGATCTATCTAAACTGGCTTATTGTCCATACAAAAGAACAACAAGATACGTAGGGAAGAGCATCATAAGTAGAGCAAGCATACACAGTAGCTCTCTAAGAATAGTTTCCTAGCCTCCAACAATTTGTAAATCAGGTATGTGTTTGGGGGAAAGGAGTGGCTCTTAATATTTAATAACGGATTGATTGATTTTTTTCTCCAAGAACTTGTTCAGTCCCTTCAGCCCCTGTGAAATTTTTACATCTGTAACAACCTGAGGTAAGGAATTCCACCTTTCATTTACTCCGAACCTACCGATCTAGCCCCACCACACCACAGAAAGGAGCACCCTGGCCTTTCTGCCCTGCATCACATCCCCCTCCACATGCTGTCAAGTGGCAGCAGGTTGTGCTGGAGCAGGTTCCTGATACGTTTAAAATGTGTCAGCAAAGTAATGCAGATCACCACACAGCTCACCTTACCTCTATACGACCATTGCATCTACAGCAAGAGCGACGGGAAAGTTAACATCTTTTCTGGTAGCAGTCCACAGTTAGTATAAATTAAGCTAATATGCAAACCCACATAAGTCTCCATGGCTGTGCTATGCTCTGAGCATGCTTAAAAATGGGCAAGAGCAGCATCTTTCATTTTAAAGTACATCTGGAAGAGAAAAAGAGGCGGTTGACACCATCTACCTTACACGGAGATGTCAGACAACAGCTCAGGGAGCGAGAGATCTGACCTCAATGTCTTCCATCCTCCGTGGAGTTCAAACCCACAGCTCCATCTTTCAGGAGGAATGTCCTAGTTGTTGAGCCTTTTGGGGTAAGGCTTTTATTGACACTCTGCCATGGGATACAGGATTTGGCTGCCAAAATGGCAGCTATTAAAAATTCTGCTGACCATATAACACGATCTGCCAGAAGTTTAAATTTAATCTTGAAAATTACTTTTTGTAGTTCTATTTTCAGATAAATCATCTATATGTTTTTATTCAGTATACATATATAATTTGGCCAAAGATTTTATACACGTTCCAGACTTTGGATTATGGGAATGAAACTAATTTTCTCTAAAGTAATACACAGAAAAAACTAAAGGTAACATCAGGATGTAGGATAATAATACAAACTCTGGATGAAAGGATTTTTTGTAGAGTTTTTCTTTAATAGTACAGCTTTGAGTGCTAACATCTGTCTGATTGCACTTGCAATCCAAGGACTACAGGTAGACATTTCTCAAACTGCAAATGAATTCTGTCTGCGTTACTCTAGTAACTGTACAAACACACGCTCCTAATTAAATAAACCTTTTGAATAATGAAAGACCAGTGCTGAACTAATTTGTTTTCTGTATCCAAAAAAACCTTCACTGCAATTAATGCATGCTCATTATTTATTTACTTATTGTACTTTTATTTAAAAGGTATGTTATTACTGTACCTCGTGTGGAAGCCAGTCCCAGCGTACTCACTCTGGGGTGATAATGTGGACACATTCACATAAACTGACTGCAGGAACGTGGCTCTGGATTTCAGTTCAAAAAAGCAACAGGAACTGATCAAGCAGAGCTGGTCAATATATTTTCAAAATCTGATTTATAAATATATTTACTCTGTAAAATGTTTATATTTGAGAACTGGATTATCATGCTGACGTTATCTTCCCCTCAGACTGTGTGCAATAGCATTAACTGGGAGCTGTGCATATAAAGACATAAATAATATACGCTGCTACATGCTGGTATCTGTTACAGTGCATTCCTTCCTCTCATCTGTTTAAAAGCCATGCCCATAATGTTATATTTAGGATATTTAATTATGTTGTATTATAAGCAAAGTATGTTCTGTCTATTCATATTTCTTCAACTTCCATACAAAAATTATTTTGAACTAATTCCTCCATGTACAATTTTTAAAAGGAATAAAAGTATAAAACTGAATTTTTAAAAATGGTTAATTTTACATGGCAGAATAATGAACAAAGCGACATTCTGCAAAATTAATTCTGTTTTGGAATAATCCTATTTTAAGCAGTGATATCTAGCAAAAAAGATTCTAAATTCTTTGTGTTTCTGAACTGTGTGTATGTGTGTTTCTACACTTGAGTGTATATCACTTCAACACAAAATCCATTGTTTCATATTTATTTTTTAAAGGATTTTCACTAGTTGCAATTACAGCGATGAGACTACTGCATCAGAAATTCCTTCAGTATCACGAAGGACATAAATTAGAGTTTTTAATACCATTTTACTCATCAGGAAAAAGATATCAAAGCATAAGGTGGTTTGGTAATCTGCCTCCTGTGTAAAATGTTTATGTAACAAAGCACATAGTGGGCTAATGATTTTAAAGACTGCAGATGCTTCACCAAATCCAGAATGTGTGTCTTTCACATGTGGGATAAAGACACCATCTTTGGAGAAGAAAGGGCTTTGGTTTGGGTTGACGGAAGAGAACAGTAAGTTCAGTGTAGCAGGCACAATATTGTATTAAAACTGAGAAACGGCATGGGAAGCAGATGCAATTTTTAACTGCACTGCAGTTCATTTTGATTTGAAATTCTGCTGAATGAAAATTTTTTCTGGAATGTCAGTTAAGCTAATTTAGGCGAGTTCAGATGTTCTCTTCACTCAAGAATTTTCCCTGTTTATAAAAAGAAAGGGTTTGGAGGTTTTTTTGTATACACAACCAATAGAACAATCCCACAACATTTTGTAATTAGTGAGGCATCAACAGGCACACAAAACCTAGAAAATGTAAGTCACCATGAAGTCCTGGATGCAGGATAACAAAAGAATCTCTTGCCTTAATCACGGTGAAGATTATATGGGATGCTTATTGCCCTAACATCTATACTGTGATTGCAAATTATAGGAGGAGATTCCTGTGCGTTGGTAAAGGATGTTTGAATAAGGAATGTTTGTTTGTAACGGACAAATCCCTTTTGCCACAAACAGCATCACAGCTGAAACTGAAAAAAAAAAGAAAAAGGTACCTAATTTATTCTTGCGCCATTTCCTTCCCAAATTCATCTGGACAGGCTCAGGTAACAAGGAGAATGCAAAGCGCTCAGCCTTTCATCTTCTGAATTCAACACTGCTTCTCTGGGCTCCTGTCCGAGACTGCACGGCTCCTCTCGGTCAGTACAAAAGTCCCCTCTCATCCAGTACAAAATTCCCCATTCAGAGAGCAGAGACCAAGTAAACACCGCTATGGTAATTATTCCTTAAGGTCATACTTTTCCTTATCTATGAAAGGCCTTATGCTACTGAACAGTAAAAATCTTTCAGGGTAGTAAAAACCACAACGTCCTAACTTTCAAATTCTGGATGTTAGTATCACATCTCTGCAAAACACAAAAAAAGTGAGTATGAAAACAAGAAAAGCTTATTGAAAAGAAAATCTTTTGAGAACTCAGATGTACTGTTAGCTTCCAGGTTTTTGGGGGAGTTGGGTTTTCTTTTAATTTTTTTTTTAATTTATTTTTCCTCCTTTTTTTAAAATGAAAAAGAAGAATTTTAAGGGCATGTACATACGTCAGCTGCTTCCAACATGAATCAAAAAGATTGAAAATTATAAATCGTGGAGAGAAGAAAATTTTATAAATAAGAGTGAACAAACGTTAAATTTTGTGTACTCATTTTAGATATAATACTTATCCTTCTCACAAGAAAGAGTTGATTAACTGACACTGATATAAATGTCAGGTTTCTTGGTCTCTCTTTTTCCATTCTGTCTACAATTCATGCATACACTAATCATATTCTTCAAATTATGCTTTGGTGCATGTCATGTCCTTCTGTTTTAACTTATATTAGCAAAGTAATAAGTGTCCTTTTAAGTATAAGCCCTGCTGACTTAGTTCTCTTTCCTCTTAGCTTCCTCTTTAAAAGCAATTTCAGATCACATTTCCTAAAACAATGAAGCCTGAATTATTAATACTCCTAATATACATAACTATAAAGGGACAAAATAGTTGGCAAAAAAAATTATCTGTTAGGAATGCCACCTAAAATATTTGGAATGCACACACACTTCATTTAGCTACTAAGTACTTTAATTTAGCTAGTAAGTACTAAACTGAGGAAGATTCCATGCTTCACTGGGTCCAGCAACGATGGCAAATCCCTCATACACTGTAGGAAAAATGATCCCTTTTGGTGTTGGCAACACCACTGGAAAAGATTAATCTTAAGATGTATACAAATGTGGGTTTTTTTATTATTATTTTGAAGCCATTAATTTATCAAAAGTGTACTAAGATTCTGAAATAAAATAACCCATGTTTATATTCCAGATGTGTCTGTACTCAGGCCATGTACAAAGGTTTTTTTACACCGCAAAAACCAGACATAACCTAGCTGAATGCTGCCTAACGTTGAAAAAATAATTTTTGGGTCTTTGGGCTTCTGTCAGTCATCTTCAATAAAAGGCACACAAACTACAACATAATCCTTAACATCTGTTTCTGTGAGCGTGCAGCTTCTTCACTGATAAGGTTCCCAAGCGTCAACACTACGAGTTAAAAAAAGTGTAATGCCTTTAACGCCTTCTAAAAATAAATGTAAGTAGTACGTCTCAGTATAACTTTTAATAAGGATTCCCAGCAGAAAGTTAACATTAGGCTCAATACAGGACCTTCTTTGTACCTCAGCTTGTTTGCTGAGTCGTTTCCAGAAAGGTTGAATCTTCAGCACTGAATTTGTATAATGGAGACTTCTCAAACATGCTCTTATACAGACTTGTTCCCAAACTCTGTTTTTTTCCATTCTTTCATGAATTTTACAGAAAATTTTGATCAACAATCTAAGAATTACTGATAGGACAAATTCTAGGTCAATCCTCACCCTGCTTACCCTCTCATCCTCTTTATGTTAGCATCCTAAATGTCTGCATTTGCTCCTCTTCCACTACTCCGGTTACTGGGGGGCAAAATAATGCTGTGGAATTACTAGAGCTTGAAGTCAAAGTTCTCATGTGTTCATCTCTGGAGGGGAGGGGAAGGAATTATTTTTTTTATTTCAAAATTTTTTTTAAAAGGCCACAGATATTTTGCATAGATATTTCTGTCTTTAAAAGAAGTATTGACAAAATGGTAGTTTGGGGGATTAATGTTGTCTTAGCATCTTTCCAGCTTGGTCATTATTTACATCCTCTTTCACTAAATTACAGACTACTTTATCCTGGTGACATGCCCTTTTTTCACTAACAAGGGCAGGGATAATTACAAAATTTAACTGTAAGAAAAGAGACCCTCTGTGCCATTTGCCTGATGCAACATTTTGCACAGCTGTAAGTACCCTTGCTTGTTACCAGTGCTGCTCTTCATTTCTGTGTATTGTAAGCCAAACTGCATCTCCACTTCATGAGAGAAAACAAGGACCGATGCCGTCTCAGGCTGCTGTTTTGCTGGCAGTTCTAGCTGGCTGCCTAATCATAGGGCTGATGTAACAAAGCAGAGTCCAGAAACATTTCCATCCCTCTCTGTTACCAAAATAAGGAATTTCACTCCAGGAATTACTTTGGCCTGAAGCCCAGAACAGGTAAAATTCAATCCTAGGTGAATGGTGTTTTTTCTGCATATCAAGAAATGATTTAAAAGCTCCTCTAGTTAAACTACTGAGCTGAAAAACGAATGAGATCTCTCTCAAGCATCCAACGCTCATTCTTAACCCTTAGAGAACCCAGGAAAGCAGTCTTCATAAAGGTAACAGCATTCTAAGATTACACTAGTAATTTCCACTACTTTTCGTGACCCTCCAGAATTGTATAAATATAGTAAAGCATCTGCTAGGTAGGTGGAGAAATAGAATAACCAAATAAGAAAAAATATTCCATATATTATTTCTCTGTAAAAGGAAGGGAAGAGAGGCAAGAACGTATAAGAGATATCTTTTTATGAGACCCACTGATATTTAAGATAAACCAAATGCAGAATACAAAGAAACCATTTCCTATTTGGGTCAAAATGGATTTTTTTTCTAGGTGACTGAATTATCCTGAAGTCTGCTAGTTTCCTTAGAGCAGCAGTGGGGAGCAGTTAGGTTTAACGTTACTAACATTTCATGGATTTAATAATGGGAGGGAAAAATCATTAGCTCTGCAATATGCACACTACCTAGTGCAGAAAAGACAAAGCAGGCCAGTTTCCAGACTTATGCTGCTAGAGTTTTAGATTTATGAAAGTCAGCACTGTAAATCCATAGAAGCAGAGAGGCTTTGTAGTCAGAGAGGAAGCTTTCCTCTATGGAAGACTCAACTCTGCCACACTGGGAAAAGAGGAAGATGCAGCTCAAAGATAGTATGGGTGTCTTCTTATTACAAAGTTATCTGTACAAAATAGCCTCTTGAACTTGTAACGAACACCTAATATAATAGACTAGATGCTGGGCACAAAATTCCCCTTTCTCTATGTTAAATAAAGACGCAATGAATTCCTGTTTTTCATAACTTGCATGTTCTTTTTTGTTATAATAAATTATTTCTTATAGTAAATATTCCAAAGTTAATGGGATAAAAAAGTTCAAGTCACACAGAAGTCACAGTACTGATGTAGAAATTTAGCTTTGGAATATATTGAGATCTGTAGGTAAAGCACAAGTCTTAGACCAAATCCATGCTACTATACCAGTTGAGGTTTCATACAGCAACGAGATAATGAAAAATTATGAAATAAAATTTGTGAAGGACTTCTATATTACATATTCGTGTGCATTTCAGAATGTAAGGAAGTTTTACAAACACTTTAAGAAAAACTCTTTTCTTTAGGATCCTAACAAATCTGATATTTCAGCAGAGACATTAAGTACTTACCACCACCAGCATTTCCTTCTCTGCGGCTACGTGCACTGCCATCTCGGCCAGATTTAATGCGCTGGCGAACAGTGAAAAAGATTTGAAAAGAACAAAACAAAACCCCCATTTAGTAATATATATTAGAGATAATTATTGAAAACTCAGCTTATTAATAAAACAGGAGAAGAAAATTAAACTAGGCTTACTATACTGTAACTAATATTCCAACACACAAAGTTGTACTTAAAATCAGTGTTAAATCCAACATTTACATAAAATGAGTTCTGTGAAATTCAAACAGAGTATCTCAATAAATCATATTTCTTCACATAAAATTTATACAAGGAATGTGTATAAAAATATTTCAGATGTACCTTTGTAAAGTACAGCTGAAAAAACAGGCAACATAGCCCTCCTTGCATGAGTTCAAAGTAGCCTCTGCCTATTAACGTCTTGTAAATCCCACAAGCGTTTTATTATTGTAAAGATTCAAGGCAGGGAAGTAGGGAAATCTATAAAAAGAATCATTCGCCCCATCGATCTTAAATTTTGAATATTTGGCACAGCACTGTACCTTACAGCAAAATTTAATTTGCTGTTGAGTGTTAAATGCAAGATAAAGGTGAAGGTAAATACTTTAAAAGCTGTGTTTAAAAAGTCAGCTCTCTTGCACTAAGGAAGGTACCAACCATAAACATCTTCCAGCTGTGTTTTTTTAGTGTTATTTGAAAACTTTAACAGTTTATCAAAGCAATACCTCTGTATCACGTGGCAGACTTGGCTTCTCCTGGCAAACCACCAAATTTCTCATGCAAGTATCTTGTCAATTACAAGAAGGTACATCTCAAGGAGGGACTTTTTGATGGATAGGTACAAATACTTGGTGTTTAAAGCACTCAGTTGTTAATAAAGTAATCTCTGCATCTTATTTCAAAACATGAATTCAGGATCTGATAAACACACATGTGCACACTACCTATGGGTTCAGGTCAATTACTGTAGATTCTTCACTCATTTTTCACCAGAAAAATATCATGGAGCCTGGCAAAGTTGGAATGACACGGAACTGAAAGGACTTTCAAAATTGATGCCAACAGAAAATGGAAGAACTCTTAAATCAAAACTCACAACAGTCAGACAGGAAAGCAGGGAGCCTAGTGTGAAACCAGGGAGCCTCGTGTGAAACCAGGAACGCTCTTGAAGCGATCCAGTCTGGGACCGAATTTCTCATACTTTTTATTTATTTTGGGAAATCCTCAAGTTTAAACTACGTTCTCTGAATTCTGGATTAAATATCCTATTAACAGTCCAGTGAAGCAGCATATATCAGTCCTTCAGGAAGCACGTTCAGACTATCCAAATGCTGAATGACTGATGAGTCTGCCAGTGGAAGCTCAGCTTCTGTCTGCCAGAGGGAAGTGACCCCTGTGTGATAGTGCCTTCATGGCATTTATGTCCTAGAACTTTACTCCCAAAATACTATAGAAGTACTACATCTTAAGCATATGACTAATTCCTGTAAAGTTCCAAGTGCGTAGTTTATAAGTCATCCCATACTAAAAGCAGACATTTAAAATAGGTCCAATGATTTCCACCCTAAAAATGCCTATTTCTCTCCCATGACTGCAAAAGAAATTTAGGATGATTAGTCCAGATGTAGATGCCTGAAGGTAAAAGCAGTAAGTCCCCCTCAATGTTTGCACCTATCACCACTGCTTCACACCACACCCAATCAGTCCCTCATTTTCAGTCATTAAGCTCACTTAACGGAAATAAATAGTAATGTGCATATACATCAGTGCCAAGAACGCTGTGTGAACTTTTACACTGTTACCTGTCTTTTTTAAACTGAAACATGAACAATAAAAAAAAAGATTAATGCAGTAAAAAAAAAGAAAAAAAAGAAAAAAACCCAACACATGAAGGTTACAGTAAAAATCCAATGCTGTGAGAGGCAGGGAGAAAAATTTCTACAGGGAATGAACCCCACAGATGTTCCCAGATTCTTGGCTGGAAGTATTTAACAACTCGTCCATATTTGAGAACCAAGAGAAATAAGTACTCCAGAATATTTATTTTGGTATAAACTCCATGTGGATATACTTACTCTGGAAAAACAATGCAGAAGAGCGAATTTTGATAGATTTCTACAGGAAGACAAAGTCTGTGTGCAGATTTTGAAATGTAGGTATATTACACCAGCATTTATCTATTTTCTCTTTATTGGGTGCAGTCGAGAAATCACAGTTTAGTCTGAGATTGGGAGCAGGAATTGAACTATATCTGGTATTGCTAACTGAAACCAGTGTTGCTATTGGAAACTTAGGTGGTGAAATATTAAAATCTGATAATTTTAGAACTTGAAAGTATAGTTTATGACTATAAGCTCATGGATGACAGAAGGAATTTCTTAGGACAAAAATACCTAGTAATTTCCAAAGCCAGATGGTAGACATAAGACTAAAAAACCACCACACACACACACACACAAACCAGGCAAACAAAAAAATTTCCCAAACCCAAATCCATGGGATGGGAACCCAGATGTAATAGCAGTCGCGAAAAGGAACTGTGGGGCTATTGGTTGCAAGACAGCACTGATACTGGGATTCTCTCACAGAAATATACTCAACCTCTAATACAGGATGGCAGCATACTACATTGCAGTGCGTTCTGTAACATCTTTTTTTCCTTAGTGTCTTTGTTCCTCTACATTAAGAGGGGGTGTTGATTTTTAAGAAAACTGGGCCAGTGGGTTCCTTGGGGGGCAGAAAAAAGTTGTTCCTTTCCTTGAAGTGACACTGAACTTGGGAGATTTCAGAGCGTGGCTGACAAGAGAGCCAGAAGAGGGAGATGGGAGCATGCATCCCCCTGCCAAGGAGCTGCAAGAAGGAGCAGAAAGCAACTGATCAGACTTCAGAGGTTCTGAAGAGAATGTACTAGGAACAACAGGGACAGACTTTTGCTGCCACTCAGAAACTCACTGAGCTTACTTCAGCAGGCTGGAAGCATGGTCTGGCCTGCACGGATGAAGCTGACAGAGCTGACTAGAAACCTGTTTTATTTCTATTGGTGGGTGGGGTTTTGAGGAGGTGGTGTGTTGCTGTTTTGTTTGGGGTTTGTTTGGTTGGTTTTTTTTTTTAAACCTAGTGCATTTCAGTTTTCTCTGTTTAAGGGTTAGTTAATTTAGAATAGAATCAGGCGTATTCAAATTTAAAAGCCTGATTTCTTTTCTGGGCAACACGCTATAAGAAAATGTTTAGGCAGATCTACCTTAAAGGTTTGACTAACTATAAATGCCATCGTAGACACCATATTCTTCTCTCTACTCCGCTCTCAGGAGACCCCACCTGGAGTACTGTGTCCAGGTCTGGGGTCCCAAGTACAAGACGAACATGAACCTGTTGGAGCTGGTCCAGAGGAGGGCCACAAAAACTATCAGATGGATGGAACAGCTCTCCAATGAAGAAAGGCTGAGAAAGCTGGGGTTGTTCAGCCTGGAGAAGAGAAGGGAGAACTTACAGCAGCCTTCCAGTACTTAAAGGGGCCTACAGGAAAGATGGGGACAAACTTTTTAGCGGGGCCTGTTGAAGTAGGACAAGGTGTAATGGTTTTAAACTAAAGGAGGGTAGATTCAGACTAGATATAAGGAAGAAAAATTTTACAATGAGGGTGGGAAACACTGGCACAGGTTGCCCAGAGAGGTGGTAGATGCCCCATCCCTGGAGACATTCAAGGTCAGGTTGGATGGGGCTCTGAGCAACACGATGTAGCTGAAGATGTCCCTGCTCATTGCAGGGAGGTTGGACCTTTAGAAGTCCCTTCCAATCCAAACTAATCTATGATCTTTTAAATATTTTACTGGTAGGTTTTTCTTCACCAGGAAGTACAGAAATGTCTTCATGAAAGGTCACGCTTCCAACTGAAATAAACAGGAAGACATGTGACAATTTTTATTTTTTTTTTTTTNTGCATTTCAGTTTTCTCTGTTTAAGGGTTAGTTAATTTAGAATAGAATCAGGCGTATTCAAATTTAAAAGCCTGATTTCTTTTCTGGGCAACACGCTATAAGAAAATGTTTAGGCAGATCTACCTTAAAGGTTTGACTAACTATAAATGCCATCGTAGACACCATATTCTTCTCTCTACTCCGCTCTCAGGAGACCCCACCTGGAGTACTGTGTCCAGGTCTGGGGTCCCAAGTACAAGACGAACATGAACCTGTTGGAGCTGGTCCAGAGGAGGGCCACAAAAACTATCAGATGGATGGAACAGCTCTCCAATGAAGAAAGGCTGAGAAAGCTGGGGTTGTTCAGCCTGGAGAAGAGAAGGGAGAACTTACAGCAGCCTTCCAGTACTTAAAGGGGCCTACAGGAAAGATGGGGACAAACTTTTTAGCGGGGCCTGTTGAAGTAGGACAAGGTGTAATGGTTTTAAACTAAAGGAGGGTAGATTCAGACTAGATATAAGGAAGAAAAATTTTACAATGAGGGTGGGAAACACTGGCACAGGTTGCCCAGAGAGGTGGTAGATGCCCCATCCCTGGAGACATTCAAGGTCAGGTTGGATGGGGCTCTGAGCAACACGATGTAGCTGAAGATGTCCCTGCTCATTGCAGGGAGGTTGGACCTTTAGAAGTCCCTTCCAATCCAAACTAATCTATGATCTTTTAAATATTTTACTGGTAGGTTTTTCTTCACCAGGAAGTACAGAAATGTCTTCATGAAAGGTCACGCTTCCAACTGAAATAAACAGGAAGACATGTGACAATTTTTATTTTTTTTTTTTTACATACTCAAACATTAACTTTCTTAAAGGAAAAAAGTGTTAACACCTTCAGTGTAAAAAGTGCTGGAATTATATGCAAGGAAATAGATAACGTCTCCATCTCCAGGGGCCTCTCTCTCTCTCTCCAACTATAAAATAATGCAGTTTAAACTGGTTTAACCTCTGAGGTTTCCTGAGTAAAGCACTGAGGTATTGGAAGTTATTGCAAGAATAATGTGTGTCACTGACATTGAACTGATATTCCCTAGAAACCAAGCAAAGGCTGTTTAACACACTTCAGAGAGATCTCTTAATTATGAGTTTTGCAGAATAGGATCATTATATCTGGTCATCTGTTTGCTTACTGATACCATTGTGGGGGAGACATGGAGGAACATTAGCCGTGCTACATTTGTGGACTGCTTCCTTTTGTCAATTTTCCCAAGTGCTTTAAAGTCTACATTTACATTACTTCAATCAGGCCCCCAAAGTAAGCTTGTGGCATAAATTTGGAATCCTTTGATCAGTGTTTCCTTTTGTGAGTTTCATTTTTAAAATTTCCAAGTGTACATGTGCATTCTGAGACTCTCTGGAATTGAAGTAAAAGTGAAGTAACAAAGGATGCATTTACACGCGGATCTGACATCAAAGAGGAGACAGTTAAGTGTTACTAGGAGCAGAGCAAATTAGGTAAGACTTAACGTATTCTAATGTGACCATGTAGCCTTGAGGCAATGCACTGGATAGGAAGAGCAAATTTGAACACTTTGCAGCCCAACAGCACGGATAATGCTTTCCAAACAAGAAGCTGATTTTAATTTTAAAATCTTACTTTATCACAGGAATAGCAAGAAAATTATGCACACACACACGCTCATTCCTCTGAATAGAACACAAGTTATGATCTCATACCTTTCACAGCCTGAAGCTTTTTCATGGAGGTTTTTTTACAGTTTAAAAATTGGCACTAACAAGAATAATTTACTTCTACGTATGTAACCTGCCAGTGTTGCAACTTTGTATATAGCAAAAAGGAGTTCTACTACATGGACAAATTCTTAGGCTCGCCTTCCCTCCCTGTAGTTGCATTATTACTTGGCTCATAAATACACTTTCTACAGTTTGGCAAATAAGTAGGAAAGATGACATTCCAGAGACACTGAATTATGTGGGTGGCTCCAGCATTCCCATCGCATCCACATAACCCATCTTGCAAAATCTCAGAAAATCTAGTGCTCAAAAACCATTCAGACATATAAGGCTGATCAGTAATTTAAAACTAAAAACCCCAAACCCGCAAAATACAAGCCTTGCTAAAGCCAGAAATTAATACCCATTTTATCTTGAAGTATCATAAACACTATTTTAGTTTCATCTATGTATGTAGTGATACTGTATAATCACAGAAAGAAACAAACTTACCTGCTCTCTTACTTCTTTTAATTTTTCCACTTTCTTGAGCTTTGTCACATATTCCTGGACTTCTTTCAGCCCCATGTCTGTGCAGAGACGAACTAAAAATCGGAGGCCTAATTGAAAAGCAAAACACCATTAAAAAAAGGCTTACAAGCAGGTCAAACTACAAATGCACCCTAACAGAATACTGAATGGCAAACAATGCAAATAGCTGGGAACACAAGGTGACACAAGTCCAGGACCACTAAGCAAGTTGTGATCTTTTGCAAATAATTTAACACTTTCTGTGATCCGTGAACAGTACAAATACCACTTACATATGTGGAAGGCACAAGACACACTAACTCATCTGTCTCAGAACTCTTGACCTTTGCAAAATACTTTGGAAACTGGAAAGCATAATAATGATGCTAAGTTATTTCCGAGGAGCCACTATCAATGTCATTTTGATGAAAACAATTTTACAAAAGCCGAGTTAATCAGAATTGTTTCTTTTTTTCTGGTGCTGTGTTGATTTTTTAAAGATTAGTATTTATAGAATTTTAAAAAAACAACACACAAGACATGAAGATCGACTGTAACAGTATGATGGAACCAAAAGAACCCCTAAAAACAGTCCCCTGAGACACTATCCCAAACTCTGAAAACGTTGTTGCTATTCCGATGTGTTTGTCAACATCCTTTTTGAAAGAACTGCCTCTGAAGCAGAAACAAGCATGACGTGAGCCATTATCCTCCTGACTGCTCCTGTTTTTCCTTTTGCACTGTTAGTTTTCTGCTGATACTGGGAACGGAACTCGTTCACTGAGAGGTCAGGTAAGCATCAGAACCAGCGTAAGGAAGATGGCTAGGAGCACACGGACAGGGAGAGATGCATAGAAAACCATTGCTTCAACATCAGAAAACTTCTAAATCACTTAAATTGTCTTTGTCTAACTGCGGCCTCCGTTTCATAATTTGTAGAAACTACATTCAGAAAAATACTAGGATTCTAAAAGGTTTACTAAATGCTCCACTCCTCTGAAATATGTGTAATCAATATGAACACAACATTTTGTTTATAACTTTGAGGAGTCATAGTATTGAATTTCTCTTCTACAAAGAGCTGTACGAGTCCTCTTTTAAAAAGCAGTGTTTGTTAAAGCAGAACAATACAATTTTATTTTAAAGTACAGTGAATGTTCTTCCCACATAGCATAGGCTTGTTGGCAACAACCTTGTATTTTGGAATTACTGAGGCACAGTGTGGGATGTAAGAGGATATTCTCACAACCAGCGACAACCCCAATTTTCCACAGGGCTTTTGAATTTAGAGTATAGTGTGACTGATTCTGCAAAATATCTTACTCTTCAAAGTTATGTTTCCTGTAGTTTAGTTTGAAATTCTCAAGGGATTTTTGAGAGCCTCGCTGACCTATTATAGTTAAAAACCCAACAACAAAATCTCACCCTCTACATTCTTTTGGAAGGCCTGGTTTTGGTAAAACTTAACAGTAAGATTTTCTCATATCTAGAAACTTACAGCAGGAGCTTCAACTAGTAGTGACTAGAAGTAAAAATACACATATTTTATTGTAAGAAATATTAAATAAGTAACACAGTTATAAAATTTAGAAAGCATGTATGAGAGAGAACTCGACCAATCCACTACAGTTAATTTTCATCTCTCTTCTTCAGTACTACCTTAATATTTCTTAATTTCATGCTTTAGTGTTGTTACAGAAAACATGCAGCATTAGCATGAGTAAAAATGTTAGTTCATGAAAATATTTTCACATGAAAAATACTTAGATCACACGATTACTAACACACACATTCAATGTAACAAAGTTTCCTTTGATAGTTGCACCAATCAATGAAACAACTTACATTCAACATTCTCTGGGAATTTTCTGTGAATGACTTTGTATTTCTCTAGTGCTTTCTGGTAATTACCTGCAAACAAAACAAACACCTCCTACCCATATATCCAGTAAGAATATTTGATGATAAATTGACAAAGTTTAACATCAATTCATCTTTTTAGTTTGAGTACATGATTTAGTATTGTAAGATCAAATTTGATAAAACCAAACACTAATTACTCATAGTAAAAATTAAGAGCATCTGAAAACAGTCCAAATTACTCTGTAAATAACAGAATTAAGAGGAGTTCCCTGACTTTTGCCCCTTTTTTGACCTGCCTCTAGGACCCTATTGTTCTATAACACATCTACTAGACAAGTTGTATAAAGCATACCATGGTTTACCTAAGGCTCCAAATGCATGGTTTGGTCAAATAGAAATGTTTAACAAACAGCCTGTCCTTCCTTCCCTCAGAATACCATCTGTGAGCCTCTCCTTTGCCCAAATTCAATAGCGAAGTAATTATCCTTTAAGACTTTTGCCTTCAATTTTGGCTCGGCTTGAATATAATGGAAAGGACTGAGAGACCCTCTGGCTAAAACATCATAGCCATAAAATACCTGACAAAAAAAGTTTGTTGAGATATCACTATTTTTATTATCCTAGTGCAAGGTAGAGATCTGCTATTTGTTAACACAATCAGCTGGGAATTTTGCCAATGAATCATAAATGGTCTAAAAGGCAGCCAAAACCATTGTGTTTCTCTGCTGGGAAAACAGTTTATCTGTCTAGTTTTGAGTGGTACTGACTGATTTTAGTTCACTGACTTCCCCAGGTGCTGTTCCTTTTCTCACTGTTGTATTAAATAACTGCAGAGTGAGAAAATGCACTGATTTATTATGGAAGTCTGTTAGGCAAAGTTCTGAAGAAGCATAAAGGAGAGTGACAAAATGGGACAGCAAGAAAGAAGAGTATTATTTACACCATCAAGTGTGTTGAATGCTTTTTTTAGGTGATGAAAAACCTGGAAAGATTAGACTCTCTCCATTTTGCTTATTATGTTCCCAGTAAGAAAATACAGCACATTAAGTTTGTCTTTTGTTTGTGTAACACAAATACTATTTTAATATTGAAAAATTATACCTGCTGCTGAAAAGGAATGGGAATTAAGCTACTTTAAAATCTAATTTACTTATGTGAAATCAGATGGTAGTATAATGACATTAAAAAAACCTTTTATTAGATCATTCATGCTGTAGTATCATCTTTATTTTACTTATTTAACAGCACAAGGAGTGTTTGGTGCATAAGTCAGTGCAGGCACACTTCCTAGACTTAAAAGAAAAGTCACATTTTATTACGTATACACAGAAAATTCATTAAAAAATTAACATGTAATTGAATTTTCAAATAAACTTTAGGACCAGGTAGAAAAGATCCAAAAAAACCCCAAAACATCAATCTAAACAAACCAAATCATAGAATGGTTTGGGATGGAAGGGACTTCTGAAGATCATCTAGTCCAATTTCCCTGCCATGGGCAGGGACACCTTCCACTAGCTGACGCTGCTGAAAGCCCCATCCAGCCTGGCCTTGAACAGTTTCAGTGATGCAGCATCCACAACTCTGTGGGCAACCTGTTCCAGTGTCTCACCACGCTCATTGTAAGAAATTTCTTCCTTATGTCCCATCTAAATTTACCCTCTTTCAGTTTAAAACACGTTGTCCCTTCTCCCGTCACTACAGGCCCTGGTAAAAAGTCTCTATCTTTCTTATATGCCCCCATCAGGCTCAACAGTCCCAGCTAATTACAAAAAAATGTTACAAACCTCCAACCAATTACAAAAATGTTACAGAACTTACCACTTCTCCTGTAGCAACTGGCAACCATCAGCTGCCACTTCACTTGTGTCGGTCTGCATACAAATAAAAATTATGCACACTGAGAAACAATGAAAAAGCAAAATAATCTGCATAGCGTTGGTAAAGACTTACTATTAAAATACTCTTGAAATTTTTCACCTGGCATATTGCCTTCCTGGGAAGGATTTAGCCTGTTCCGTTCGCACACAGTCTACCCCTGCATCATGCTCCTGTGTTCAGGCCTCGATGTCACTCATTTGTATCCTATATTATAGCCTTTCTCCTGCTCATCATTTTGTGCACCAGACACAATTAGTAGACCTGAGATGTGAACCATTAATCTTTGTCTGAGATACAGAACCACACCAAGGGGGAGAACAAAATGCTGAACTGTGTTCTGAGGAAGTCCCAGCAGCAGGGTCCCAAGCACACCCAAGGGATCCCTGCCAGGAATCACACTCCCCACGGACAGCTTCAAACCCTGGCTTCTCCTCTGTGTCACCACCTCAATGTCCAACCTGCTACCTGTCCTTCTCTTTTTAGCACATAATGGTGATAGGTGTGGTCAGAGAAAATATTTGAGATATTTGAGCATGTACAATAAAACTGCTGGACTCTTTCCTCATTCTTATCAAGATAATGTGAAAATTAGGAAATTTTCACATCAGCAGTGTAAAGGATGCTCTATAAGCCACAGCACTTTTCACATGTGGCTTACAATTCAAACAGTAGCATATCCCAAAGGCACTGTATGCTAACATTTTCAGAAGAGTTTTGTACTTATTCTCTTCAATTTTTTCCCTCCACTCACAGCACAGGCCATTTTTAACTCTAAATATTAATCTGTTTGCCTCATAGTTGCCAAACAAGCTTATGAAAGACAGCTGCTTCATCCTTTTTAGTTTCAGCTGAATATGTCTCCTGCAAACAATAAAGGCAGCCAAGCAGTCACCATAATAAAGTTTATTACGCATTTCAGTATGAAAATTCTAGGTAGAATAAACTGCCAGCAGCCAGCATTAGCTGCACAACTCCTTTCATTAATGATAGATTTGTGCATGCTGGTAAAATGTAATAATGAAAAAATGTTTCTCAATTCATTGTCTAACATGTTATCTTAGAACACAATTTAAACACTGAATACACTAAACAACATTAAACTAAAAAATGCCGGTTATGGTTAAAATAAAGTTATGATTTTAAAATGTAACTTTATTTACAATTAGTAGCAATTTGTAACCAAACATTCATATTTATTAATTAGCATATCTAGACTCTATTTTTAATACCGGATAAATACCAAAACCTCCATGTTTTTTTATCTACTATTAACAATCTCATCCCACAGAGAAATAATTTCTCTGCATTGCAGACAGATTACAAATACAAATAATGCTGAAGAATTTCATATGCCAATTATTCGTCCTTTACAATCCACATACTTCACGTTTCATGCATGGGCTGAGAGCAACATGAAGCTTAAAATATTTAGAATTTTGCCAATACAAGATTATGAAATAATTCTTTTTAGTTTCAGCTGTTTCTTTCCAAAGTCTCTAAGAAGGCCATGAACGCCAGCATACACGATCTCATAGCCTGACTACAACACAATTTTTTAAGGTGGCCAGAATTTATACTGAAAAGAATATTGGAAAACCTGTGAACTGTGTCCTGCGTACTTTCATCTAATCTACATCTTTATTTCTTTATAATCATACAACAATTTGGGTGAAGTCTATGTTTTTCTATTTATTTTTGTTTCCATTTTTAATCCTAATTTCAAACTCGGATTTTCACTTCTCTAATCAATGTCTATTCTAACTCAAGCCCTTTCAAAACCAGAATTAGTATTTTTTACTGAACTTCTAACAACCTATTTGCAGTGTAATCTTTCCTTCAATAATATTGTACAAATTTTAGTTCACATGCTGTCTTGTTCATGCGTGCATTCAGATTCACAAAACAAAAAGAATGTGAAATTTCACATCATCACAAGACAAGCAATAACAGAGTTTTGCTTAGCCTGAGTTTTGACAGGTTTCCCAAAGCACAAAATAGAGACATTCACACTTGTTGGAGCAAATTTTGTTTGCATGAATTTTAGTTGGTCTATTAACACAAAATTCTTCGTGAACATATAGACAAATATTTGTTTCCATGTAAAAAGACCATATGCATTACTTTTTAGGAAACTGTTTGAACTCTGTATTACAGATTTAAATTTGACCACATTTTTGTTTATTAACCATTTGTCTGGTAAGCTCCCTTTCTGATCTAAAGTAAAATATATGGCTTATATACTTTCTTAAGTACTTTCTGCTAAAGGACAATTTCAACAATTAAGTTACTGAACCAAATTGAATATATCTTAAATCCCTCTATCCAGATCAATTTGATCTGTCAACTTATTTTCACTCATCATTGGTAATTCTGCACTGCACATTTTTGCTTACTTCTATACCTTATTCGTAATAGACTTTTTATGGGAGTAGAAGTTATGTGAAAAGTGGAAACGCAGCAAAAACTGATAAAAGATGCATTTAAACCATAACATTATAAAATAATAGAAAGGACATATTTTGTAGAAAGCCATACAGAAAGAGGTCTTGGTGGCCCTAGAAGAGCTCTTCCCCAGTTTATAGCTATGTATAAAGGCAGAGGATAGAGAAAAGACACTCTAATACCTAATACTATCTTGGGCCCAACGGAGGATCTTACTTAACATTGAAATTGTACAGTAAGAGCAAAACCACACTGTAAACAAAGAGAAATAGTCCTAACTGTGGTGTTTGCTTATAACATTAAAGTTACCCAACTAATTTATCTCTAGGTGTACTTATGGGCGTCTAATCACAAAATATTTGAGTAGGAGTAAAACAATGATTACTTACAGGATAAGTGCTGCTCTTTCAAAGTACTCAATGGCTTTTTCACAAAACTGGGTGTCAATGTAGTAGGCTCCAAGCCATTCAATGACCTCAATGTTTGAAGGGAAATACCGGTATGACTGACAAAATAGGAAAGGTGAAAGAAACACAATTTTAGTGATAAACAACATCTTTATGTTACTCCTGGAATATCTTACTGAAGTGTTAATTCTCCAGATGCCAAAATCGTGTAATATATNCACATTTTCCATCTAGCCTTATTTAAAATAATATTTCAAGTAGTTTGCAACAGCAAAAATGTTTACTTAGATCACGTCTACATGTAAGTTACCTAAGACATTAGACAATGCTAACTAATACACGTACAATTCCAACTCAAATCAGTCTGCTAGAAAACTTACCTAAAAACATTATTTTCTATGAAGTATGTATGTCATAAACAACATTTTTGGCTTTTTAGAAACTTACACTGAAATAGGCATCAAAATTATCACCAAGCACAACTCCGCTAGTATTCAGACTGCAACACAGACTTTGGTCATCCCCATTTCACACACATTAAAAAACCTCTAAAATTGCAGAAAAGCAACTTCCTGTCTTATTCCCGTTTCTAAAACAGAAGAATCTCTACACAGTACAGACAGTACTATAGCTGGTTGGAAATGAAAGAGGATGCCTATCTTTAGGCAACTGTGTATACACAATGTGTAGCTGTACCATTCAAATATATATATGCTTACATACGTAAACACAAACATATTATATATGTATACCTCCACATCCATTAGACAGATATAACCTCCAACCCCCACACACATCTTTAAAATTACATTCATTTTAATACCTATTTTTAATTTTGTATCAGACTATATACTAAATTAAAATTTTTAGGAGTCAACGTAAACAATGACCATACGAAAAATGAAAGTCTGAGGTCAAATACCATGTGGAAACACAGGCTATGTGTTTCCTTAAGCTCTAACTACAAAAATTAGATTTTGTCAACTCTCTCCCCCCCAGAAAATCTGGGAGTCTTTTTGGATGACATTTTAAAAAGTTTAAAGGAATCAATTGTTAATTTGATATAGGAATTTATGACAAAATGTTCTTTAATTATGAGAAAGTGCATTGGAAAAGCAATAAAGAGTAGGTACCTCATAGTAATAGTGAAAAGCTTGAGATTTATCACCTTCATTATCGTATAATTTCCCTAGCTTTGAAAGTACATGTGGATCAGTTGGTACTACGCTGATCAACTGCAGGAGCCACTCAATGGCTTGATTGGGATCTTCCATGATCTCATATCTGAGTTTTCTTCGGTCAAGGACTGTTGCTGCTGATGATTTGATTTACTCAGAATTGCTACTACTTTACATAGCGTAATCTATATGCTGGGCAGATACGTCAGTCACCGTAGTGTGGACATACACTGGGATTTTTTTACACAGTATTTTCATTATTTCATTCATATCAAAGTAATTTTGTTATAGTGAAGAAGGAGAAATATTCAGAGGCTTTAGCTAATCTTTCACCTTAAAAGCACTTCGGGCTCAACAGAACTTCGGGCTTGGTTCTCCTCTCTCTATGTCACTAATTTTACTCTGACTACATCATTTATAAGAATGAAGTGTAAGAGCCAGGTGATTTATCTGTAGCCTTTACAACTTAAATAGTTTTTCGTAATGCATCATTTTGTCAAAGTAAGTGATTAGGTAAAACTGCTGTCCTCAAGAACAGACAAAATTTTGCCTACAGTGAGATTTTCTGCAGAAAAACACAGCACAGACAGTGTACGATTCTGGTCCAGAGAACAGAGTCAGCTTTATCTGCAACGAGGCTCGCAGTGTGCTCTCCCCTCCCCAGTCACCCCAGAGCGGCACAAGAGCTCAGACCTCTGCAGCATGTGAGCTGGAGCTACTGCCCAACATGTTTTTTTCAGTTTCTGCTGCACCCTACTCTTCATGCAAAAAGCTTGCAAGTGTTGGTGGAAAGCAGTCTTACATAGCAGTTAAATTCTCCCCTAGATGGGAACTGGGAGCTGTAGGGCCATTTATGATGTTGTAAAGGGGCTACGCAAGAAATACATCACAGACCTTTTGTACTTTTGGAGGTTACTTATTTTACTGATTAAAATATATTTTTATTACCTTCACTATTCTTCTAAGTGTAGTACATCAACTGGAATCTGTTCTGCCTTGGGGAGGATTTTATTACGGTTTGCACATCCTCAGAAGCATTGTTAAAAAAATTCATAGTGTAGAATATTACTGGTGATGTGCAAAGCCAACCCCTCCCCTCCTCAACTTTTCAATCTGTTGATCTTCTGCAGTGCTGGGAGACAATTATTTTCTTAACACAAACACTAACTAATTTGAAAACAACTTTCAGAACAGAACTTCGCTTTAATTAACTGTTATTTTTTTCTTAAATGTTTTACTCAAGTGTGCTTACATCTGCTACATTATTTTCATAATAAAATCAGCAGCATTTTAAATACTCCAGGACACACTTTAATATGGAATGTAAATGTATCCCCTGCAATGCGAACAATCTTAATATATTTCTTCACTTGCTTCACTGAAAAGGTACAAGTAAGTTTTAAGTTCTATTCTTGTTTTTGCAAACATCAGAGAATGAATCAATGCATGATCATCCTAATTATAACGGACACTATAGTAAATTTCTAAGAACTCATGTCATGATTGAAACACACATTTCAGATTAAATGAGTTTACTACAACCGCTATCCCTTATTATAGTCCTGAAAAAGATACATGCTTGCTATCTGGTGAAGGACTTGGGCGCTATTTCGAAGGATCGCATGGAGTTTCACAAAACAATCCAAAGCTTCATCTATTCTGTTTAACTTCTTGTATGTTAAACCTAAAAAATAAAGGTTACAGTATTAATGCAATGAGAAAAAAATTACTTCAGCATACTAACTGACAGAATAACCAAGAAAAATGAAATATGAATACGGTACTCGGAGGCAGTGTAACTGCCTTGACATTGACAGACTCTAATCTGGAAAGCCATGCTTGTAATACTTAGCAGCTAACATGACTTACCAAACTGATGAACACAAGGAACACAAACCTAATCAAAGACCAAGACCGTATGCAATCTCACTTTCTGGGCAAGATGAATGAGAGAAAGGGAGGGCTTTTAGAGGAGAATGACTCTGATGGTTTAACAGTGGTAAACTGGTATATTTTCAGTAGATAGTAGAAATTTTTATCTTCAAAGTGACTTAATCATCTGCCGTTACTATTTGATGTTGTTAACACTGGTATTTTTTTGCAGAACAGATAGGAAGTACAAATTAATACCTTGTTATAATATAAATTACCAATTAAAGTAATAATAATTAGTATATATTTCTATACAAGAAAACTTTGAAAGCCAGATTCTCAGAAACACTAGTGCTACCTTTAGACAAAAGCACCTTTGGCTTACCAAGATTATAAAGTGCTTCAGTGCATGAGGAATCGTTCCTGAGAGCTTCCTTATAAAACTCAGCTGCTTTTTCATAGTCTCCGTTTGCAAAAACAGTATTTCCTTTGTTAGTTAAAGCTGCTGGATTGTACCTATCAGAATTTACAGCTAAATCTGCATAGTCAGTTGCTTGTGCTAATTCATTTTCCTACAGGAACAAACCAAACATTGTATTAGTCATTTATCAGTCAGTTTTCTTGCAGCTGGGGCTTTTTACAGTTAATATTGTGGAATTTCAAAAGATTGAGAATGAGACAAGTAATACATTCTTTAGTACTAAAATATTGCTTATGTAATTGCATAAGGCAGATCATTTCTTTCGAGTTTCAGAGAACTTAACATGCGAGACGTGTTTTGCCACTCTGTCCCATTCAGTCAGGAAGTTTTCTTTGCTGCAACAAAGTAATATTTCTTTAAAAACCAAAAATAAATTCCCATACCCTACAAACCATACATAAACACACCTGCCCAAGTTACATGCTTCACATGTTCCTGAAGTTCAGCCAGGGTCTTCAGGACCTGAGTTTTAAATGCAGCTGCTGAGGTCCTGCACAAATCCCACTGCAGGCATATTTCTGTGGCCCCCGGCTCAATCTCACTCTTCCTCCCAGCAACAGGATACAACAGGATACATGCTCCAAACTTTCAACTACAGCCAAAAATGGGTGTTCCAGAGTAACTCCTCTACCATGCAGTTTCTTCTTGTTTACATAGAGTATTTAGACAGACACAAAAATTGCTACAAAGATACAGAAGTTGCTACATAAACTGCAGTTCTTAACTAGTTTGGTTGAAGCAAACACTTACCAAATAATAAAGGAATGACAGGTTTGTTGCAGCTGCACTCTTTACTCTGCTATCCTTTTTTTCAAACATTTTTAAAGTCTCCAGGGCCTAGAAGCAATTTGGAAACAACTTACTTCCCACTGAAGCAAACTTACACCAAAATTCTTTCAAAAAGCATTGATAAACTTCACAGTAACAAACAGCTAAAATTATCAACTCGTATATTGGCACACATAATAATTACTAGAGCTTGTAGCCCATGCTTGTAAGCATGTACACACAGAAGTAGATCTATATTATACATAATATTAACCTTGGTCACAAAACTTCAATAGTATTGGTTATTTATTACTTCTTCAAAATTTAGATTAGATATAGCTTCCTAGAAGTACACAGATATCTGACAATTCTATACATACAAAACACAAGTTTATATTATTTACTTTTAATCTAGTCAACTAATTAAAATTCTCATACTGTTTTTTCCAGTTCTTTAAGTGAACACAAAATGATTGACATTAAAACTCTTATTAAAAAGCTAAAAAAAGTACAAGCTATATAAAAACCACACAAAACAGCGTAGGATTGGATTTCAACTTGCAGCTGGTTTGTGTAATAAGATGACACCTGTCTAAGTTTAGGAAGTACTCAAACAAAGACTGAGGCCAGAATATTTTATTTTTTTTAATGTATAAAAACTAAATTTCATAAACTTCAAAATAAATAAGTTCATGGACAAAAAGTAAACAAATTTATAGTTATTAAACTATCAATGAAGCTTTGAAATATAAGGCATCTTTTTTTCTCTATTGACTATGTAATAACATTTCTAACTGCAGACTAAATTATTAAGAAAATCTTGCTTGCTTACACTAAATATTTATATTAACTACACAAACTGTTAGAATGTCACAGTGAGCCCAGTTCTGTCATCTATTACAACACAGATGTGGCAACCTCATTTAGACATCAACATTAGCAATGCAAGTTTCCATCTTCCTTTACATGAAACCTATAAGCTGCTGTTTACACATCAAAGTGAATGCATGATAGTGTACGTAGAATGCCAAAACAAACCTAAAGGAAATAAGTTTCAATTGACTGTTATACATGCTGTTTTTACAGTTACTTTACAAAAAAAGACATGACTGTACTAACAACATGTAAAATGACAAAGTATACACAGACAGATATAGTTCATTGATTTAGTCAACTACATTCCACCCAAGAACTATGAACTACTACTACTACTAAAGATCATAATATTCTCCTAATAATAGAAAATTCTCTAAAGAAATACACCAATTTCAATGAAGAAAAGCATTTAAAATGTTAGGATTTAGATTCTGTGGTTTCTGAAATGTGAGGCTTCAACTATGATAATTTTTCTATGCATTTGTGACTTTCTCAAAAAGGGAATGGTCTCAGATGCAATACTACTATATTTGAGATACTCTACTCTTAAGCAAAGACTTGCTTCTTCAAGTAAAAGCTGTGCATTTCTTACAACTGAATTCATTTTTAGTGAACTTGGAGCTATATTGTTCCAAGTCACTTTCTGAAAAGCCGTTTTCGATTGTAGGCGATTCCTTACCTTTGCTTTCACTGCTAAATGGCACGATAAAAATTAGAGTGGAAGTAATCTCTTTTTCATGTATAATGAAAAGTTCGTATGACTCTGAACTCTATTCACTTACGGGTAAATTTTGTTGCAGGTCTCTTGAACCATTTCAGCAACTACGAGCCCTAGGATGTAATTGCAATACTCCATTGCGATACTCCTTGTGTCTTTGCAAAGTAAAAATACTCTCACTGTAACATCACCTAAATTTATATATTTCTAAATAACTTCTAACCTCTTAGTCCCAACAATAACAATTACTTAGATTCAACAACCAAAACACAGACTGTCCAAACTATTCTCTGTGACATGTTTCCAATGTACCTAAATTATTGGCTTCCTTCAAAGCAGCTTGCCTGACTCAAGAAGGGCCTGCCAGAGATGTTAAGGAGTTGCGTGGCTAATCTGCAGAATTTTGTTTTTAAACTCAAAGTTGACCTTTGAAATAAAAAAAAAACATTCAAAATACCTAGTGCACAAATCCCATACTAATAAAATACAGTCTAGACATATTACGGTAGTTTCCACCCTGAGTTTATTTTACTTTTTTTGCTAGGACTGTTTTAAAATAACGTAGCCACTATGATGAGCGCATAGTTAAGACCATTATAGTTAAAGCAGAAATCTATTTTATTTCTTATTTTTTGAAACACAATAAAACTTTCAGTCTTGAAACTGAATATTTCAAAAAGTTTCCATTCTTGTTCTTCAGCCAAAGGTGTGTTGAGCAGGTGGTGTGTTAGTAAGTATATGAACAATAGACAGGATGAATATAAGTGGCAGCTGCAGTTTTATTAGAACAAAACAAAGACTCTCTGCAACCACCATTCTGCAGTCCCACTCTACTATTAAGTAGTTCCAGTGAAGGTCAAAGGTCTTCGATCACATAATCAAAATAAAAAGAGCATCTTCTCCATTTACTCCTAGCTTCTAACATCCTTCCCTCTCCCTCCGTTGGAGTACTCCACAGAAACATCACCAACAATATATCTCATTTTACCTCTGAGAACGGATATATTTTTTTAACCTATACTGGATACTAACTGGAAATCACAGAAAATCACCATCAAAATAGTAAATTCTTGAGATTATATGACTGTTTACCTATCTGTAACACTCTCACTCTTCAAAAACTATCATCAATAAACCTACTAGATTTGCCTACAATTTTTGAAACTCAGACTGCTTCCTGATCGCAGAGAAGCTATCAGTCATACATGCGGCATAATAAAAGATTACTCTCTTGCTCTATTCTACAGGGAAGGAGAAGAGGACAGGACAGACAAGAAGAGCAATAGCTGCTCAGGAAGCCAGAGGAGCTTAAATACAAGAAGGAAAAGCACACTGAAGTTAAGCACATGTCCCTGTGTGCATCCCCCCATGCTATGGGAAGGTGAAGGACCTCAGAAAATGACAGAGGTATTCAGCTTGTCAGTGTTTTTATAAAGTTATTTTACTGAGCAGCATTAATATAATTATTATGTTTGCATACATCATTCTTTCCCTTGCTGAAAAGTATTCTGTGACAAAAAAAGTATCTTTTTCAATACAGCATTCAAAAGTCGTAGTGTGAAAAGTTAGTATACCTGGTTAAAATCCTGCTGCCTCAAGTAAGTAGTTGCTTTATTTATTTCCAGGTCATTGGCTAACTCTACATAGTGGGAATCTTTTACCACCTCTACACACCTGCAACAGAAAGCAAGCCATAAAGATAAACAAAATGCATCTCTGCAAATGCCACCTTAAGTTATACACTTTTGCAGACAATTCACTTTCCAAAATGGGTTGTTCTTAGCTATTCTTTCTTCATAGAGGCAAAGAACACTGATTAAAAATATTGAAAACATATTTTATTCCCATAACCAACCTTAATAATACTGTCTCTGCTCTCATTTTTCTTAGTCAGCTGCCTAAATATCACGTTATTTTCCATCACTGAGTGATACTTGTTGTCAGATATTAACTAAGATAATTTTTCAAATTATTTTCTTTGGATACATTCTATCAGCTGATTTTTCAAATCTGATCTCCCATTGTATACACTACCAAATGCACAAACCAGCTTAGTGAATAAAGCCAGAGACTGCAGATTGTATCCCTGAGCTACATAATAATAATGGCATCACAATAATAAACCTCTTCCCTATCATGGCCCAGTTACTTTTGCCTTAGGGTGTTCTGCAAAATGAGGGCAGAACAGAACACAGCAGATAGTTCAGGTGTTCATTCACAGACACCATCTTCCAGGGTTCGATGCGGTGTACTTTCAAACTGTCTAATCATTTGAAGCAAGACCTTTATTTACTGTATGCATATACTGTTCTCTCAAACTGCTTGGAATTAAAGCAAACTAAATGAATTACTTTGTGGGATGCTTCTTTAATCCTTCCATCTTTTTTTTTTAAGCGGTGGAAAGCATTTTTCTTCTAATAGTTGGGTAATTTGGCAACAAAATTTAACAAACTGCCTGCGGCTATAATTGGGTTGGCACATGGCCAATCTCTATATGAAGCATACAAATGCCTTTCAATGTTGGGGGGGAAATTACATTGAAAAAACAGCAATTTCTGCAGACATCTGTAATAAAAGTCAAAAAACAGCTTTCAACTGTTACTGTTAACATCTTTTAAACATCAAAAGTAATGAGAGCTAACTATGCAACTGTTCCTTATGGAATATGACAGAATAGTCCCAAGATTATAATCACATTTTAAGTAAGAAATTATAAAATCCAAAGATCATTTGTGCCCACTTTTTTCTATAAAGAAAATTAATCTGATTAAAAGCACATTTAATATTCAGAGGACTCATAACAAAACCCAGTATTTAGACAAACAAGCTCAAACTGATGGTTAAACTTCTTCACTGGGCTTGAAGAGCTCAGCCTGGAGGAACAGAGAGTAAATTGTCCTGATATACACAAAACAATCCCACACATCTCACTACAAGTTGTTTCATTATGCAGACAGATATGAAAGAGTGTTTTACTTCATGACAAGTATTTTGTGGATAGCACTAAGGAATGTGAGTATCTGACCACCTTTTCTAATTATCTTGAACAAAAAAGAAGATACAGACCAAACAAATCTGACTTACTCATGCTAACAAGTTATAAAGCAGCAAGTTAATTTTCACAGGACATACTGTTTAAATTCTGATAATTCAGAATGGCAGAAGTAGGGAAATTATAAGATTGTAATGATTACTAAGTCATCAAACACCACCTTGTGGACTCTAGCAGACTAAACATATCTGTATAAGACATTATTTGATGTTAGTTTAAACAGTTTTAATAGTAAATTATAATTATAGGACCTGCAAAATTTGAAAATAATCCTAACCAGACAAAAAAAAACCCCACACAACAACAAACCAAAAAAACAGGTAATGGAAGTTCTCTTTTCACAGCAAACCTTTCATTTACTTTGCATCAAACCATCCTTTGCTTTCCAAACACTCAATATATCTGTTAGCAACACTGTGGCTGCAGATATACAACCTTCATTTGCAGACATGTTATTTTACAAGAACGTTATTACAGATGCTGAAAATATCAAACTGAGTCTTTATAACAGAAAACTAAAAACTAGTTAAAAATACAGCTTGAAAAGTTAAACACTTCTATAAATGTAAAATAAGTATACACTTGTATAAATGCTTAAGAAACAGTAGATTAAGTTTATAAATGAAATGCAAATAAACCTTTCTAATAATATTTCAATTCCAGTGTTTTATGTAAACACAATGGAGTAAAGAAAACTTCTCTAGGCACCGCACATCTTCATTATACTATCTTCAAATTTACAGTAAAGAGTAGCAAACATTGCCTTTTGTACAGTATTTAACTATTGAGACTTTTAGAAGTTGTTCAACTTTCAAATTGAATTTTCAAGTTCAATTGAACTTTAGGAAGCTCTTTTTGTGCCAATACAGAACAGTTCAAAATGTATAATGAACAGCTGAGTTTCAACAATACAATGAAATTAACTTTTAACACAGAATAGACTCTATTGTTTTGTTTTGTTTTCTTCTTCTCCAGAGCATTATGGAGGCAAACTGAAAATAGCCTGGGTGCCGTGTTTTACGTGCAGCAGACTGTTTCCCAGACTATTAATGCTGTGAATCGGTTTTCATAATCAGCATAAGAGACTGGCATATAGTTTAGATAAAAAAAAGCCCTGCTTGACTCTTACCAGTCATAGCCCACTGCAAAAGATACCTCAATTACTGGTGCAATGAGTTTAGCAGCTGTCATGATGTATTCCTCTGCCATGGATTTCCTAAGAAAAATAAAAACGCAAAAAGCCAACACACAAACATGTTACCATTTCAAAAACAAGTATAGAAAAAAAACCCCATATCTTGTTCTTGATTCTTCCTGAGCTCCGGACAATCTTCGAAGTCAATCTAACCAGTCCCCCACTACCACAACTGCCCTGTACCTTGATAAAGCTCTCAATTTTTTCTGTCTTCCTTTCACTGAACACTGTAGTTGTATTTAAAAAAAAAACAACCCAATGCTGCAAGTTTTAAGCAGTGTAACCTATAGCATTTAGGGTAGATACTCCAGCGTAGTACACTAAACCCAGTGTCCAGCTGTTCTTCCAAGCATGTTCTTTCCTAGGAATTATGAGGACACTTTGTAACAAGAGCTGTGGACACATCATAAGACTGATAATATTTTCAGGAGCTAAAATCCATGGCACCACAGCAAGAGAGAAAAGACTCCACCATTACCTCTCACGTTCTATTTGTCTTAAGCTGTCATTTTTAATGGCTTCAATCAGTAGATTTGTATGTGGATCATCCTGGAGGGGGACAAAACAATGGCAAATTATGCCAGTATATATGCATTTTAATTATTTTACAGACAATATGCCTGTAAACATACATCAATACAAACTGCATAGTCTATAATGTCAGTTATTTACTTTTCACATTTCAAAAAACTAGCTTCAGTTTAAAAGTTTTCTAACCACAAAATCTGAAATTGGGCATTACAACTACTTTAACCCTGTTTTTCTGCTGATGTATGTGGTAATAGCTCCCATTAGGGTTGTTAATAGGTGTAGTTAATGTGTACCAGACCAGGAAGGCTGCAAAGCACAGTGAGAATACTCACATGCTTAAAAATAAGAGCATGCTTATTAAGCATTTTCTGAACTGCAGTGGTATTCAGCAGATGAGGACTTGTGCTATCTTTTCATTACAATAACTCACATGATCATCTTGTGGTTTCTATCACACATCTCTGGCAGTTCTAAAAGAACCAATGCAGGTATGCTGGGTAGCCATCGCTTCCTCATTTATTGGGGACAGATCATAGGTTTGTACAAAATAAAGAACAGCAGGAAACTTTGTGATCTTTTCTCTGACACA
>VXBO01009208.1:304519-319006 GCA_013400135.1 Rhinoptilus africanus
AGAGGTTCAAAACCCGCCTGGATGCGTTCCTGTGCAACCTACTCTAAGGTGGCCCTGCTCTGGCAGGGGGGTTGGACTAGATGATCTCCAGAGGTCCCTTCCAATCCTGTGATTCTATGATTCTATGTTTTTAAACTCTGTGTATGGTTGGGTTTTGTTGCTGTTAATGCTTTGAAATAATTTAACACAAAACTGAACAAACCTGTCTGAATTTTTCATTTCCAGAGGTGGCGCAGGACCTCTTGCTTGGCCAAGAGGATCAAATGAGGAACCTGCAAAATTAACAGAGTACTGATGAGTGTAAAACAACATCTCCCTCTGGCAGCTGGTGATTTCTACAAGCCGTACCTCTCATAGCGGCCTTAGTGTAACCCGCAGCATGCACTGCTGTCATTGGTCGAGCAACCCCATCCTTAAACAAAAAGGAAGACATATTAAAATAATCTTCCTAAAAACATAGATTGTGGACAGTATGGACATCAGTTACATATTACAAAACCTTTAAATACAAAAACCAGTTGTCACCACCTCAGTAAACTGAGTATTTTTTAAAATGTTTTTATCTCTCAAATATTATACATCATATAATATAATTTTGTTCAGCCATGAAAAAGAAGGCTTAAGGGAGACCTGATCACCATTTTTCAGTATTTAAAGCATGGCTACAAAGAAGGCGGAGACTCTTTTTTTACGAAGAGTCATATGGAAAAGATGAGGGGTAATGGGTACCAGTTACTCCTGTGGAGAATCCAACTGGACACAGGAGGAAAATTTTTCACAGACATTACAACAATCTCCCCAAGGAAGTGGTGGATTCCCTGACATTGGACACTTTTAAGATTTGGCTGGACAGGGTGTTGGCCCATCTCATCTAGACCATGCATTTTTTCAAGAAAGGTTGGGCCAGATGATCCTTTAGGTCCTTCCCAACCTCGTATTCTGTTTACAAAGTAGAGGAGCAAACACTATCAGGAAACTGTAACTGACACAAAGGAACACTTATTACTTTGTGTAAATTTTATATTTTTTCAGAATACTTGATTTCAAAATATCTTTTATTTTTAGAAAATTCTTAAGACTTGGTCTTAAGTTCTGTAACATACTCTAGCTTACTGTCACACTGTTTCAGAACTCAGTTGCTTTTTTAGTTTTTATTGACAATAAAGAGTATCCTATGACATTATGGATCAGAATGTTTTACTTTATCTAAGCCAAGACAGGCACAAACACATTACAATTTTTTTTCTATTTGTAACTTGTTACCAGACAATGCCTCCCGACACAAGAATGTCTGACCCCATCCCACGCCAGCTTATTAAACCTTCCTGTCAGGACACTGAGTGCACCAATAAATGTTAATGGCCATGACCAGACTCATCTGTGGCCTCCAGCCACACACCCTGCCCGTGGGTCCAGGAGCTTTATTTAAGCTCAACCCTGGCCCCTCAGTGCCTCCCTGAGGACTACCAGTTTCCACATCAGCCACAGAGTCCCTTGATCCAGATTTCAACCTGCGGACTGACCTCCTGGATTGATTTTAGCTTTGCATTGTCACTATGGACCTGACCAGTGATCATTGGTCCTAACCTTGTGCACTGACTTTTCGGCTTCACCTTGGACCTGCCTCATCGCTATGATATTGCCATGCATTCTGGACTTTTGGTTGGACATGGCCACCAGTTCTAGGTGGATCCTACTTGCCTTGCATGGGGTCCTGGCTGGTGAGGTCCCTGCACAGCTGTATTACTTCTAACCCTGTGCTCAAATAAAATACTCATCACAACCCTCATGTTTTCTGACACTAGTATTTTCAAAATTGGACAAATTAAAACAGTGTAAAAAACTGTATTATTTTAATGAATTGTAAATACTTCTATCAGACCCAAACACTTATCAGAAAACTTCATTTCTCCAAATCAATATATGTTAATATTGAAACTTTTTACCTGTATAGCTCCTGTCATTGGTCTTCCCATAGATGAAGTTAAAGCTGCCTTTGACTACAAAAAATGAGGAAGTTGTTTGAAATTAGCATTCACAAAGCATTAGAAGCCTGTAAAGGCTGTGTACAGTCCTCTCAACACTGAGTTTTCAGAGTTGATCTAATTCTTATGTAAGTTCACAGCAAAATTCCAATTTATGTTATCCATATACAATATACTGACAGTGCCTGGCAGACTTAAGATGTCAAACACGTCAGTTAGCACAAATTCACAGTATTGGTTCTTTATGTATTTGGATATCTGTCAGACTGTTTAAAAAAATTGCATATAAATGTATCTGAGGCAGCAGCACTTTCCATTATTAAATTATTGAAATTACTACCTGTAAACTGAACAAGGAATTTACTCAAAATATTTCAGTAAGATTCTGAGTACAGCTGATCAGAGATTAATACAGGGGCAGATTTTAAGTCATACTTTCATGAAGATTTATTTTACAATAAATACAGATATACTTTGAAACTGCCAATGGATATCTTTTCCATTAGTTGATATGCTGCATACTGCCCTTCTGTATTAGTGTTAAAAAAGAATTAACTGTGAAATATTTAGTAGTAAGCGCTAAAGGTTTCTACAAATATAAAATACAAATAGACAAAAATAAAGGGCTTCAGACCATGAAAAAGTATTTCCCTAATTCCCACTCAGAGGCCTATGTTTTACTATTTTACCCACTACTCATCACACAACTATTTTCCGTTTTTTCTGGTAAAACTGAACCTGTATTAACAAGGACTATAACATAGGAGAGTAAAATGGGTAGTACTGTGGACTGGATAATGCTTTGGAGGTTTCTAGCTCTACTATCCCAGTTAAACGTCTCAGTCTTTATTATCGTTAGCAAGTGCCTTTTTGAGCACTCTTTTCACAAGACAGCTTTACCCGTAGCATGGTACTACACTAAACATCTGCAAATACAATCGCTAAGAAACACCAATCTCCAAAGGAATGTATCCAGAGCAGGTACAAGAAGGTTCAGAGTAAAGGTTGTATTTCAATGACATAATAGAATTTGCAATTGTTACCCAGCTAACTTTCATAAGAGATTTAAAGCAATGTGATGTCCCCTCTTTATTTGCCATAAACCTTACAGGAACTTTATATCTAAGAGCATTGCCTTCTAAAATTTGACTGAGACAGGCAAACAGGTTGAAAATTTATTGGGATAAGGGAACAGTGAATATATCACTAATATGTAACTGCTGTTTCCATACCAAAACAGGTTAACGTGTCAGTTATATAAGTTACAATAGGTTAAGTATACCAAAGACTAAACTAGAGGTGATTTGAAAAACCATATTTTTTAAGACTTAATTTCACCTTAACTTTCAGAAAACTTTCCCAAACCCAGATAACAACCCATCCAGTTCCTCCTACAAGAAAATCAGGTTAATACCTTGGAATCTACTGCCTTATGCAGTATAGAAGTTGATTTGCAGTGTGGTTTGGGAGAAAAAGGAAAAAAAAAAAAAAATCAGTAACCATGTGTGGAGTTGTGAATTTATTACAATTAATAAATACATGTAGTTCACTGTAAGGAAATACTTAGATAAAAAGAGCTCACTTTGTGCAAGGGATTAAATGGTAAATTTATTTTTTGGTAAACATCTCATTTTCATTAAGAATACAACAGAACAAAAACCTACCCCAAATCCAGTAGCTAAAGGTCTTGAAGCTGATGTACCGGGAATTTTGGCTGTCACCTAGGTGGAAAAAAAAAAACCTAAAACAACCGACACCAATTAACAACCACATGCGTTAATTATTAGACTTTCTATATAATTTTTCATATTAAAAAGTCTGTATCTTCATGGTAGTAGTAGACAAAAAAAGATAAGAGTCACAAGATAAGTTTGCCTCAGTGCCAAAATTAGAGCTGGGGCTCTAGAGAACGTCTACACTATTCCAATGTATTTTGAAAGGTACTTACAGGAGGTCTTCTACCATGACTTGTTCTTGCTGCCTGTTGAAAAGCTACATCATTTTCTAAATCCTAGAAAAGATAAAACAAAAATATCAATGATATCAATGCTTTTAAAACCACAATTCCAGAACCTTAGGACTACTGAATACAGATAGGTAAAAAACAATTCTTCTTCCAAAAATACGTGACTTGAAGATAGCGGAGTGACAGGCTTTACTGACAATAAATAACGATTACATTATTTGGTCTATCTTTTTCAGTATTTCAGATTAGCAAATGTAACAAATCATTACTCTCTGAAAAATAAAAACACAGTGAGGAAGTAGACCTTTAGTGATAAAATAAAACATGAAATGTTATTTCTGTCCAAAAGCTTACCACTAGCACTATTTGTAATTTTAACATTACTGCCTGTCATGCCAATACATTAAGGTATCTCATGTCTCTGAGGTCATGCTGCAACTCCCACAAATTTGGCATTGGGATTTCACACGAGATGCCACATCTTGCAACACTGGACCTGCTTTGAGCAAGGTAGAGTGGGTTTGGACCAAGTGACCTCTGTTGTTCCAATTCCACGACATCAGCAGTTACCAGAAAGCGGTCCGCAGTGTTACTCTAAGTCATCCCAGATGCTCTACCGATTGCATAGAGAACTGCAGGACTCCACTCTACTGGTACTTCCTTCAGCTGCAGCACAGCAAGAGATCAATGACCTATTGACCAATAAGCAGCCTCTTTTGCCAAAAACTTGCTGCTGCACACTGTCTGTGAGACACCGCATTGAACATACCCAAATGTGAATATGGCTTTCAAACAAACAGGATCTTACACTTCATAGATTATAACCATTAAAGCATATTAGATCTGCTATCAGATGCACACAGGTATTTTGGTGGAATAGAAAACTATCCAAAAATAACCATTCAAAAAGATTCTGGTGAAACTTCATCTATTTCTTGCTAAATAAAGGAAATTTCTCTTCACAGCAGTAGTACATTTGCGCATTACTGTACCCACATGTTCTTATCTTGTACTTAGAAGTTAAAATCCTATGTATGGGAAAGGTGGGAAACAGCAAATATTTTTACCTCTGTGTCAAACGTGGGGTTATAATCATTGTAGCCAGAATAAAGATCATCTTCATCAGCCTCAGGAGCCAGATGCACATTTTGCATCATTTTTCTGTGAAACATTTAACATGCCAAAATATCAACTCAGTGGGTTTATACATGTCTTTAAAAGTTTAAAATATAAACAGTAATAAGGTTTACAAGTTCAAAAGAGATAAAATTTCATTTTATTTTTTAATTCCTGCCTTTAGAATTAAAAAATAAGACATGATTAGTCATAAAAACTAGAGTACATAAATAAACAATACTAAATGGCACTATTTCATAGAATTAGATTTTGTTACATATTTATAGCACTGTCAGAAAATTGCTTTAAAGATATTTATCATTAAAACTAAATTATCCCAACAAGGAACTGTATTACTTTTAGACTAGTATCTTTATATTCTCAGATAATTCAGAAGTAAGATAATTCTCTTGGTCTAAAGTTTGCCTTTTTTTCTTAATTAGGCCAAACCATACTAGTCAGTCTAATGAAAACATCTCATCTAGCTTCAAATCTTCCTTCACTCGTGTCCTTGTATCAACACAGACACAGGTATTCTCTATGTGCAACATTCTTCATACAATTTTTCCATTTCAATTCGAGCAGTTTTTAAAAACTAGAATTAAAGAAGCCTTGGTTCCTATGTCTTTCTTCAGAAAAACTTTACTGTCTAACACAGCTGTATTCACCTTGTGGTCTCTCCCTCGCTGACGGGTCTCTCTCTGCCTGGCTACCTATTTTCATAAAAATATTAAGAACATTTGATTTCAGCAATAACATGAAATATATGCACTTCAACAAAGAAGCAAGCCTCGCCCAGGACGACGCGCTGCACACCCCACCGAGGGCCGGTCCCGCTCCAGCCGGCCGCCGGACCCCCCCCGCCCCCTCCCCCCCANGGGTTTCCTCACTCAGCGCCCGAGGCGGGAGGCGGCAGTGAATGCCCCGGAACGCGGCAGGTCGCCGAGAGGCTCAAAGAACCAACGCGGCGATGCCAGCCCCTGAACACGGCCTGCCCTCCGGTAACCCGCTGCCGCGGCCCCGAGGCCGGCGGAGGCGGCCGGGCCGCGTTGCTAAGGGGAGGCGGAAGGACGCCAGCGCCGGAGGCGCCACGCATGCGCAGAGCAGATGCCAAAGCCTTTGCCCCCCTGTGGGCGAGGCCGGCTGCGAGGGGCTGCTTCCGCCGGAAATGGCGGCGCAGGGGCGGGCCTAAGGGATTGGCAGCATTCGGCCGCTTGGCTGCAGGATTGTCGCTGCCCCTTCGCTTCCTGCTAGGATCGGCTTGGACGTGCTTTTGTCGTTAAAAAATGAAAGCCGACCCTTATCTCCTTTCCTCAAATTAAACTCAAGAAAATTCTGTCTTCCCAAATGCGTGACTGCAGGGGGCAGCCCACGCAAATGCAAAAATTCCCGTGGCCATCTTCTACGTAGGAAGCTACGGCTTTGACCTCTTCTGGACATGGTTTTTGAAGTGAGTTAGTGTTGATCACTGAGCTAAGGGCTAAATGCAAACGAAATTTGACTTTCTGCTTGCTCTAGGACTTCCTCTGAATTGATCCTGCAAGTATTTAAACATACAGTTAATTGCTTGAGGTAGGTTATGCACATTTCCGAGACAGAAGCCTGTGTGCTAAGGAATAAAAGTTGTGTCATACGATACATGTACAAACAAATGTTGTTTCTGCCTGTGCTTTCCTCATCTGGAAGAGAACACGAAACTACTGTGAAGGATGGCGGACTCGTCATCCTGCCTTTAGTCCACGGGACAAGGAAAACATAAACAGAAAAAAGATGTGTTGTCCGCAAGACACTGCTTTGCTGTGTGCAAACAAAAGTCTGCAAGGTGGATAATATTTACTGACTTCAAAGGGCAAATTATTAGGATAAATGAGTTAGTGTTTCTGAAACATTAACTAGAGAGCAATTAACATACAGAATGGGCGAAAAAATCTAGATTATCCATAATGGGGAATTTAGGATTACAAACCATAGAATAATTCAGGCTGGAAGGGACCTCAGGACATTTCTCCCATCCTTAACCATCCTTAGACCTAGTTTAAATTTGTGTCTCTTCCCAAGAGTAAAGTCAAAATGGTTATTTTATGCTATGGATTTGCTATCACGAGAGGAAAGCAAATCTTCTATGGTAAAGTAAATGGCTTCTTTGTATAGCTGTGCAACTTCACGCTCAAGCACGTGTCCCAGACCTGGGAGCACTTCATCACGGCACATGCCTTTAGCACGTTTCTCGAGCTCCAGGCTGTTGCTGGCCCATGCCCTCTGGAGCGCTGTGGCCTCCATGGCTCTCGGACAGCAGCCGGCACCTCTAGGCAGAGGCCTCACTACAGTCCCCCCTCACTCTTGGGGTGCTCAGCCACACCATTTCTTTCAGTGAGCCGAGAAATCTGCTCTCACAACTCAAAGGCTCAATTAAAAAAAAGACAGTAAAGCTTCCCATCTGCCATAGTCTCTGAAACCAAATAAAAGTAAAGGCCCTAATGTCTTAGAAAAAAATTATTCCTACTACCATTTTTACTGCTTTCTCTTAGTTGGCATTTTGGAAACCCTCATAAGTGTCAGCTCATTTGCTCACAGCAAATCATTACACTCTTGGGAAACAGAATAGAATCAAAGAATCATGGAATGGTTTAGGTTGGAAGGGACTTTAAAGATCATCTAGTTCCAACCTCCTGCCATGCAGCAGGGACCTCTGAACGTGCCTGCAGTCTTTTTGAGAGAGAAAACATTTCACAAGACCAATTGTATCCTACCCCTACACCAATGGCATAAGAAAGCTGCAAAGACTATACAGTGCAGAGTCAGTCAGAACACCCTTTCCATGGTCAGTGTTTGTGAGCGTTATGCTCACAATGTCAGGGCTTTCTGCTGCTCGCCTTCTTTCAGCCTCGAAGTCCTTTCCAAATAGATAAGGCACAGAGGATATGAGTGAAAGGTCTTTCTACTCTGGCTCCCAACAAGAGAAACAAAGATAACACAAGTATTAACACATTATCACTTCTCGCATTAACGTGTTCATGTTCCGTGCATGAGCCACTTTCATGCAGAAACTTCAGACTTGAGAATGTTTATACCTGAAGTTTATGGAATATGAGTATTTTGCAGAACAACAGACTTAAGGTGGGAAAAATTTTCATGTGAGTTACTTGCCACAAATGATCAACTTCAGCACCAGGAATATATATATATATTTTTAGCCTCCTTTTTCTAACTGTGACTCCTCATATATAATTGAGCCTATGGTTTTTAGATTTTTCTGATTGTTGACAGACACATTCATGTGTACCTGAGCAGCAGGTACATTCTGTGGCAAGAGCCACCACTGGAATCTGACTATGTTTGTATTATCAAACTTTCTTACCTTCCAAAACTGGGTGTATACACTCAAATCAGCTATTGGAAGTGGTACCTGGCCCGTATGGTCCCTGACCGTGCTGGGAATTGTTTGGGAGAATGATAACTAGCTAACACTATAATACTTAACCCCAAAGACGGTTGACTCCAGCGCCTGGTCCAGCCCCTGGCGATGCTGCACTTTGCCCACACTGCCAGAGTGTGCACCAGGGGCCAGGGACACTGCCTGGCCCAGCTCCTTAGGCCTCTCAGCCCAGCTACTACTTCTGACACCCTCGCAACTACATGAGGGTCTCGACAGACTTTACTGATGTTTCTAAAAGCTGTGTGAATCTACAATTTTTTTTTTCTGGTGCTGTGAATAGAGCTTAATGCATGAAGATTTAACACAAACAGCAAAAATATCAGGATCCTTTGTAGTAACATGGGACCTTACTCATAGGTTGTGATTATAAGACATCTTCTAACAAGGTCATGCTACAGGGAGAAACCTGTGTGATGGAATTGTCTTCACTGGTTTTGGCTAAATCCAGAGGGCAATCTGGCATGTGAAGCTGCCAAAAAAAAAAAGTAAATTTAGTATACAAACCAAGCAACATTGTACGCTGTGATTTCCTTATCATTTTAAGTTGGATTAAGCCAGAAGTTGTCCTGTTCTTTTCCCACCTTCTGATTTTCATTCGTGCCCCGGATCAGTCCTCTGACCAGCATCAAGTTAAATGCTTGTGCAGCTGAAGCAAACTGCAGATTTAATCAGGTTTTTATTTAGTTATCTTTCAAGACATCAAGAACCCAACTCAGTAAATTCAGTGAAAACTTAGGGCAGATTAAGGAGACGATGAAGCTATACTCTTAAACACTCTTAAACACATGTATCTGTCTTCCTGCAGCGGTAACATTGCAGATAAGGTTTCAGACAAACTGTTCCAGGACCTACTAACTCGGGTTCAGGGGTTACTGGCCACTGTCTACCTGTGATAATCACGCTTAGTGTGTACCTTACCCTTTCTCTGGCAGTTTAACCGCTCTTCTGATCAGCCACTAATTGGTGGGTTTAGAAAATGGTCTGAATTGAAAAGCATTTCTCGCAGTATAATCTTTTAAAAGTAATTTTCCAGCATTGAATTCTGGACTGACCAAGTGTTCAGAATCTTCTGCTATCATGGGGAGACCCTTGAGCTAGCTCAACTGCCACAAACAGTGAAGCTACATTTAACCACTCCTCTGGGAACTGACGGATCTCGTCAGAATACCTCTAAAAAATACTGAAGGGAAAGAAAATACGGAATGTGTTAAAAAATTAAAGCCTTTCTAATACTTAAGCTTTTACATATTTTCTTGTTTTTGTTGAAAATTTAAGAGTTGAATGGTAATTGACTTAATGGTAACTAGATTTATTTTAAGGACAAATAAAAACTGAAAAATTAAAGTTTCAGATTGTGCTCTTCCTATACTTGAAAATTCAAACTTCAACTGTTTAGTATTTTGCTGACTGGTCTATGTTACAGCCTTGATTATCTGGGCTCATTTATCTCATCAACAGGTACACATTGTATGTTACTTTCCTCTGTTATCGAGTTTATGAACAGTATGAGTGTTAGAATCTTTATATATTAGCTTGTTATTTCTGTGCTGTTAAAAACACACTATAAAAAACACACTATAAAAAACACACTATAAAACCACTCTATAGCACTTTTTAACGTAAAGTTCTTGCAGTTAATGTTTCCTACCATAAGATCAATAAGTTAAAGAAGCCATTTGTCTATTTTAGGAGTTTTTAAAATTCGATTTTATGTTTGTGATCTCTGAGTTGGTGTACATAAACATATATAAATTATGTTAAGAGAATTCCAGTTAGAAAATAAAGTTTCTAGGCCTATTCTTGATGCAATGATAAATACAAGGATCAGAATGTTTTAAGGGTTAGGTTCTCAATGGGGAATTAATTAGGTATTTTATAGAGTTGTGTTGAAAGTTTTTTAAAAGAGCTATTTCAGAATAGTTCTGAAGGCAGAAGATATTCAGTATAGTTCTGCTCTAACATCAATTTACTATATAGTCTGTATTTAGTAAAGCAAGTAAATAAATGAATTTATATAAATTTGAAAACAAAATAAATGGAAGAACCTCATTATGAATAACACATATTATGAATAATATATATGTTGTTTGGGTTTGAAAGACATTTGCAACAGAAAAAATTATCTTGTTAACAGGTATTTTTACTATTAAAGGAAATAATTCCATCTAGTTTTGCTGAATCATGTTTTTGTAATATCTGTTTTACTACTATTTACTTTGATTCCTGCAGATAGCTTCTTTACGAATCAGCACTTTAGCAAAATTGGTATCATTTTCATCAGACCATTTGCACTGTGAAAGACCACCTAAACTAACTCCACGAACTACTAGCAATAATTAAAATTAGAGTTTTAATCGTAGCATAATTTCAATATAATCACTAGTTAAAATTACAGTATGTGAACCATTAGTTAGACATCTACAGAACAGGAATAAAGTTATTAAATTAAAGCTATCATTTTAAGGCATTATGTTTTCTGAACTGTTAGGATCATCGTAGCAACGTACCATAGAATCATAGAATCATAGAATCATAGAATCCTAGGGTTGGAAGGGACCTTAGTAGATCATCTAGTCCAACCCCCCTGCCAGAGCAGGGCCACCTTAGAGCAGGTTACACAGGAACGCGTCCAGGCGGGTTTTGAATGTCTCCAGAGACGGAGACTCCACAGTCCATTACAAAAGAAATGTACTTTCTGGGTGCTCTGGTGAGCAAGTAGTAATGTATTAAACCAATCTCATACTTAACAAACGTGAACTATGCCTCTGTTTTCACCCCATGCCAAAAGCTCAGGCTGGGGCACTCTGTAGAAGCGTGGAATTCATTTATTTTCTGCAAGGGAGAATTCACATCTCCTTCACATTCCACCTCCCTGTGCCTCACAGTTATCCCTAGTTATTTCCCCTTGTTTATTCCAGGACTGTTTTAAACTGTCCTGCTCCTCCCCTCAGTAAACTCACCGTCTCTCTGCAGCCAGTAGCGGTTTTCATCTCCTCACGTGGGGCAGCAGAGGAGCATGCTCAATAGAAATGGACCGAAAACATGGAAGGATCAACTTTGCAGCTCCCAGCACAAGTCCAGTGTGCTCCTACTGCTGTTGGACTTAGAAGAAAGACTATATACATTGGTAAGTGCATATTTGCTCCACTTGGGCCTCTCCTGCTGCCAGTACAAGCCCTACTTTTAATTCCCTAATGGAGCCCAGGACCTTTAACCATATTATTGTTACAGGTTTTTGACGTTTCTGAGTTTAGGACACCTTCTCAAGTTCCCATGTGAGTTGCAGAAGAGGGAAGAGGATCACTGTTCCTTATTTGTGGAGACTGCAAGTACTGGGCCTAAAAATTCTTATGCTATTACACAAAAGCAAAACTTTGCTCTTTTTAAAAAAATCACATTTTCGTCTCTTGACTTACACTTCTGAGAATTTATATTTTCCTTTCTTCTTGCAAACCTTTCTCTTTATCCACTTTTGAACTATTCAGTTTGGACTCATCAGTGTGTCAGGTCACCACAATGGGGGATGTGGCTGCTGTAACACCCTAATCAAAGAACCAACGCAGAGCTATGTGGCTTTGTCACTAATATATGGATGATAATAATATAATTCAGATTTCATTGCCACAGACCCCTCGTTTTGTTCACCAACAGAACTTAAAAGGCCCTGTAATTGCTATTATGACAGTTGTAGTCAGAACCCCCTGTAGTAACACCTCCTGAACAGTTTAATGGAGCTTTTAGTTCTGCAGAATCCATTTGTCTATCTGTGATGCCTCTTCTGTCTAACAGTCTATTACTTAAGACAACTTACGGTATAAATACGCATCTCAGGAGGTCAAAGAATATTAAAATAACTGGTAAGTTCTTCCAAATGGGAGTGATGGCAAACTTTTTCTGAAAACCATGTTTCCAAAGTCCAGGAGACATTGGTTTTGTGTTCTAGGAACATAATTTTATTTCTTTGAAGTAAAGTGTTGAGTACACAAAATAAGTATATGTTGATTGCTTCAGTTCCACTTTGGCTAGACAAAGGTCTTTGTGTTTTGAACGCATGCTAAGCCATGACATTTTGGACTAGTCTTCAAAGGAGTAAAATTGGTACTTGCTAAAACCATGAAACAATTGCTTTCTACACCAGCCTATGCAACATACGAGCAGTGGAACTGGCAGGGCATCCACACCCTTCAGTCCCACTTCCTTCGACCTTCCTGTGGCCCAGTTATGGCCCCTTTGCTCCACCTGCACTTCCCAGCTACTGGCGGGTCTCGGGTTACATGGACGGTGCTCAGGTTGGGAAGTCAAGATGATACTAGTTTGGTTTTCCACCTGCTATCCATTGAGTGGTCTTCACAAAGCCTTTAGGAATTTATACTCTTGAAATCTTTGTCAACTTGTTGGATGTGGTTGGAACTGGCAAAGAGCTAGTGAGGGGGACAGGTGTAAAAAGTGATTATGTGCGTCTTTTATTTTAGTTTTTTTCTCGGAAACTAGAAGAAAGGATAGCCAAAGGTTCAAAAGATAGCCAAAGGTTCACTGAACTTTGACAGTAACTATGAAATGTTTATTCTGGGAACAAATGTTTTCATTTTCAACTTTATTTTTTTCAGAAAGCCAGAAACACGAGAAAACTTGCAAGTTTTTCTCATCTCTTTAAAAAGTACAGTAATACAATCTTTGATAACAAGTAAGCATTTAAAATGTTAACTTTTGTTTCTTTTCAGGAATATAAGCATGATTAGAGAGCAATATGCAGATGAGTAGGAACTACACAGAGTTAGAAAAAATGAGTACTGCAGCATGCCAACAGGAACAGGAGATATTGTAGAGCAGCCTAAAGATTGATGTTGATAATGTAATGTCACATTTTTGCACAATTATTTTAAGTTTTTCTATGAAAACCAAGGGCAGCCGAGATATGTTTTTAATTGAGAATTCAAGAATAAAGTATTTTGAAGAATAGTAAGGCCTTGCTAAATGTGAAAAAAATAGTATGGAACTAGTTTCAAATTTAAACTTTACTTTGGAATTTGTTTGTGCCCTTGTCAAAAAACAGAGAGCAATGGGGTTTGATGTGTTCTCGTGCTGTCCCTGGCCAAAGCATGATGGGGTCTTCAGGTCCTTGAAGGGGGCTGTGAATCCCAAGGCCCAGACTGTCGCAGGTGTTTCATCAGGAGCTCACGTGGGGGTACCTGAACACCTCTGATGAGATGGCCATAGGGGCCTGCCCTTTTTAATGGCAAGGTAAGACCTTGGCCTCTACCCAGACCTTGGCCTTGTCCCTCCCCAGGGTGGATATGGCGTGGAGGCCTCCCTCCCGCAAAGGCTGACCTGCCCCTCGTCCTGCAGGTGACCTCCCTCACGCCTGCCCACCTCACGGTGCAGCCCGAGGGTGAGCACGCAGGGCCCGCCTTCCCGCGGGGCACAAACCTCGAGGGCATGGGGCAGGCCGTGCTGATGCTGTGAGAGGAGGAGGAGGAGGGGAAGGAGGCAAGCTGGCGCTCGGCCCGGGTGGGAGCTGCCGGCCGGTGCGGGGAGAGCGCTCCGCGTCCGCGCAGGGGCGGGAGAAGGCGGCGGGAGCCCCCTCCTTTCGCCGCGCCGCCTGGGGGCGGCCTCTCTGCCCGTCGCGGAGCGGCCGCTGAGGGGCGCGGCGCGCAGCCAATGGGAGCGCTCGTACCAGTAGCCAATGGGGGCGGCCGTGACATGGCGGGAGCCGCGGGTGAGGGGCGGGCGCGCAGCGAGGCGGGGGCGGCATTAGCGGCAGCGCCCGCTCCTCGTCCCGCATCGCCCGGTCCCGGCCCCCGCAGGCATGGAGCCCTCGCAGGTTGCCATCGTCGGCAGGTAAAGCTCCCTCTCCCGGGGAGGAGGTGCCGGTCAGGCTGGGCCCCCGGGGGCTCTGGGAGCCCGGGGACGTGCGAAGGGTTCCGGGCACCGGCCCGGCGAGGCCCGGCCTGCGAGCAGGCGGGTTTGCCGCCTCGGGCCTCCCC
>VXBO01009208.1:319047-341373 GCA_013400135.1 Rhinoptilus africanus
AGGTGCCAACTCGGGGCGGCCGGTGGGCTCGGCCAACGGGAGAGCCGGGCTGGGGCTGGGAGCGGTGCGGGGCCGGCAGCCCGGCGGGCAACCTGCCTCTTTGGCTCGTTAGAAAGAGTGATGCTGCTTAAGTGCCCTTAGAAAGAGTGGCTTTGGTTAAGTCGCTGGCAGCTCTGTCCCACTTTAAAAAAATACAGCCCAAAATCAAACAAGCACTTGCAGCATCTCTACTCAAAGTCGGTCATCCTTTGCGTCTGAAAGGCAGCTGCCCTCTTCCATCGCTTTGTTTTGCGTGGGGGTAAGTGCCAGAGGAGTGGAGAAATCTGAGCACGGCTTTAAGATCCTGTTTGTCAACTATGTCAAGAAACTCCTGGGTTTCTCTTGGGCACTCCTGCAGTAATACCTTCTTGCCGCAAGGTACAGCGGTATTTCGGACTTGTGTGGGAATGCGTTTTTTCCTCCCCTTCTTGAGCTAGAACTGAAGTTCTCTAGTTGAACAATAATCTGGTGGGGAGGGAAAAAACCTGACCAACAGTAATAGCCCCCTACTCACAGCTGTAACTCTGTGCTAAAAGTGTGGGCTGCATCAAACTTTGTTACCGGGACCACTTGAGGTCTCACCACACGTGTCTGGGTGCTGTCATGTGGTGGTGACAAAGCTGGCTCTTGCTGGTGGTGCTCAGGGAGCTTTTATTCCCTGTAGGTGTGTGAAGGGCTGGGAGAGCTGGATGTCTTTTGTATGCTCTGTGGTTCAAAAGAGAAACAAACCCCACAATCCTGAAAACCTGTATAGAAATAGAAGAAAAAAGTACCTTTTTTGGTCAAACATTGCTTTAAGGAAACTTAAATTTAAAAGTGCAATTTGAAAGAGATGGTGCTAATTTACAAAGATGCTGGTAGCTGCTTTATGCTTGAGGGATCCAAATGCTTTTATTTTAGAAAATACGTACTCAGGAGGCTACAGTAGCTAATGAACTTTGACCCATGCCTTACCTTTTCCACAAATGTGCTTGTTCTGTGGTTTGCCTGAGAACTTCTGAAATCTGAGCTTACTACAGTGAAGTGTGTGCGTGTTTTGTTTTATACGGTAAGTTTTGAGTGAGAATTTACTGTCTGCTTAACAACATTAAATACAAAGTTTCACTATTTTATTTTTTTTAGTTCCAGTTATTTCCACCGATTCCTGCTGTTTCCTGAAGCTTCCTGTTTTGTTCCTTTTTTTCATGTTTAAACCAAAGGCTGAGCATGTTCCTGTTTTCTCTTCCTTCTTTTCTCATCTGCCCTATTGCTTTATATCTGACTTTTTCTCTCCTTTTAATCCGTTATTGGTGCCGTAGCGGCCTGCATTTTCCAGTTGCCAGAGGTTGCTTATGTTTAATACTACACATAGAGTGGTCTTGGAAGTTACAGGAAATGCATGTAATTGTCAACCCCCCTCCACTGTAGCAGTCATGGATATGGGTTTCTGCTCCTGTCTTTGTTAAGGAGATACTTATGTTTTTTTCATGATCTCAGGATATTTAAGACTACTACCCTGCTCCTCAGTGCTTCAGTTTGAAGTGACTGATGCCTGCTATAAATTTCATTAAGTTGAAACGCGCATTACTTTAAGAGACATGATAAAATAGTTACTGCATGTTTCCTCTGTGCATTTCTCAGCAATGTCATTTCACCAAAAGATGTAGGCAGGCTGTTCCTGCATGCCATCAGCATGGTAGAGCGCTTTATCTAAAAACATGCATAGTGCTAGAGGTCAGTAGGTGGAAAAGCAGTATCAAACCTATAGTATTTTTTTGTTTGGTGGTTGTTTTTTTTTTTTTTTTTTTTCTTTTCACATGCCCATGATACTTCCTGAATTGTAGAGGACTTTGGTAGCTTGGCCTTAGGTTTTCTGATCATCTCTGAAGCAAGATCCTGAACTCTTGGGCTGGTGTCTGTCTTTAGACTATGAACTGAACAGATGAGTGTTAATAAAAAAAACCCCCAACCCCTTAATGTGATTCTATGCACCAACTCCAGGTTAAGATTGCAGCTGAAAAAACTGTTGATACTTAAGTCCAATGTCCTGAAGTAGTGGTCCCTACTGTTTTGAATTCTGCTGTCCGTTTTCTGCTTTGTCTTTTTCTTCCTCATTATCTTTCTTCCAGCTCTCAGAGAAGCTGCTGCACAGCAAGCAAAGGATATTTCTCTGTTAGAGATTTATTTCTCATCAGTATGTAACAGATCTTTTAATGAAATATTGAAGAGTCTAAGCTCTGTTTTCCTTCTTGAAATGCTTGTCAGATCCCCTTCCCCAAAATAAATTCTTCTTTATTAATTGGCTGATATTTATTTTCTTTTCAGTGGACTCATTGGTCGCAGCTGGGCCATGGCATTTGCTGCTGGAGGCTTAAAAGTGAAACTTTATGATGTTGCACAGGAACAGCTAACAAGTGCACTGGAAAACATTCGGTAGGTCACCTGACTAGAAATGACCAGGACTGTAATGGAACTGTGGGGTTTCTGCAATCATGAATGAACTGACACATCTTGCTATTTAAGGGTACGTAGGTTTTAAGTTTGGAAGAAGGCTTTAACTTAGAAGTACAGGACAAAGTACGGATCCTGTTAAGATCAGAAGAACTCTGCTCCCAGTGATACTTCTGAAGACCACTGTAATTCTTAAGTAATGATTTAAGAGCTTAAGTTTAGATCCAAATTATTGAAATTATGTTTACCATGATTATGTTATCTATAGGCTGAGCTTAAAATACATGAAAAATAAGAGGTTTTGCATAGAAAGACAACAAAGACTTTCAAAATAAATGTCGGTTAATATGGATTGCTAAGGAGCCCTGCTGCAATTATTAGTATTTTATAACTAGAATTTTTTCAATTCTTAGATTAATGGTTTTTGAGTCCTAGAAGAAGAGATTGTTAGTTCCATTAATGGAGCAACAACTGATCAGTTATAGTATTATAGTAGAGGCTGGGAAGCATCTTTAGGAAGAGCAAACTTGAGTGTTAACACAGGAACAATTGCACTGGTTTAGACCACCAGTCCTCCAGACCTTTGTTGCCCTGTGGCATTATGGCTAAAGCCACGTGCTTTTGGTGTGTGACAGCTACAAGTTCAAGTGCTGCCTGTCTGCTCCCCTCCCCCAGCCTTCAGTGCCTAGAAGTTCCTTGTGTATTCAGTAACTAACTAGATTTCTTCCAAATATTTCTCTAACCTTGCCTTGAACATGTGTAAATCCTTTTGCAGCCTTCTTGCCAAAGGACTTTGTGTTCTTCAGGTTTATGGCTCACTGTATGAAGAGCTATTATTCCCTTTTGTTCGTTTGCAACCTGGCTCCTTGATTGCTTTGTTTGGCCCTTAGTTCTTATGTTAGAAGTGACAGTGGCTGGTTGGTTCTATTCACCCTTTTCTTGCTGGACCTGAAATACAGCTTTTTATATGCCTTTGAGGAGTGAGTGCATTTATAGAGTGGTTCGGTAAACAAACTTATGTTGCATATCAGCATTTAATGCTAAAGTTTAGGTTGCTTCATGATCAGCATCTCAACCTAAATGCATCAGCCCTCCGTCGGTGATGCCTTGGAGTGAAATATGTCGGCTGCTCTGTGTCAGCTGCTATGGGGAGTAAGCTGCACCTAAAAAAGTGTTGTGGCATGTAGCATCCTGATTGCTTTTTGTAACAAGGCTTATAGGTAGGAGGAGTGACTTCAGGAGCCCCTTGTAGGTCAGTTCAGTTGTTGGAGTTTAGAAGTTAAAGGGTACGTGATATCTAGTGACGTTTGCTAAAAATGGCTTGATAATGAAAGGGGAAAATCTGTCTCCTACATTTTTAAAATTTTCTTTTATTTCCCCAAACCTGTCTTTCCAGGTAGGTGTTAGACTCAACATCTCTGTTGCTACACCTAGATGACAGACGTTTTTGGTTTTTGCAGAATTGCTGCCACAGAGGTAGCCATGATGAGATTCTGGATTATGGTGGAGGGGGAAATTTTGCAGTCTACATTACTAAAGAGAGCACTCGCCCCTAATTTTTTCTTTTTCTGTTAGTGAAATGGGGACTTTGGGCTTCTAAGGTTTTTGGCTTGGAAAAGCGAAGCATAAAATGTCATGTGTAATTAGGTAGAGTGCTATTTGGTTGTGTCTGTGCTGTCCTGTGCCTGCATGTGCAGCCCCATATGAGTTCAAGTCAGGTTTTGCCTTTTACATAAGGTGTTCTTAACTCAACTTACAACAGCCAAGATACACAAGTTAATTATAACTTCTTAGTTAAAGAGCCTAGTTTCTGGTTAGTGTACTTTTTGTGATAAGAATACAAGCTATGCAGTTTTTTCCACTAGTATTTTAATGATTGTACTTATCGAAATATGGTTAAACTTGAACTTCTTTGCACTGATTTTATAGCACACAGCCTGCAGTAAATCCCTTTGAGTTACTGATACGATACCTGTGTGAGGGCTGGAGCTTGAGAGGGTAATGAGGGGTCACATGAGAGAGCAGCTGACAAAACCATTTGGTGGCTACTTCTCTGGATTTGCTGGGATTTGCTTTCCTTTTTCTTTACAAATGGCTAGTGCTTTTAGGGAAGTTTTTAGGCTTAGGATTTGGTGGGGGTTTTTTTGTTTGGGTTTTTTTTAGTATTGGAAAGTATTTGTTCCACTGTAGTCTGCTGTCCATGAACTTTTAGTGTGTGGAGATGCTCTGCAAATTAAGGAGAAACTGGAGTGTACAAAGGACTGTACTTTCCTTATTCTAAACAAAAGAAAAGCACGATTTGAGTAGTAAACAACATTCAGTTTACTTCTAAAAGGAGATGATACTCCTTTCATGAGAGAAATTATACATAAGTATTTATTAACTATTTTATGTGATGGACTTTTAGTACATTGACACTGTTCTGAATTTGCATAAAGGGCATCTCAGGGTTCATTAACCTAATGAATTCTACTCTCACACAACAGTAGGTGGGCAGCAGGGCTGTGTAGTCTTGCAAGAGGACTGGAACAAGTCTGGATGGACTTACAGGGATCATGAGAGCATGCATGTATCTGCATGGAAAAACTGAAATGCACTCTGTAAATTTATCCAAAACACTTGATTACGGGTAAAAAAAAAATAAGATTAAAGTGTGAAATTTGGATCTACTGAAACAAGTGGAAATGTGTATCGTGTTACCCCGATACCAGTAGACCAGATACAGAAAGAAAAGGAGAATGTGTCTGCGAAAGCCTAACGTGGTGTGATGGATTTACTACCTACCTGCCTGTTGACAGGCATGTGGCAGGCAGTGCCCTGGCACACAAAGTGACTGCACGTTGCATTGAACAGGATGTACCAGCGGCATTATTAACCCGTGTCTGCTCTAATGGAACAACCTTTTGTTCTGCTGAAGAAACAAACTAATGAACGGCTTTATGCCACGCTTGACCTACTAGATGCATGCTGCAGTAACCTGTCTTGGAAAATGTAACTCTTCATATCCAGTATGCTTTCTTCTGAGCCAGAGTGATTCTGGCTTGAATGCAAGATTGATAAACTTTAAAATAATGCGAATTAGTAAAACAAGTAGTACCCTATTCCTGAAAGTAGCCTTAAGCCATATGATGCAGAAATGTTTCAGTGCATGCCCCCCAAAAAACCTTTATGATTCTTGTAATATGTAAACACTTTTTCAAATATTTACTGTGCTATTGTTCTAAAGATAATTATGCTGCTGATAAAGAGTGATTAATTACAGTGGAAATGATGTATGTTCGTGTTTTATGTACAACATTTTTTGCATATATAATGAAAGACTGTTGCAAGGGGAAAAAGTTTGCTTGACTCTGAAGAGGAAATTTGGATATTTGCACGTGGATTCTGTAAACCACAATTTACAGATCTACAGAAGTAGATGCTGGTTCAATATGGTATTTACTTAGAAACAAAACTGTATCTCCCCCAGGACACAGGAGCAGGTAACTTTTTAATATATAAAACCAAAACAGTTGTATGCATAAAGGTTATAACTAACTTCAGAAAAAAGCCTGTAGAAGATCTCGGGAAGTAATCTATGCTAAATTATAAAGACAAGATTATTTTTAAGACTACATTACTATATTTGACTGCACTAAACAGTAAATTTATACTAAAGATCTTTTCTGTCTTCTGATCTTTCCTTTCTTCTCTTAGCCAGAAGAAAAGTTTTCTGCGGCAGGTTGAAGTTGTCTTTGTGAAGTGGTAGTTGTATGTAGGGATATGGCCACATAAAATTACTATTGCTATTTTTATTTACAACTGAAATGCAATGCTAGTGTCAAAACATAGAAATATTTGGTTGGGAGGAAGATGACTTGGACTCTTTCTTTATTAAATAATAGAGATCTTCTCCCTTAAATTTAAATTAATTAAAATTAAAAGAAATTATTAGTGTTCTTCTAGAATGGACTTCTGCAGAACCTTGCCTTCTGAAAACTGATATATGGTGCTCAGGTTGCATAGTACTGAATCTAAACTCAAAAGTGAGTCTGTTCAGTGAGAATTACTTGTATGTCAACTTTATCTGACTACAGGTTGTTCTGTATGGTTCAAAGACGTTGGGCCTTTAAAGAGTTGGAGCCAAGCAGTCTTGAGATTGGAATATCATACTTCCTCTCTTCATTAAGTATTAATTTAACCATAAATTTTATTGGACTTAATACATACTGAAGTGCACAATTGCTGTGAAAAACAAACAAGATGCTGGGGCTAGAAAAAAGCAGCGTTTTCCCGCTCATCCCTGGCCAAGTGGAGAGAAGTACTTTAAGAATTCTGTGCTGTTATGAATGGGGAGCTGGAACTTGTAATGAAGTGGCCGACATATGGCAGGTTGCAAGGCCCAAGTAGTAAACCATATCCATGACTTTATTGTAGCCAGAATTTTGAAAGACTCTTCCCCCTGTAACTCAAGCTCGTCATCTTTCTCATTCCAGGAGGAGACTAGTCTGTAGAAAAGACATTTGAAGGTACATTACTTCTTGCTGTCTGGTGCCCACTTATGATTTGTTTGTATAAAAAGGGGAACAGCTTACTGGATCGGTTTTGTAGCATGAGGAGTACAGTGATGTAGGCTTTGCTCTCTTTTCCTAGCTCATGGCATGTTCCGTGGATGTGTAGTTAGAAACTTTTTCCAACCTGGCTTCCTCTTCCAGGCTCTAGTCTGTATTGCTGTGTTGTATTGACACTGTATTTCTATCAAGGGCAAGACGCAGCTTGGCTTAGGTCTTCCTTGATAGTTTTATATCTTTCCTTTGAGGGGACACCTTCTAAGTAGGCAGTTCTTACTAAAGTATATTTTGGTCTTGAGTACCTGACACTGGCAGATCAAGATTGTGCTAAATCATAGGCTTGATTCTACCTTTCAATTTTATCTTGGCATACCTAATGAGAGAATTTATTTAGCTCACTGGATCTGGAGGCAGCATAGGAATTGATCTTCTAAGGGTAAGAAGTGACTTGTATTGAGTTGCAGACCTTGCTCAGCCTTAATGATATTACTGACTCTGCATTTACTGTGGAAAAAACATAATGACTGTAACTGCATTTTCCTGTTATAATGTCTTTACTGTCATTGCAGCATCCTGTTTTGTAATGCCAGTATAGACATCCTGAGAGTGCCGTGAGTGGAGAACAGTTTGTGTGTGTGATAACTTCAGAAGATCTCAGAACTTTGATTGGCTTTTGTGCGTCACCATGCTTTTATACCTGCATCCCGGCTCCTCTGTAGTGAAAGGCAGATGTGTAACTGTCCCTCTTTAGTATATTGCCCTTGCTGTGGATGAAGTGCATTTGACAGTGCTGGATCTCTCTTGTCTTGATAGAAACACATGTGCTTTTGTGGTTCTGCTTGTACTACAGTTTCAAGAAGGTGAAATGTGTAATAGCTTTTCCATGGTGGTGTGTTGTGTGCTTACCTTTCATCTGGGGAAAGCAGGAAGGTCGGAAGTGGTTGCTAACACTTTCAAATGGCCAACTGAACCTCAGTATTAGCAGCTCACTATTTGGCCATTTTATGTGTGGAGAGTGGGCTGATCCCAGTGTCAGGGGCTTTAAGTTGCCTACTTTGTGTGTGTCTCAGCCTAGATACATGGGACTGCTAGTGGCTGGGTTCGGGGTTTTTTTGCCATGCATTTAGAGATATTGCTTTCGCCACGGCAACTTCCCTCTCCTATAGATCGTAGTCTGGTGCCATGACTAGTTAATGGCCCTAGTCTTTGACAGTGGTGTTGGCTGAACTTGTGTAAGAATAATATTGGTGGTGTCTTCTCCCCTCCTTTCTCCTTGCTGCTTTGGGTAGTACAGTTTGTGATTCAGTGGTCTTTAATCTTGCAAGTATTTTTTTGTTGCAACAATGTGTGCTGAATACTATGACTGCCCAATAGTCCCTGTGGATAAAGGTGAGGTGATGGGGTGTGGATAAGATGGGGTAAATATTAGCATCACTTGCAAGGTTCTTCTGGGGAAAAACTTCTAGAATAGGACTTGTAACCATGAGCATCTCGGGCAGTTTATGTGATCAGGAGTGTTGTTATCAGTTGTGTGCCTTATCTTGAAGCAAATACTGGCTCAGTTTCCGCAGTAGTGTTGACATGGGCAGTCCGGTGCAACAGTAAAACTATGGAGGCAAAGTGGGGGCTCTAAAAGGAAGCAGTATTTTCTTATCATAGAATCATAGATGCGAGTTATGGATGCGAGTTCTTCATTCTTCAAAGACCTTACAGATATGAGTCAAACTCTTCAAACTGCACGTAATGCAATTGCAAAGCAAAGTCCTGTGGTGTGTTCTATGGACGTGGATGCAATGACCTCAGGCTGTGGTCATTCTCAGGGGCGATCACCCTGAAATCTAGACTGCTTTGAATAAAAAGTCGTCCAGTAGAGGTCACTGGTGTACTGCTGTCTGTAAAAAACCAGTCTGATTTGTGCCTTGATGTATGGTAAATACCAGGGGAAGCTCCCTTCCTTTGACAGAAAAGTGTAGGCAATCTAATACCCCAGGGGAATATGAAGAGAGTTTAGTGTTTGGAAGACTTAAAATTAATTTGTGGCACAAATCAGCCAAAATGCCAATAAATATATTGGTGAAGGGGGGTGAAAAACTTTTCCTGTGAGGGAAGGCCAAAATTCAAGTAATGCACAAGTTGTATTTCCTATTCCATGCTTTAAACAACTATACTAATTTAAATAAATGGCTAACGTGAAGATTGGTGATGTTAACAGGAAGATTTTGTTTAGGAGGAAAAATCAGTCCAGCCTTAAGTTCCAAAGTATGAAGATGGTGGTTTTGTGGATTAATTAAGAAATGCCGTTCTTGTGCACAGTGTAGTGTGTAACGGCACTGTGTGTAATGACAGAGAGGCAGAAATGCTAGGATGGTCATCATTGGCAGAGAAGGCAGGGCATGGAACAGGAGACAGGTGCTGCAAACTTCTCTAAAAACTTCTGGAAGAAAAATAAAAGCCAGATCTTTTAGTCTGTCACTGTAGCCCCTTTGAATCCCTCAGTTGCCAGTCATGGAGTGGAGTTTCAGAGGACCAAGGAGGATGAGAATGGAGTCGTATTGCACAGAACGTGAACAAGAACTTACCCCTCTTCTTTAATGAAAGAAATAATTCTGATGTGGTCTCTTCAAACTTGAATTTTGCTTTTTTTTTAAAAAGCAATATACAGCCTATGAGCAGGAGGAGGATGCTGGAGTTAGACAAGTGCACCTGGGCAATGAACGTTTGAATGGATAGTTAAGACCTTTTCAATCAGGGAAATGGCCTCAAGTTGCACCAGTAGAGATTTAGGATGGATATTAGGAAAACTTTCTTCACTGAAGAGGTTATCAAGCATTGTAACAGGCTGCCCAGAGAAGTAGTTGAGGCACCGTCCCTGGAGGTATTTAAAAGGTGTGTACACATGATGCTTAGGGACATGGTTTAGCTGTACCCTGGCAACTTGGAAAATGGAGCTGAAGCTTCCCGTTTCCTATTCCTTACCACACAGATTGCTCAAAGGCAGAAATCTGTGCTTTCCAGATGTCCGTTTGCTGTGTTGTTAAGAAACCAAATAGGGAACTCATCCAGAAACTTGATGGATTTCCTGCTTATTTCTGTGGTGCAGCTTGGAGGGGAGTGTTGGATCACTTTTTTTCTGTCTGTCTTAAAGTGCTTTTAAACAAAACTTACCAGAAAAGAATTTCTGACTAGAGAGCATAAATTAATATTTGAGAAAAGAGGCAGAAGGCTATTAATGGAACTCTTTTCGTCAGTTTTGGACTGCATAAACAGGTAGGAATACTAATTTTGGCACCAAGTCTAAGGGACTCCAGGGAAGTAAACAGGACAAACCTGAGCAGTGTCTGAAAAGTGTATGATTCAGCTTTGTTTTCCAGCTAAGAATTAATCAAACATTTTCAAAGCTTTGCAATGCCTAGCTGTTTATCCAGGTGTGCTCTTCCTAAGAGTCAAAAATCATTGTCCGTGATCAACTCTGAAAAAAATAGAGGAAGTGTTAGAACTTGCAGTACAGAAACAATTATCTGGAGTTAATTGCTGAAGCAGCTCATTGAAGAGGAGAAAGTTAATGCTTTTAGGAGTAGGTGCTCTGTGTGCACATGCATATGGATTGTTGTTGCTTTTGTTCTTCCCAGTTAGAAATATGGGTGCATATTCTGGTTTTGAAGGGGCGCTGTCCTTTTCACCAGCTTCAAACAGAGCCTCTGTTGGAATCTCACCTACTCCGAAGTTACTGGAAATACTGTGATTCACTGTACAAAGCCTGCGGTTATATGAAGGTGTTTGTTTCTTCCAACTGTTGTGCTAAACAAGGAGCAGAACTGCTAAGGCGTTTTTTGGCTCCTAAGTGGCTACTGAGTGCTCCTTGCCTTGACTTTTAGTGGAGTGGCTAACAGGATAAGGTATTGCTGCTCTGGGTTTGCGTCAGAAAGATATATTATGAAGGTGTTTTGTTTGCTGGGAAACAAATGTTCTCTTTTCCACTACTTTGAGAGGAAGAAAGGACACCGAAGTGATCTGCAGAGCAGCAGGTGTCTATGACCTCTTAATAAAGCCACAATAAATGTGATAGAGGCTATATTTGCTGTATTTTCTTGGACACAACACAACTACATGGATGCTGAAGTAAAAGTCTCATTCTTCAGAAGTTAGTGGTAGATTTAGTGAGGCAGCTCAAGCTAAAGATCTGAGGGCCCATTGTATCTCTGCTGAAATTTGACTTGCATATGTATATTTAAGTAGGAACTAGATTGTTTTTGAATAAATCCCTGCAAAATTTCTTCTTTGGTGACTTCGGAATACTATCATCTAAATGTCTTATTCTGAGCTATTTTCTTTTTTGGGGGAAGGGAAAAACTTCTATTACAAGACAAGATGGATTGCATACTTGAATGCCTAAAAAAAAAAATCAGACAAACACTGGTAACACTTAGTTCTCCCTTCTCTAAAAGAGAGCCGAAGATGACTGTCTCAGATATGCATGTTGACAGGGTAGGTGAGATGAATCCCACTCATTTTGTTAAGGGAAATCTAGAGGAGGAAGCTTAATATTTTTATTTCATTTATGGACTCAATGCTTCTTGACAGGAAAGAGCTCTAAATAAAAGGATGGTTTGACAAAGTGCAAGTGTGTTATCACATATTGCTCAGCAGGTGGTCTGAAAGGAGAAGAGGGGAAAAAGAGGCAGTATGATCTACATCCCTCTTCCTTTTCAATTAATTTAAAAATGCTGCTTGAAAAATATCGATGACAGCTCCCACAACTTCATAAAGCAACGGAGAGATGAGGTCCAGTTTCTCTCTGCCTGGTGTGTTTGGGATTGCTGGTGGCTGCAGCAGTGTCATCAGTAGGGGGTGAGGAAATGCCTCCCCAGGGTATAAGCGCTGGAGCTGGACTAGAGAAGTGGTCTGGGGCTGATGTTATCCCAACGCTGTGGCTGGCTGCCTGTCCTGCTTCGTAAGGACTAAGGAAAGTGTTCGGCTGCTGTAGATAGTGACAAGCATATGGGCTCCCATCTCCTCTGAGGTATCTGGATACAAAAACAAGTCCAGTGTTGCCATCTGGGTACGTGGAGGGGCCTGAGCAGACGGGGCCTTAGGACAAGAGGAAAGGGGTTCAAGTTATGCCAGGGCAGGTTTAGATTAGGTATCAGGAAACATTTTTTCACTGAAAGGGTTATTAAACATTGGAATAGGCTGCCCAGGGAGGTGGTGGATTCACCATCCCTGGAGGTGTTTAAGAAAAGGGTAGATGTGGTACTTAGGGACATGGTTTAGAAGTGTTTTTTTGTCAGGGTAGGTTAATGGTTGTATGTGATGATCTTAAAGGTCCCTTCCAACCTCACCGGTTCTGTGGTTCTGTGGTTCTGTGGTTCTGTGGTTCTGTGGTTCTGTGGTTCTGTGGTTCTGTGGTTCTGTGGTTCTGTGGTTCTGTGGTTCTGTGGTTCTGTGGTTCTAGGACTGAGGTGTGGTGGGCAGTGGAGGTTACCTGGGCCTGTATGTGTAAGTTCTACTCATTTAACATATACTGGCCCATAAAGCCCCTAACGAAGACTGTCATCTGTGCCCTAGTGCCACAGTCACTTAGGAAACACGTGATGGATGATGGGTTATTTCTATGCAGTTACATGATTTGTGCAGTACAAAAATACACTAACATTTTTCAGGCTGCACAGCCTTTCCACCCTCCAACTGGGTGGCAGGTGCAATTTACTTATTATGTAAAAAGGCATCCAAAAAGAAGCCACAGTTTCAGAACTAGATTGGTACAGAGAAGATATTATTTGATTTGTTTTTTTTCCTGCTCCTAATCATTAGCTCAATTTCCTGTTCAGGATGAGCAATTTTTGCTGAGTGACAGTCAAAGGGTCAGAGCAGTTCTGGCTTGAAGTAACTAATGGATTTAGCTGTGATAATGGCTATATCAAATAGCTTTATGTTGATCGTGATCACGTAGTTTAATCCCACTTAATTTCTGTGGAAACTGCTCCTGTAAGTGACTCTTAACAGTCTTGAAAATGACTTGTTTGCTCTGGACTTAGGAGGGTTTAAAACTGTAGAGACTTTTTCTGAGAAGGGAACATACCAGCCCCAGCAGTAATGTGTACCTGAATGTTCAGTTCAAGCTCTAGACACTCAGTTTAGTACCTACTCAAATTTTATGACACTCGCTCTGTAGCCATTACCTCTGCAAGGGCATGATTTTGTTTATTGTTGTTTTGGTGTTTTGTTGGGGTTTTTTTGGAAGGACTCCTGGCTGTATGGCATGTATTTGTTTATTTCTGTACAATTAAACAGTGTTCCCCCAGCTAGGCTTCATACCAAAAGAGCTGTTGTTTGTAAGACTAGATGAAGTACATTAGAGATCTCTCTTCCTGTTAAATCTGAGTTGAAAAACTCTTGCTGATCCTGCACCAGCGAAAACGGGTTTGAGGTGGTGACAAGCTTTTGTCTAGGAGTAGATCTTAGAGCTGTCTGTGCTTGAAGAGAAGAAAAATGTTATATGAGATGGAGAGAGCGAAGAGAAATGAGTGAATATAACCTTTATATTTTTGGAGTATAAATATATGTAGTGAAATGGCAAATGGTATATTGTTGGGTTGTTAAGAAGCTTTTTTAAAACAATTAATGGCTGAACAATGATAAAATGCTTAATTGTGTGTGTTGTTTCTGTCAGCAAACAAATGAAAGAGATGGAGGAGTCAGGATTCCTGAAAGGAGCTTTGAGTGCGGAGCAGCAGTTGGCTCTCATTAGCATCTGTACAGACCTGAAGGCGGCAGTAGAGGGTGCTACTTTCATTCAGGTAAGCAAAGATTTGACAACTCCTAGCAAACAGTTCAGAAAGATATCAAGAGCTGTGCTGTGCAGTCGATGGGCAATGGAGAGTTCAACATCCTGACTGCATAAGGGTGGTTGTGCCTGTTAATGTTTTTTCTAGCCTAGTGTCTCGACATGGGAGATAATGACTCTTTGCAGGATTTCCCTGCTCTGGAGTCCTTGCAAGTTTCTTTGCGTTGTGTTGGAAGAGGCTGGTGGCTGGCTAAGCCAAGAGAGAATTGCTGACCTCCATGTGTAACAAAGACTGTACCTGTTAGAAAGACTGATATGAGGGGATGGGGGGCAGGAGACTCTTGGGGGAGAGATCTCTTAGGGAACACCACACATTCTAATGCTGGCGCTAAAACATGTTTATTCCTCTTCAGGTGCCTCAGGAAGGCGGGGAGTATGGCTATGTCCAGGGATGACTTCTCTTCTGACTGTGGGGGAGCGCTGTAGCCAAAAGCAGCTATCTAACAGGGCGTTCAGAGTACTAAAGCCGGGGCTGATACATAGGGCTGGAATCTGTGCTGCCAATTAAAATTGGGATGGGGAACAAGCTGTATTACTGAACCTGATAGTCTGTGGCTGCTTAACTATTAGTATGCTCACTGGCATGGGCATAGTTTAGGGAATAGGTGAATCGGGGACCATTTCTGGGATAAAGTATGAATGAGTGTGCTTTGGATTTGGCACCTTCTATGCTACATGGTCCCCCGGTATTATTCCAGTGTTGTACTGTTAACTGTCCCTACATGTATATGTGGTGTACCTGGGCGTTTATATTGTTCCAGGCTGTAAATCCCACAGTCTGCTTAGCTGCAACATATCATTCAACATACTTGAATTTAAAGGGAACAGATTGCCAGACCTTTTGTTCCTACCAGATTGGTGAGGTGAAAGGGGAGAAAATGGGAGGCAGAACAAAGCCTCACACAGGAGTCAAGGTGTGAATGAGCTATAGATTTTTACTACTGGTATACTATTTTGTGTTCACTTGCTTTTCTCCAGATCATGAAACTATATGCCATCTTATTCCTTCATCACCAATGAGTTTAGAGCTTGTCAGTTTGTGTTATTGTTTTCACATATGTATTGCTTATCTCTACTGAGTTTAATCTGCAAGTTTATTGTTTAGTCACTCAGTCCTGTAAAGTGCTTCCACAAATGTATGTGATTGTAGTGATGATGACTGACTTAATATTATGAGCTAACTTTCAGGTCACTTATGAATGGATTTAACAAAGGGCAGAGATACCTGTGTAACAGCACTGAACAGCATCTTTCACTGAGTAAGAACTGACTGTTCCTTCTACCGTCTGCTTGCTATCTCTTTACTAGTTACTGTCCACGAAAGGACCTTTCATCTCACATGTGACTGTGTACTGGTACTATTTTATGTTCCCTTAACCCTTTTGATTTCTCTTAATATGTAGTCATTAAGCATATGAATAAATAAAAAATAAGTAACAGCAGTATGCTCGTGGCTAGCAAATTGTTTGTGTGGAACAGTGTTGATGGTGATCAACAGTGTTGATGGATCATATCAGATCATCAATTTCAAACCATAGCATCAAATTTTGGTTTGATACAAAGTGTTAACAATTACATAGACTAGTTCAAATAATTTGCCCACTAATGATTTAATTTGCTCTTGGAAGAGGGGTAGAATCTTAATTCTATGCTCACAACCTTATTTAAGCGATGAACAGACTGCTTTCTAGCTCAACCTGTAAGGACAAAATGGACTAATTGCAACTTATCATAGAATTGTCAGAGTTGGAAGGGACCTGAAAGATCATCTAGTTCCAACCCCCCTGCTATGGGCAGGGACATCTCCCACTACATCAGGTTGCTCACAGCCCCATCCACCCTGACCTTAAAAACTTCCAGGGATGGGGCTTCTACCACCTCTCTGGGCAACCTGTTCCAGTGTCTCACCACCCTCATGGTGAAGAACTTCTTCCTAACCTCCATTCTGAATCGACCCATCTCCCTACCATTACCTGACATCCTAAAAAGTCCCTCACCAGCTTTCTTGTGGGCCCCCTTAAGATACTGGTAGGCCACAATAAGGTCTCCTTGGAGCCTTCTTTTCTCCAGACTGAACAACCCCCACTCTCTGTCTGCCTTCATAGGAGAGGTGCTCCAGCCCTCTGATCATCCTCATGGCCCTTCTCTGGACACGTTCCAGCATGTCCATATCTTTCTTATAGTAGGGGCTCCAGAACTGGATGCAGTACTTCAGGTGGGGTCTCATGAGAGACGAGTAGAGGGAGAGAATCACCTCCCTCGACCTGCTGGTCACGCTTCTCTTGATGCAGCCCAGGATACGATTTGCTTTCTGGGCTGCAAGTGCCCACTGACGGCTCATGTTGAGCCTCTCGTCCACCAGCACCCCCAAGTCCTTTTCTTCAGGGCTGCTCTCAAGCCAGTCACTGCCCAGCCTGTATCAGTGCTTGGGATTGCCCTGACCCAGATGGAGGACCTTGCACTTGTTCATGTTGAACTTCATGAGACTGGCATGGGCCCACCTCTCCAGCCTGTCAAGGTCCCTCTGGATGGCCTCCCTTCCCTCCAGCGTGTCAGCTGCCCCACACAGCTTGGTGTTGTCGGCAAACTTGCTGAGGGAGCACTCTATGCCACTGTCCATGTCACTGATGAAGATGTTAAACAAGACCAGTCCCAGTACTGATCCTTGAGGGACTCCCCTTGTCATTGGTCTCCACTTGGACAAGGACCCATTGACAGCCACTCTTTGGGTGTGGCCATCAAGCCAGTTCTTTATCCACTGAATAGTCCATCCATCAAACCCATATTTTATCAGTTTGGAGACCAGGATGTCGTGCGGGACAGTGTCAAGGGCTTTGCTCAGGTCCAGGTAAATGACATCAGTTGTTCTCCCCTTGTCTATTGATGTTGCGACATTCTCATAGAAGGCCACCAGGTTTGTCAGGCATGATTTGCCCTTGGTGAAGCCATGTTGATTGTACCCAATCACCTTTTTGTTATTCTTCTGCCTCAGCAGTGCCTCCAGGAGGATCTGCTCCAAAATTTTATCAGGCACGGAGGTGAGACTGACTGGCCTATAGTTCCTTGGTCCACCCTTCTTTCCCTTTTTGATAAATGGGGATTGTATTTCCCCTTTTCACTCAGCGGGGACTTCACCAGACTCCCATGACTATGAGTGCAAGTGTTCTGACTTTCAGTTACTTAAAAAATGAAACATCAGTTGCATTAATGTTAGTTTAATATAGAGGACTCTATCTTCTTGCTTAATGATATAACCTACTGATTAACTTGTTACAAGACTTCTGTGAGAATTATATTTCTTTACCCTAGACTTCTGTTGGTTACATCTTAACTTTTCAAATTTGGCCTTTGTAAAGTAAGTCCACTTCAAGCTTTAATTCCTTGATGTTTGCGCTCCTTGAATGAGTTCTTCAGACAGTTGCCTTCTGTGTTGTTTTCATGGCACATAACTTAAAATAAATGGGATGAAGTAGTAAAAAGTGTAACTTCTTAAATGGCATGAGTGAAGATATAAAAGTGAAAAAGATGCAAGAAACAATTAGGGCTAGGTGAGAAGAAAATTCGTAACAGTAATGTCATGAACCTTTAAAAACAAGGTATGCCTTGATGCATATTATTCTGTATGTTCCCTCTCCTGAGAGTTTTTATGAACTTGTCTTGATTGGTGTACTTTGCATTAACTTCGAAGGATATCAGTCTGGTTTGTGCTCCAAAAGTGAGTATTCACCCAGTTTCACTTCTCTGAGCTTTTCTGTGCTACTTAGAGTAAGTGCATAACCTATAGCATTTTGGTGAATGTGCATTGCAAGCTTCTTGCATCTCTAAAAGCTTCTGGAATGTTTCCATTAGCTGCAAATGCCATGGAGACAAATTAATGGATACATTTGTACTGTAATGTCCCTGGCATGGGATTATCATGGGTGAGGTAAACGTTTCTTAATATTGTGCTCTTAACTTCCCTGCATAAATACATGATGACTTTTTGTCTTTTGTCCTTAAGTAACTATTGGGTACTGAAGCTATTAGTACTCCTTTTGCTATTAAAAACCTATTTGAGTGGAGGTGTGTCTAGTTCCTAAATAATAGAAGCTGAATAAAAATTAGTGCAGCATTTGTATGATCTCTTACCACAATGCTAGTAAAAGGAAAACATATATTTTTGAATGTTTTGCCTTGGAACAATTTACTAACGGAGTAATAAAGTTAACTAGCTCTCAGAGGAGGATAAGATGACTCTTGGTAAGATCTTGCTCTTGACACCTGAACTGCTGTTTACGCTGGTGAGCTGTGAGTGAGGTCTGGCTGGGCTGGTTGAAGCCAGTCATGGAGGATGACTGAGAGGTGGTCTCCAAAACTACCGCTTGTGCAGTGACATGGGACAGAGCAGACTGGCAAGGGCATGAAATTTAGCTTGTAACTTATACCTTGTGGTCTGAGGTATTTATCATTTTTCCTTTTAAAGGAACTCTGCCTAAAAAGCCTTAGAACAATAACTTTTTCTTTTTTCTCCCCTCTTTAAAAAGAGAGGATATACTCCCCCTCCCATTACACCTGCAAACTCTTTTAAACTAATGTTAACAATGCTAATAGATCTTTAGCCTGATCTCCTTTGGATCTTACTCTCTTTTATCTCTCCCAGTGTTACATACTTAGAAAAACAGTGTTACATACTTAGAAAAACAGTGTTACCAGCTTAAAAACAGCTTTCAAAAAGCCTGGTGGTGCCTCAGAACTTGATTGAGAACTTTGGCATAGGTGTCTCATATCTTCTGTCATAAACATTTATCATTGATTGTTCGGTACCAGCTTCTACCTCTGGATTTTGTTTTACTTTCCTGATGGCTTTCAAGAACCATTTTACTTCTGGGGATGAGGGAGTATCTGCAGACAGCAGTGGGTGAAGATGTCTTCAGCTGCCCTGATCTCATAGGATAGAAGACCATCCTGGTGTGGAGGCTCTGTTAATGACATACCTCTGTAAATACAAAGCTGCTGGAAGGCAGAATGTGCCAGCATTGCAGTAACATGGCTGCTTCTGGACTGGTCACTGGTCAGCTTTGAGCACTGGACAGACAAACATGGGTCTGTTTGCTCTCAGCTAGGTAAATATAACCTTAGGCCAGGTTTTACCCTACTTATCTTAAGCACTGACCCGAGGCACCAGAAGTTATGTTTTGGCTTCTGAGGGACCTGATTTTAAGCATGTGACCTGATTTGCCATCTTTGTAGAGCTTTTGAGAAAACTCTTTTCCTGATTTTAGGGTTTGAAACAGTCTGATCTCAAAGACTTGCTGTAAAGTACTTTATCAAGTCAGTGTTTGAGCTGAACTGAAAGATGCTGTTTGGGTAAACAGCTTGACAGTATCACTGCTGTGGTGCTGCTGCTGAATGAACTTTTGTCCTTCCAAACTTTCTAACATTCACCCCCCCCATCTATCCTGTGCATATAACAACTAGTGTTGTCTGCCATTATGGACTTGAATATGGTTTTGGTCCCTGTTTACAGGAGGTCATTATTGCCATAACTGTCATCCTGCTCAGCAGTTAATCTTGCTCTTCAGGTTCTTTTTCAGTGCTCCCTGGTTTCCTTTCTAGGGCTGCATTGTATTTCCATTGCCTTTCCTGCATCACTTCCCCTATTTTTTACAGTGGATGGGATCACAGCAGAAGAAAACAGAGAAAATCTGGTCCTTTGAGAAAGGATGCAGGGTGGAGGAAGTCTATCAACCTGTTTGAGATCTTATTGCCCTTCCCTAAGGGAACCAAAAGGATCTTCATCTCTTCTGTAGCAGTATGATTGGCTTTTCTGTCTGTCTTCTGAAAGTTTTGTAGGGCACATGAACATCATGGAAAAGGATAGGTCTCTATGATCTGGATACTAACTCCAGATAAAGCAAAACTTGCCTTCATTTGTTTTATGTGCTTTAAACAAAAAACAAACCAAACAAAAAACCCCACACAATTCCCCAAACCTCTCCCAAACCTGCAAGTTTTTATTTTAGAAAATGTAGTTTTAAGAACTAGTACTTCAAATCCTGTTTTGTATTTTGTACTAAAGGTTGAACAGACACTTGTAATTCAGGCATTTATTCTGAACAGTATAAAATGGCAGTAACTTTGTATTTTTTATTGCTCCAGTTTCATAATAGGGTATGTTTCTGAACTGTAGGAAAGTACAAAATGTTTCCCTCTAAATGCTGGATTTCACCTCACCAAAGTGTTATTTACTTGGACAGTATCATGTGGTAGACTAGTCTTTCATGTCTCTCAAGAGCTAGTGATTTAAGAAGCATCAGATTTCACACTGGTATGAGCTCATAAATTCAAGACAACTGAGGAGTTATTACTACTTCAGACTTTTAAAATTAGGTCAGCCTGAAAGTACTGGTGTTTTAACTGATGGTTTTACAATTGCTTGCTTATCTACTGTCCTTTGGTTGATGGCTTTGAAGTCTATTACAGCTTTTCTGAATATGAACTTAAAGCTGTTCTAAAAGCCAGGCACTTGCAGGTTTGCTGCAAGATGCTTTTTTTTATAACTGTATTTTGAATGGAAATCCTAACAAGTTCAAACCCTGCGAATCAGAGTTTAACTCTTACAGGGGTTTCCCCTGCCCTTACGCTAGTCCTCTGCTCTACAGCAGAACAGCATATGAGAAGACCGCACCTTTATCAGAAGATTCACCTTTATCTCTGCTGTCCTACCAACTACGGAGTAATCCAAAATCAGGCTGGAAGGGACTTGGAGGCTACTCAGTCTAACCCTTGCCCCAAGGCAGGATCAGTCATACCCAGACAACTGTCTGTCAAAAACGGGTTCACATGTTCTTAAAATCTTCATGTGATGCGATTCCTTCTCCTCCCCTGTTAAGCATTTTACTTCAGTGCATACCTACCCTGTAGAAAGTCTGTAACTGGAAGCCTCAGGGTGTTACCATACCTTTCCTTTTTTTTTTTTTTTTTATAATTGTGTCAAATGGTGATAATGCGGCCCCATCATTAACTAATTGCCAGTCTGCTTTTCGGTTAAAGCTGCTGCTGTCCTTATCCTGCTTTCTTACCCTTGGATAAGAATAGATCCCAATTCTTGTTCAGGTTGAAAATACAGTCTTGGTTGCTAAGGTTTGTTGTGGCTTGTTTTGGGCTAACTAGAGTTGTTTTATATCTAAGGAGTCTTTTGTTGCCAAGCGTATTTTTTGTTAACAATCTGGTATTTGGACATGTGCTGAAACCACCTTGTGTACCTGGGTACGTGAAATGAATACCTGCAGGGGGAAAAGGGGCAAACAACCTGATGAGTTTCTGCTCCCTTGTGTGTATCCCTCTGATATGGTTTGGGTTCCTGCATCACCTCCAAGTGTTTCAGGGTCGAGTCCCACTTGATGTCATGTCCCTGCTGTGGTGCCCAGCCAGCTGCTCTCCCTGTCTCCTGGGGGCTCAGGTGCTAGTCATGCTCTAACACGATCATGTCAATTATCAGAATTTATGCTCTTGGGGTTTTTTTGTGGTTGGTGTGTGGCTTTCTCTGTGTGTTGGGTTTTTTCCTTCTAATTTTCCTATTTTAACTGATGAAAATGCTGACACCACACTGAAAAGTGTGCAGTAGCCTGGGGACTCCTTCAGTAACAGCTGTGTGTGTGTCTCATGTTTCCGTGCTCTGTCCCAAACCCATACAGCCGTCTGCAAGAGTCCGTCCCCTGCCCAGCTGCTGTCCCTGCCTTTACCCTCAGATGTGGGTAAATAACACTTTCTGAAAGGAGACTGAAGTCACTATGTTTTGCCCCCACCATCTTTTGTGCATCTGCAAACTGCATCTTTGCAGTTTGAAATGATGCCTTTTTATTTGGCACCTTGTCTTAATTTCCAGGTATATTGGTATATACACATGCTACCCACCTTTAAAGTGTCTCAGAATAAGCATCTAAAACTACCTTGACATTTTAGGGGGGGGAGTATGACGGAAAAGTCCAGAATATGTGCAGTCAGGTATTTGCTTTTAAAATATGTAATAACTTCGTTTTTTGAAATTACTATTTAACACATGAAAAACTTAATCTATTTGAGCTAAATCGTAATGGTTAGTGATATCAGAAGCAACATTGATATTCTGCTGTAATAATTTGTCTGTTATTAAAAATACTATTTTATTTCTCTGCTTGTTTCACTAGCTGAACTCCCAAACTCTGCAGTCAAAATGTCACATAATTTTAATTGCAGGTGGTGTAGTTCCCCAAGTTCGTGTGTGTGACTGTTGTTTACTGAGTAGAATGCACATCAGTGTCTGACATGGAATACAAAAGAAATAAGCTCCTGTTTCCTTAGTAAAAGGTGAATCCTCAGTCTTCCGGAACATAAATATAGACCTTAAACCCTACAGAAGACCAAACTAGCATGTCAATACAAAAGGCTAAATACAAGTAATAATAATTAGCACTGAAATGTTGTCATCAATACACTGGAGGA
>VXBO01009209.1:0-34433 GCA_013400135.1 Rhinoptilus africanus
ATTTAGGAACTACTTTTGATGTTAGCAAAGCTCCACTGTAATGTAAAATATGTAGACCCTTATGTTTCGTACGACAGGGAGTAGAAAAGTTATTCACCTCAACCAGTCTGAAAAAAGCCCACAGACCAAATAAGTCTTACCTGCAAGTGCATATATTCCTTTAGAACAATCTTGGTTCTTTCCCGAAAAGTCACCACCCATAGTCTAAGTTTAAAAAAAAAACAAATCAATCTAAAATACACTATAAAAATCACAGAGCTGTAACTTACTTATTTGTTACTTATTAGGACTTATCTAGGTGTATCACAAACAAGAAGTGTATTGCTGTCATGTAGAAGAAATACTTACATGGGTTTTTCCGCTGCCTGTTTGCCCATATGCAAAACAAGTGGCCATCCCCCTTTCAAATATGGTCTCCACCAATGGTCGAGCTGTAAACCTTGAATGCAAAAAACCAACAGTACTTTAGAAACTGAATTACTTTAAGATGCTAATACCAGAAGGATGCTATAAATTTTAAGGCCAGAAGCAACAAAACTGGTCCTGTACTTTGAGAGGCCAAAGAGCATCTCCACATTAATTCCTGAACTACAGAGACTACCAGCTCTAAGGCATTAAAACATCTTAAGCAATCAAATAAATGCTACAAGGTCTCTCCCATTGATTTTACATTATTATCCTCCTTTAAAGCCTAAGAAAAAAAAAATTCCTTGCTTTAATGATGCAACACAGCACGGCATACTACATGGAGCGTGGCGTTCCCTAAAGACAGAATTAGAAGGCACCAAAGTAGAACAGTGGAGTGGATAAATATTTAGATTTTGCCAATATTAAAATTCTGCTATATTTTGGGTTGGACATTTTTTTCTCCCCAAGTCAGCTTCCAAGATTAAATTTAGAAGACAAGTGGTCAAAACATTGCACATCTTAGTATTTTGAGAATATACATACACTGAGAAAAAGCCCAAGAAAACGGATACCCAAGCTCCTCAAAATGGAAAAATCTGGTTATCCCTGAAGTATTTTTGATGTGTCAAAAATATTATTCAAAGTATTGTTTTTCTGGTTTAGAGAATTAATTTTTACTTCAAAAAAAACATAGAGCTGTTGTTCTTACTTTGGCTGCTTACCACCATTATTTCATGAAAATCTAAGAGCAAAGAGTAAACTAATGGAGGGAGGTAAGAGTCATTCTGCAAAAGCCTCTCCTTCTAAACTTTTTCCAGGTGTTTACACATAAAGTACCTTTAAGAGACAGAAACAGGAACAATTTTTTACAGAAACATGGAAGTGTAACCATCTTCTTTCGTTCCACTTTGGAACAAACACAACATCACTTACAAAAATAATACAGGCAAGACCCAGCCATTTGGTAACCAAGGGCTATGCAAAAATCTAAGCTTAACTGAATCATGAATTTTCATCAAAAAAGAGACCAGATGATTCCTGATAAGCTTTAGTCTTTCTTTTTTGCTTCTTCTAAACATGTATTTTCTTTGTCCTCAAGAGAATATTTCCATGTTTTGATGTTTGTTCTTTTTTTATATGAAATACAAAATTTCACAAAGCCTATCCACCTAAGTTGCACACTCCTTTATCTCTGTTTGAGTTTGAAATTATTTATTTTGATCATTTATAAAAAAGGTATGCGATTATATCTCTTTTAAAGTAAGGCAAAATACAAACATACCTAGAATAGTTTTCATAAAGCATTATACAACTCCAAGTGGTACCATGCCAAAACATTTCAACTTTACTTTTACTAGAAACTTTATTTGCAATCTTGATATTTCAGAAATGTAAACTCTGGTTCTCCTTTAAAACTCAAAAGGCATACCCATTTGAACTAGTGTATGTTTTTTAATATTAATGAAAACTTGCAACTCAGTGTTGCAGCTCATAGATTCAAAAATACTTAAAATACAGCTTAAGCAAAATAATAATACAAAAAGAGTAGTACTTCTCTCCCGCAAACTGAGGAACACTTTTCAGTATAGAAATACAGTGAGTAATTTTAGCTTACGGGACAAAACTGGAGTAACTTGCCACACTGTTTTTTTTTTCCACTGTGACCCTGACGTTCTGGTGAGAATAGATGACTACACCTATCTTGCTCTTAACTCCTGTTATTAGAGGAGGCCTTGAAGCAGATTGCCCATCAAGTAACGTTATGAGAGAAAGGGAGAAAGCCTGTACTGCTACACAGACTACAGATTTACCATTTCAGCATGAATACCAGCATCTTTTTGGCCTGTACTTGGCACTGGTGAGGCCCCACCTCGAGCACCGTGTTCAATTTTGGGCCCCTCACTACAGGAAAGACACTGAGGTGCTGGAGCGGGTTCAGAGAAGGGCAATGAAGCTGGTGAGGGGTCTGGAGAACAGGTCTTACGAGGAGCAGCTGAGGGAACAGGCATTGTTCACCATGGAGAAAAGAAGGCTGAGGGGAGACCTTATCACTCTACAACTACCTGAAAGGAGGTTGCAGAGGTGGGGGTTGGTCTCTTCTCCCACGTAACAGATGATAAGACAAGAGGAAATGGCCTCAAGTTGTGCCAGGGGAGGTTTAGATAAGATATTAGGATAAAATTTTACACTCAAAGGGTTATCAAACACTGGAACAGGCTGCCCAGGGAAGTGGTGGAATCACCATCCTTGGAGGTATTTAAAAGACAGGTAGACGTGGTGCTTAGCAATGTGATTTAGGGATGGTTTTTGTCAGTGTTACATTGATGGTTGGACTTGATCTTAAAGGTCTCTTCCAACCTAGACAATTCTATGATTCTATCTTTCAATATTTTCCCATATTACCATTAATGTACTATGTAACTAATAAAAATTGTCTGGAGAAAACTCAGTACAAAAATACAACAGTGTATGCCAAAAACCACCCCTAACAGTTAAACACTCTGCTCACAAAGATGAATGGCAGGCAGGAGGGAGATTAGAAGAACTGATTGTTAAGCAGGAGGACAACTATTGCAGGAGGCACACATCACCAGCTAGGTCACCCTCCTGCAGCTCTTCAGCATTGAGAAGGGAAAGATGCTACCAGTAGACAATCATTAGAGGCAGAAATCTCCAGGGGCACAGCTTTGTTCTTTAGAAGACCTTTCTTAGTGTAAACTAACAGACTACATAGATTTTCCTTTCGCCACCTTTCTCCTCCTAATTACATCAAATATAAAACAGAATTTTTCATTTTTTTTAATAACGCTTTTAGGGTGAATTTTCAGTTATCCACTGACAGGATGTTAGCATCCAACATCAATCAGGATATTATGCTAACTTTCACTTCCTAGTTGTCACATTAAAAATCAAGAATTAAAATATTTCTCTGTCACTACTCCTTAAGGCTATGGGAATCATTTTCCAAGCATAAGGAAAATTATCTTCATCAAATTCCTTTCTAATATCAATATTATCTGCAAAAACTTTAAATTATTTAGGCCGCATACCAAGATTATAACCTGTTGTGGTGTCTAACCTTGCCTGCTACTGTATCTCCTCCATTTAGTGACTTGTACGAGGTAAACGACTACTTCTAGTCATGTTTTAAAAAGCGCTGTGTGCATTATTCTGTGCCAGCTGTGGAAGCAAAACAGAAGAACAAAGGAGAAAATGAAGATTCAAATGCCTTGGGTCTCAAAGTGTCTGTGTGTCTTTGTTGCTGGTTTTGTTTTGCTTTCTCTTCTTTTTAAACCAGAAAGATTCAGCATTTTGAGCAAGAAAACTTAGCTCCATGCATCTCAGTGTTACACCAGCCAGACTGCTTCCAGCAGCCAAGCTACCTCAGGTATCTCAGCAATACAACAATATAACTTCTTTTGCTTTTTTGGTACACTTTCCCCACCCTCTCCTGATTTGTTTCCATCTCTAAATTACATTGAACTGCAAGCTCGTTGGGGCTGGCGCTGTCCTTTTCTTTCAAGCTTCCTGAAGACCAAATGCCCTGACTCAGGTTCCTCAGGTGTGGCACACACACTAATTAATAAGACAGTAACTCTGAGGCAACCAGGGATGTTCATATACTCATTAGCTGAGGTGGCAGGCAATCCACACGAGAGCGTGGAAACCAGCAGGGCTTGGAGGAGGATTGAGAGCAGGACTGATGTAAATGGAGGTGGAGATGATACTTCAGGTGAAGAATTCAGGATAAAGAGTTATAACAAAAGCAAACAGGCAAAAGAATGGAGGTAGCAATATACATGTCTGGTAACAGAGAGAACAGGAGTAATGTCCACGACCAAGGTAAGCCCACAGTTACTGGCATGGGAGATATATGAGAAAAAAGATTCACAAAAAAAAAAAAGCATATACACATACCTGTAAACCATTTCATTAGGAGCCGTGTCATCAAAGGCATAATCAAAACGAAAAGTTTGGTTTTCTAGGTACTTTGTTAAATCCACCTTTTGTTTTGGTTCATGTACCATCACAACATCTTTACTAGGAATTGTTATTACATCAAGGTCTTTCATTAAAGTTTCTATAAAATAAGTGAAATAAATATTTAACTGGCAACACATCATTATTTTTTTACATTTTTTTCATTGTTTACACTCTTATAACATCTCAGATAACACAGCTCCTCCAAGTAAACACTGCAATGGATTTGGGCTTCCGATGCCTAGACAGTAATCTGCTAAGTAAGAGATTTCATTTTGGAAGTCTAGTCATCCTATCCTACCAATTGCTAGAAATTAAAGACACGTTATACAAAACTGATTAGAAAAACCAAGATCATTAATTATAGCACTATCATTGTCGCCTGTTATGGATTCTATAATAACACTTTCCACGGACTTGAGTTCTCTCTCCTCAGGGCTTCTATACTGTTTTACAGATTACTGCCACATCCTCTTGAGTTTTTAGGAATAACTTCTCAATGGGANCAGATAGAAATCTTTTCATCAGTTAACATACTGATCTAACGGTACAATGGTTCCCATTGCTTGACATACACCAACAGAAATATGCATTCAAGTCACTATATAATACATTTTTCAACTGCACTGCAATAAAATAAAATGACATTAGACTGCAGAAATCACAGAGAAAAAAATAAGGAATAGTGATGAAAGAGATGTATGATCGTCAATTCTTTGCAGCAAAAACTTTTTAGTTTAAGCAGTAAAAAGCTGTTTTTTCTTAAATAATTGTTTGGAATAAGATATTTACCTGCTCTGAGGTATTTTTAATGAGAACCCGTATTCCTTGCTGATGAGAATTGGGAATAGTGTCTCTGAAACCCACCATACATTTCTCAATTATAAATATATGTCACCAAAATAAAATCTTTAAATGTCAATCTGAACACCTAGTTCATGCAAAGCAAATCCACATATTGACTGTTGCTGAAAAGAGATTTTGGTGGTAATTCTGCATTTGTGAGACTGACAAAACAAACTAATTTTATTTTTTCTCTTCAGGGGGTTACACACTAGTATCTTAGATTCTTTTATGCTCTTCCATTTTAAAATGTGGCATTAGAATTACTGTTTCTTATGAAGTGTGTGTTTTCAGAAGTTTTTATCATCTGGGTACTAGATTGTCTCTATGGTTCATCTCCTGCATAGATACTTCATTAATACCTTAAAAACGCAAAATAACTTTAGTGCCAATCTCATTTTTACTTAATACAGTCATCTTTACAAACACCTCTGAACTACTTTTTTCTATAGTTACAAACCCCTAATACTTAAAATACACAACAAAAATCAACTCCTACGCCTGAATCCCAACTCATGCCCCATGACAACTTGCTCTCAAATGTAATTTCACTTTGTCCACCTTCAGCACAGGTAGAAGGTGACATTTCCCCCAAATGCATCAGATTTCTAAGTCATATTTATTAAAGATAACCTCCAATTCTGAAACAGAAATTCAGCTGCTATCAGACTTGTATGTTGAACGCCCTTATTAAATTGGTTGTGCAAAATAGTCTCGATTAACCAAATTTTGAGATTATGCATTCCTTTCAGATCACTAATAGAAAAAAAAAGCAAGGAACAAGAAAATAGTAAAGGTAAAAATGAAGAAAAAATCAAGTAGGGGAAGCAGCAACATGGAGGGAAAAAAATAAGACAAAACCTAACTTTATACTGGTGTCAACATATGTTTCCCCTTTCCCATACAATTCTCTCATTTTTCACTGGATATGCTCTAGATTAAGCCTCAATGTGTAGTTCTGACAGTACAAAAATAATACATGCATCTCATGTTGTTTCAGAGTCAGACTGATGCTCTTTGAGTCTTTTAGCTAAAAAAAATGCAACAGAAAGAGAAGGAAAGAAATATTTTTCAAAACGAAAGTCAGATGACTTAAGCACTGGATTCAGACAGGCTGCAATCCAGAAGCATTTATGTTCTTAATTTCCTGCTGAAAGTAAAGAACTACATAGAAAGACTGGGATTTAACTGGAGTTGAAAACCTGAATGTCTTTTTTTTCTGGAATACAGACTCCAGGCTGACAAACAGGCAGTAAGAAAAAAAACTGTAATACTAATCACATATAAAAAAAAATCACTAGGGAGTCATTCCAGTACCTAATAGTTTTTTAGTGGCATTTCATATGCCCCAGGGTAACTTGCCCAGCCTTGATCAGCAGTTCCAGGGGATACCAATCTCCAGTTTGTCTGTAATCCACTAGCCCTGAAAGGATTTCTTGGACACATTTGGGCACCTAACGTGTCATAAAACATCAGCGTTTAGGCACCTGAACTGCTCCCTTGATGTCTCAGTTAAAACCATTTGAAACTATAAAAATACATGTACAAAAATGTGTATGGAGTTTTTCACTGGGTAACTCTCTGCCCAGGAGATCACTTTAAGGATAGTTTAAAAGAATGGTGATCCTAGTACATGGTAAGAATACGGAAGAATTTACAGCAAAATTAATTCCTAGATCAACTCAATTCATTCTATCTGACCCTGGAAAAAAATTGCCATCTCTCTGCAGCTCAACTCCCAACCCATAAAATGGTGACAGTTAAACTACTTTTCTCCTCATCTTTACCGAAGTTATGACGATTTATGAATTTTCTGTGTCTGTCACACATATTGTCTTGTATAACAGTTTCACCTTTGATCAGTATTTCTAGATCTCTTTAACATAAATAATATTACTACCAGAAGCAGTTTTTCAGAGAAAAAAAAAAATCAGAAAAATCTTCAATGGTCATACCTTTTTTATTGAGTGGTCGTTTTCGTACACAAACACATATCCTGTGCTCATCAATCTGCAAAGGAAACAACCTATCAGTGAACTATATTCCAATTCCAGTTATACCACATTTTACTTTACTTCTATTACGGAATTAATTAACCGACCATTTAAACAAAGAGAAATTTCAAAGACAGTGAGTCATCTGAACACGTAAAAAGCCCCTTGTGTCTGTACAACAGCCAAGAACCTCAAGGGGAGAATCATACGTTAACAAAACTCCCTGCAGACAGTGATCTGATCCCATAGAGTACCTGGTACCTCTCAGAACATTGCAAGCAAATCCAGGTCTAACAGGGTAGATACGCTATTGACAGAAATGTCGCAATCTCCGATTTCCACAGAGATCTGATAATCTCCTTCACTTAAGGATTCTGCTCCTCTGACTTCTCCACAAGCCAAAGGCCCTCATCACCTTCAAAATCAAATATTAATCTTTATATTCAACAGGGTTTTTCAGAGGAGCTTAATGGTTTTGTGTGCACATCCCCTAGCATCCCAGGAAAATTTACAATACACAGGCTGAGTGACTACTAAGTACATATTGGTACTATTTTATAGTAAAAAGATATTTAAGTGACATAGCACAATTAACAATAATTTAGTAACCAAGGAATTTCAATACCTACTAGTTCAAATATCATCAAATTACAGAAAAAATAAACCCATGTTATAATGAACATTAATATATATTAAACTACTTATTTTTTCATGTTTACAGACAGAAGTATACATTGAAAAAAACTGAAAACACATAGCAAAAATAGAATAGGATAAAAAATTTGGATGTTGCTGGGGTACTTACAGGATCTGCAGTTGTCAGTGGTCTATAATCCAAACTTCCCCTGAAATCTCTGATCATACACATAATTTCATAATTTGGGTTTGTAGCATCAACATCCTAGGGAAGAAAGCAACAGAATTTCAAATGTACTTCTTGTTCCTGAAATGGACTGATTTCAGTATCTTCTATATTTATTAACTGGAATCTTATTTTTTTCAGAAATGTCTCAAATGCAAGTTTAATGCCCTTTTCCAGTCTGATGTACACAATTTACTGATCATAAAGCAAAGCAATTATATGCTTTCTTATTTCATTATTTTGGCTGGCATGTAATGGAAAATACTTTTCAGTTGAGGACTCGTTAACAGTCTCCCAAGGAAGAGAAATGACTCCCACCTTTGCTAGGACCTTCACGCTAAAGAAACACCTCCGAACACATCAGCAGACAGCAGTTATAGCCAACGCTTCCCAATCTGAGACAAGGCGGTCCCACAGACACGCTCCACTGCACAGGTACGACACACACCGCAGAGGACAGTGCTGGCAGCCCAGCTGCTCCCAACACAACCCTGCTGGATGCGAGCCGGTTAAAGGAGCTTGATTCAACTACTGGTCTTGAGTTTTAATACCTGCAGTAACTTGGATGCATTGCAACCTCTTCTAACGCTTCTGGACACCCCCCTAAAAAGCAGCAGCAATCCCAAGGATACACAGTAGGCTACACCCAGGCTCAGAAGACCTTCCATCCCTACACCTGGAGCCATGAGTACCAGAGCAAACGGACATGGAACAGGCCATGGATGGAGCACCTCCATACCTTGCTAAGCCTGAGTCTGCTGTGAGCCGAGCTCTTTTCTCTGCAGAATCAAACATCCTTCCTGTCACTTCTCCCCATGACAGTCAGTTTTTACACCATTTCAGGACACGCTGCTGCTGCCGCCATACATGGCCAGCACTGGTGCTCAGATCTGATTAAGTTTTGCATGGCTCCCCCCAAATGATATCAAACTCCTTCTGGATCATGGCTGGTTGTGGAAAGAGCTCTCAGAAAGCAAATGCACTGGGGTTAAGAAGCTGAAAGGGAGCCAGCTCATCATGTCTCTGCACCTGGGACACAGACAGTCCTCACCTCAGATAAAACTGCGTGCTGGTAATCAGGAGTTGACTGTACCTTGGTGTGGTTCACCCTGACTACGGTGAACCAAAAACTGCTGACAGTAAGCCCGCACAATATGTTTTCCTGCTGAAATGTTTCATTTTCCTTCTAACATTCAGAAAGGAGCATTGCCTGTTATGGAAAAAGTGTTTGCCTAATACTCTTCACACCCTGCTTCAAGTCTTGGCCACTAGAAACTGTGCTTGGCTAATTATTGCTGCATTTCACAACAACAAAATAAAAAAAGCAATATGAAGCACAGGTACATACAGGTCAGCAAGACAAACAGAACTTCCTCATACAGAAGTTTAAGACTCAGATGCAAAGGGAGTCTTCAAAGGAGGAACAAAAAGAAAATTTTAGGTGTAGTATGATGTCAAAATGTTTTAATGTATAAAGCGAAAAAATATTTGTTCCTCACACATCAAGACATATTAATGTTTTGCATTTGTGTAAATGGATGGAAATTAGAGAACATGCATTCAACACAGGTGATTTTAGGTCAAGCTAGAAACATGATTAAACCATGAAGTAAATTGCCTAAATTATGTCCTTGGTGGTGGTACTCCTCCTGTCAGCAGCAGATTGGTAGTACCTCTTTAGAGACTAACACATACGCACAGGACTGCCAACAAGATTACCCTACTGGTTTTGCTAAAGCTTTTACACCACTGTGACAAAAAGCCATTTAATATTACGTGATTCTTCTCACAGGATTAGAGACTTCATTTCTTTCACACAAGTTTCTAACAACTTGCTGCCAAGCCGCTTGCATGATGCAAAGGTAAATTATAAATGCATGGACGGGTTTGAAGAAAAAAAAATAAAAGTCACTGTTCAAACTTGAGCCTCAAATAGATCTCCTACAAAGCATTAAAGATCATAAAGAACATTTTATCATAATGTTTTAATACCTCCTATAGAATAACATCCCTATCTAAAAGACAAAGATTTGATTATTTTCAACAATATATTTTCCTTAATAAACAGCTATCCTCAGTACTTGATCTTTAAAAAACACATGGCAAGATAAGCAATTGCAAGCAATTATTTCTGTAGGAAGAAATAGAGAGGGAAAACTGTCTAAAGTAATAGTTAGGACAGCAATGCAACCAAGCACCAAAAATATGTATCAAATATATATGCATGATGAAAACATTTAATTTCAAAATTATTACAGTTAATAAAAACCATTAAAGATTGAAAAAAGCACAATGATTTTGCAAAGCTGTTCTCTTGCTGACATACGTTTTCCATCCAAGCTAAAAATACTAACCTGAGCTCTTTTTTCTCTAAGTTCTTGCTGCTGTAACCTTCTTTTTTCACGTTTCTCTTGCAACTTTTCAACCTCTTTTACACAATTAGATTTTCTGCGTGCTTGAAGAAAACGATACAATTTTAAAATATTTTCAGTGTTGCATTCATTTAGTATTTACACTGTAACATTCTGATTATATTAATTTACCAGTAATTAGAATGCATTTAAATCAACTATCTTTTCAAGCAAATCAGTATTAGTACAGAATAATTATGGCAATTTAATTTCCAAAGTTAAAAAAATAAATTAATTATAAAAAAGTAATGGGAATGGGACAATAATCACGCGACCAAAAATATAAGGACAATGACCCTCAAAAAAATATTTGGACGGATACATGTGATCTCTTGGCTTGAATTCAAAGAAAGCCCAGGCAAATCAGAAAAGAACAAACAACATTGGTATGATTAAGAAAAAAAAGGCAAAGGAAAAACAAATTCCAAATACCACCACAACTATGACAAAAGCGAACATTTGTTTAGCAGCAGCTCTCTGAAAAAGCCCCGCGAGGAAGCCCACTGACAACTGCGCATGTAGACCGTTCGTCATTTATGGATAACAACATAATCCAAGAGAATGTACATGTAACGCCCAGAACGAATGATTCCTTGATACACGGTTTACATACAAGGGGGTCCAAATTCCTTTTTTGCAGCTTGAACTGGAGATATATCTGAAACACTACCATTCTGTTGAGAGGAGGAAGACTGCTCGGGAAGCTGGGTAGGCCGCGCGCGTGCAGAACCAACCACTGCAAAGGAAAAGCACAAAGCTCATCTGGACACAGAAGAGTAACGTCTCCACCCAGTTCCAACGCGCTTCGTTATGATGAGATAAAACGGGGCCCCTTCCCAGACACAACAATTTATTGGGGGTGAAGGGGAGCCATACATGTAGAAAGTCTATTAATAAAGACATTCTGCGTGTGGCCTTTTTTATCCTGGTGTTATATTATACCTAACATAATTATTAAGTACCAATGCTGTGCGTGTGCATTTTTAAACACTCTACTGCAGAATTAGTACAACTTATTATGTTCATAGAATGAAGCACGTACTTGGAGATATGCACTCCTGAAGCTTAAAGAGCTAAAATTTTATTTAGATTGTGATTATACCCAAAAACTGAGTAAGAAGGTAAGCCCTGCTGTTTCATATTCTCTAGACATTACAAAATGGTCCCAGCCCATAGAGCCTGCGATCTCTGGAGGTGCAGAGGGATACAAATGAAAGGCAGCAACCTGAAGCTTGATCTGCAAGTGGAAGAAGGGAACCTTTTTAACACTTTACTGGAAGGGATACAGATATAAGAGATATGTCTAAACTTGTGCATTGATTCTACACGTGCAAAGGATGCCAATTTCTGGAGATGCAGTGATACCTGTTGCCAGTGAATGCAGTGGGAGTGGTGAACATGCAAGCCTCTCTAGTACAGCTTTTAATTGTTTTCCAGAGAGTTGCTTTGAGCAGCTTTGCTTGAGCTGGCCCTTTTCCTGCACACACTCCTAACAGAGTCTGCCAGAAGAGTAGGAAAGTGAAGGTACTGGCTTTGATTAGCAGCCAGAGATGACACTCCAAACAAAAGCCAGTTCGCTGTGTGACATGGAGACAACTATGGAAAAAGGTACCGAATGAGGCAGACAAGACAAATGCCCAGATCATTCCAAATGTGATAGGAGGTCTAGTTCACAGCTCAAATTAATTATACAAAGTAAGACAGTGTGCTGAGAAAAGCTTAATTACAAGGCCAACAAAGAACAAATACTCAGGCCGACTGTGAATTGTGAGATGCACAGGACCTATATAAAATAAAAGTTACAGGGTTATTCCATACCAAACAGACCATTTACAACAAACAATGAAGTGTATGGATGTGAGGAGAGCCCATCAGTAAGATATCTCAAATTTAAGCCATGTTAGTTTGAAAAAAATTATCCCCCCTCTGTGAGATTTTCCGTTTGTTTAACACCCCCAGAGTCAAATGGCAGCAGGGAGAAAGTGGTCCCAACCAACCACCAGAAGAGAATGAACAGTTGCAAAGATATGCAAGCCCGCTTGTTTTTCAAGTTTAAACAGAGGGACTAGAATCTAGTCTGAATTAATGACAGTAGATTAATGTTTGGAAGAAGAACCATCACCATCATCAAGTTAGCTTAGCTTAACACAGGAGAGAAAATGAAAACAATAAGCTGTAACTATTCTTTCTCATGTTATAGATGCATTACATCTGTATTCATCCAATACATACTTTTCACTTATCCTCCTGCAGTATTTCAGCCTTTTTTGCCAATTTTATCCTATTAACTGTAGAGTGAGAAATAACCCGAAGGGCTTAAGTACTTTTTGAATGAATGTTTACGCACAGACTGTTACAAAGCTAAGTTAAAAAATTGAAAGCGTAAAAATTTTAAGTGCATTACTTAGTGTATACTCAAACAATCAACTAAGCTGAAGCAAACTGAGGATGCTATAACTTTGAAAAGTCCACACATGATTTAATATAGCATAATTAATCAACTTCAAATTTTTGCACCTTCAGTTCATTCATCTTAACTTTCCTCATGCTACATTGCTTAAATGTGCATATAAATACTATTTGTACAGTATAAATTCCTAAATATACATAGGAATAATTCTAGGAATGATGTACCATGTCTTTTACATGTCACATGCATACATACCGAATGAGAAATGCAGAACTATTAAGGAATGTTAGATGAGCAGGAGGTTAAAATGTTCCCATATTTTTTACTTCCTTGAAATGGAAAGAGATAACATTTACCTCTGTTATCTCTGCCAGGTGTGTCATTCTTAATAGGTGCCACAGTTCGTCGACTCTAGAAAAAAAGAAATCGCTGTTATTCAATCACTGTATTATTGAAAACGTAAACTACGGCCCCACCTCTGCTTCTTTCCAGTGAACGAAAAAAACACGACATCAGCAATACAGCATTGCTGTCAAATCCCTCCCTGAAGAGGCTAGGGTGAAGATCGCTTGAACTATATGTACTGTTTCAAAACAATCCCCAAAACCTTTTCTGTATTTTCCCCTGAGGTATACTTAGTTATATAAATATTAGTTCCCAGCTCTCTTCTCTCTGCCAAACCTATTCTTAAAAAAATTTTAGCAACCCTTATTCACCATAGGAAAAATGAACAAAGTTATCAAACAACTCCACAGACACAAAAGCTAAAAATTCAAACGTAACAACATGTATAAGAGTACTGTATATTTAACACGAACATATTAGGTAGATATTACCAACCTTCACGATTTTGTTTACTTTGGCTGATGGAGTAGGTGGTGGTGGTGTCTCTGGACTAGGTTCAATATCTTCATCAGGTGCAAGATCTGGGTTAAGTGAAAAAATGCTCTCCAAGTCAATCTGTGTAAAAGAATGTAAAATGCATTGATGAGTCTTAAAAGTCTATTAACCCTCTCAATTTCTCCTGTTATGTTTGAGAATAAACAGTAAATATATTTAGTGGCTTTACCCCACAATTTGTTAATTCTAAAACCTGAATTATCTTGTTTTACGTTCGCTAAAAACAGTATAAGCTTTGGTCTTTGTATTAGTTGAAAACACACCCTTCAGAAAAGGGATGAATTAAAAATAACCAATAGATATTAGTAATTTTGTAAAATTATTAAATTAAAGCAGATGTAGCTAGTATTACTGTGGTAAATATGAAAGACATTCTGCAACATAAAAACAAAGACATCCCAATTATTTGAAATTTCCCAGGCAGTGCAAAGAAACAGACTAATTACAACCACACAAAAAAGAAAAGCACAGTTGAAACCACGTCAAATTTATCATGCTATTTTTTTAATTTCCAGTGTTTCTCATTCAAAATGCATAAAATGTAAGGAAGGAGGGGCAGGATCTTAAAAACATCTGGCTTCAGATCTATTGAAACTTCGTTTCCTAAAAACTTTAAATAGCTTTGGTCTCTATAGGCTGCCATTTCCCCTGACTGGACCTTTCAAAGACCTCACTACTGTATGGATTCTGTGTATCCAGAGGGATGAGCTCAGCTGATGAGATCACCAGGACTTTCTCACAATTTTTTTTTCTTTTTCCTGTGTTTTCACAAAACCAGCAAAGTCTAATTATTCTTGAGATGCTTCCCCAAATCTCATCTGAAACTGACTAACATGGTCCAAAATTGAAAGGAAGAGGGGATAGCAAAGCATTACACACAAAGACACTGCTTCTGATGGAAACAGGGCTGGAAAATTATTGCCAAAAATAAATAAATCAGCAAACAAACTAGCAGTTCAATTCCTCAATAATACAAACACAAAAAGATTGCTAATCTATCTCTCCCACTAGTTTCCGGTCTGAACTGCAAGTCATTCTCCCTCTCAAAAATTTTATTTTTCTACTTGTAAAAAAAGGATAACAAGGTCAGCCTTTGTAATCTGGTTCAAAATCAACAGATGAAAAGAACTATTTAGAAGCTATGACACAGAGCTCAGGAAGTCAAATTTAATACAACAGAAACCAGCATTTGCCCAACAGCTTCCAGGCAAAACAGCCTGTAACCAAAGAATCATCAAGTAAATTAAGATTTCTATCTTCTTTTTGTTTCCAGTGCAAATTCCAAAGTAACAAAATGTGCAATCTACGTGAATGTAAAAGAGAAAAGTTCTAAAACAATTAAGTTTACCTCTTTTCCTTTAGTATCCCCATTTTCAATCCATTCAACCGTTACGCTTTCATTATCTTCGTTTAGGGATGTTACCATAGCTTGGTGAATTCGGCCTAGAAACCAAACACAAATGGTCATTGATTAACCAGTGGAAAAAAAATTTCCAAAAGTTATTTTCACCCACACACTGAGACATTCAGAGAGAGGCAGGAAGAAGAAGATTGTTAAAAAACAGGAGGTGATAAATAGAAGATGATTCCTGGCCACACACTGTGAAGCGGCTCAAACCCGATCCACCACTGGAGGCTCTAATGGGACAGTCAGTGTACAAGGGAAAAGTTCAATGAACAGAAAACTGAGTGGTAAGTAAACACCACACCACTGAGACTCTCTTTTATTGAGAGAAGAAAACTCCAGCACCACGAGTCTCCCACGAGCAGGTGAAGTCTCCTGAGGTGAGCCCCACAAAGGCTTGTTTGTACCCCTGCTAGGCTGGTAGACATTACGTGTGCCAACACAGGAGTGAAGCCCTCTGACAACGCGTTCTGATGTCGAAATCTCATGGGCATCCAATCAGTCGGTAGTTCAATAGAATTAAACTGCCTGCAACAATAATACCAATCATTATTTTACAAACAGCCGCTTACACACAGCGCTGAGCTGGAGCTCAGGTGCCGTTGCTTTGACTTCTCCAGTGAAGGACCCAAAGCCAGCAAGCCCCCATAAAGTACAATAAAACCAGGAACCTTTCAGTAGAAATAAGGATTTTTCTTCTTAAATACACAGAGTACTGCAATTTTTTTTATGTCCTATTTGCTACACACAGGAGCAAAGAGCAGCTGGAAGAGCAGAGCAGCCATGCGCTGACACAAAAGGATCAAGACCCAGGTGTCACATTGATTTCACATCACTGCTTTGCCCTAAGAGTACCAAGAATTGGGGTTTCTAAAGAACATGAGCCCGATGCAACTGCTCCTTTTTAAGGAGCCACAGGATGACCAAGCAGCCCCTCACTCCACCTGCCTCTACCCACCCTCAGGTGTCCAGTGGTCATGTGCAAATCCCAGAGGATGAGAGACGGTCCTGGAGCACTCTGTGCCTACACAATCGGCGGTGAACAGAGTGCGGTCCTCACACATCTGCCCTGGTCTGCATCCTCTCCACCTCGCACCTTCTCCTCTCCTTGCCTGAAGCTCCCAGCCCCACAAACCCCCTCCAGTTGTCTCCTCCACTCATTGTTTCAAACTTCTGGTTTAGCCATTTCAGTCATAATTTGACAGTTTTCCAAAGTTAATGCTTTTATAGAGCCTAAGACTCCTAGGGGCTGCTGAGGGACAGAAAGGAAGAAAAACCTTGACTGATATCCCAAATTATCTCCCCTAACAGCACAAGTAACAAATGTGCACGGTTAATATTTCTTTTATTGCAAAGGCTGCCTAATCAGCCAATCTCTGTACCCTGTGATACTGTGCAGAGAAGAGACGAGCTGTGCAAAGAGAGACAGGAAAAAGAGGGTTTTCAGGGGAAGCATGGCACCCGGGGGATTCACGGAGCTGCCAGCACCCCCAGGCTCGGCTTTACACCTGCGGCGACAACTGTGCCAGCAACAAACACGGCATACCCACTTACAGCCTCTACGCTTCTCCTCGGCCAAAGCACAAGACGCACTCCACCACTAAAGAAGGTTAAGTAGGTTTTTTTAACTAAAAAAAAAAACCCAAAATTCCCCTTTGCTTCTCTTGGTTCCTGTCTTCTATCACATGCCAGTTTTTATTTCCCAGACCTGTGTTTTGTCTGAACGAACCCTTCCATTCCTGGCTCCTGAGTGCCCTTGCACCCCTCTCCCGAGCTGGGTGCTCTGCAGGGATGCTCTGGCCAGTGTTCCCCACCAAGGCGCTGCCCGGAGACACGTGGGCAGGGGCCACCGCTGTGCCCTCCCCTCCACTCCCCTCGCCAAGGAGGCTGGGCAGACACACATCCCAACCGCAGGACCACAATGGAGTCCCAGCTGGTGGCTGGGCTGACACAGACTCACCGGGCACAACACTCCCACACCGTTATTTCCTTAGATGAGATTCTTTTTGCAAGTTTTTTTTGTGCAAGGTTCCTCATGCACCTCTCCATTACTTTTTCTGTGTTTAATAACCTCTAAGAACTCGATTTTGTGCAAGAACACTCTGTTGTAGAACTGTTTCAATTAGCTATGTGGTCCCTCAACAACGCAGCACCAGAAGCCACTGTCCTCCTGCAGCTACGCCACTCCTGACACTTCTACAAAGGGCACGCTGGGACCGCGTGGACACAGAAACTGGGGGCTGGAAGACTCCTCGCGCTTACATTGGTATAATCTGCTACTCGTTTAAGGCTTGGCCCTGCGGTCAATCCAGAATCAAGAAAAAAAAATTATATACAAAAAATGTAAGTTTAGCAAAACGTATTTTATACATTATTATCTTTACTATGTTACCAAATCTTAGAAATTTTAAGAAAAGCACTGTTCACAGTTGAAACCTGTGACATTGTATTAGCCACACAGCCATCATCTAAGACCTATTAGCTGCTCTTGTGGTCCATTACTTTCCACAGAGAAGGAATAATAATTAAAAAAAGTTTTAATCTTTGCCATAAAACGTGAAAGGAGATGAAAGCAGGCTGATGAATGAATAGAAAATACTGAACACCCTCACAAACACAGTAAGCCAGCATGCCGTAACAAAGGAATCACAATAAATCTTCCATCTCTGTGCCAGATTTCATCCGCTCCCTGGCCAAGAAAGTCAGGACTGAATAATAATAAAAAAAAAACCTAACAAAAATAATTTATGTCCATCTTCCAAATATTCTCAGCTTAAATAGAAAATGTATACTATAATGTTTAAACTGGCAATGTACCCATACAATTTGTTCCTAAAAATTCTTTGTGTTACTAAAAGTTTACATGTTATTGAAGTGCCAGAAAGCACATTTACATCTTTACAATTGCCTCTTGCTCTCTGCAAACAGTATTCCATTATATTTTTCTAGTACACAGCTGAATACAGCAGCTGTGAAATTCAGGAATGCCAGCAACCAATTAGGCTGGCATAAACCTCGTCTAGCATATAAAGCAAGACCAAGCTGCAAATGCTAGAGCGTAAGAGTCAAATCAATCTGCAGAGCGGTTGAAGGCAACGTCCCTGATTTCTAGTGGATTTTCTTGAGTTGGTATCAAAATCTGAAGTGTAAACATGTCCACATGAACACGAATATACATTACACCAAACTGAAAAAGGAACGAGTTATTAGAGAACAACTATCTTCACACATATCTCAAAAATAAAAGAGGGAAGTAGAGCCATAGTGCTGGTACACCAGCTCTTCACTCAGCGTTTCTTCAATTTCTAGTGCCTCTCCTCACATGATTACAATTCACACCACAGGCAAAACTTTTTCTGGGAAATCATTCCATTGCTATAGGGCTCAAAATTAATGGAGAAGTTATTTGAAAAGGTTATTATTTTTAGAAATATGTTCTATCATACAGCATATGGCACCTGGCTTGTCTCCTGCTGACTAGAGCATGCAGAAAATATTGCTGCAAGTACACCAGTAAGACAACATCAACGTGTGTGAAGCCAACACTTTACCATTACCTTAAGTACACGTTACGATATTCTCACCTAATCAACACAAGTGAAGAGCATCAACTCTCCATTTCCTCTCCTCATAGTCATCTGATGAACATTTGACAAACAGAACAAAGCAAGCATAAACATCTGCAGAAATATCACATAAATCCCCACTACTCTATGAGTCCTTAGGGTAGCTATTGTATTGGTGCAGAAAAAGGTTTAGGAAGCAGAGCAAAAGTAAATAATCAGAGCTAAATCAAACATTTTAACTAATCCCCAACACGGGTAGCAGGGTAGCAGTGCCGACTGATCGCAAATACCAAGCTGTACTTAGATCCTTACCTTGAAGCAAGCCAAACACTTTCTACCTGCACAAAACTTCTCCAAACCACCACAGTTTTGAAGCAGTGATCAATGACAGTATTAACCCATGGCCTTTTCATCTTCCTAATACTTTTCAGAAACATCACTTATCCGTGTTAAATAGGGGTTGGTGTTTTCTAGATTACAGTCTGGGCTAAAGCCTTGGCCAGCAAGTGACTCAAACTTCTTTGCAGTCTCCCAGGTGACTCAAGAAATAAGTCTGAAAAAAGATTGCAGCTTTCCACACCCTTCCACATAAAGTGCACCCACCCCAAAAGACACTGTGCTCGTGCTTCTCAAGCAAAAGTTTTGTGAAGTCTTAGAAACATCTTTGAGCCATAGTAATTAAAGATTCACACACAGGCTCTGCATCAGGCCATGGAGAAGAAAGGTTCCAAAGTTTCCACTATGACCCTCTCATTCCCCCCCAAAAAACAGTAGCAGGACCCTGCCTGGCAGTGTTACCGTATGACCATCACACAGTCATTTCAGCCATGTCAGCTCAAACCCAGGCAATTATTTTTAGCAGGAGTAGGCTATGGCAGTTAACAGACCCAACATTCAGTAAAGGAAACTCACAGCTTAGGTTACATCCCCTGAACTTGCTATCTCTTTAGGATCACAAATGTATTATATTAGCTCAGGCAGTAGTCTGGTCAGCCAAGCACTTAGTTTTTCTAAGTGCATCAACAGTAGATGTTTCACAGATGAATAAAAAAATAAAGTACAACTTAACATCTGCTATACAGCCTTCCTGAGGATGACCACTGCAACAGAAGGTACGAACCCCTTAAAGGATTACCATGGGCATTTGTGAAATAGCCAGGATTTTCTTAATCACATTCATGAAGGACTAACATGAATGTTATCTCATCTAGAGATCCTTGGACACGGCTGACCTTCATCCGCTGGCACTTGTATTCAAAAATTAAAATTATTAAAAGTAGACTTTTCTTCACTCTCTTCCAAAAACACACAAACCCCAAGCTATATATACAAAAAAGTTACATTTAGGAGAAACATGAGCATGCAGATCCAGAAGCATCATTTACCAAAATTACTGTGGTCTAGAAAATGGTCTCCTGCACTACAGGCTCCAATGGGGTAACTCTGGCGGAAAGACTTTTCCCGCTCTCACAGAGCTCAGGGAGGAAAAAATAATTTTTTACCCACCAAACAATGTCTAGAGCAAACTTCCAGTAAAAAAATCCCAAGAAAAAAAGAGAAGCTCAGTATCTCCAGCGATGTCAGCTGTGTTTATGTCCCCCACTCATGCAATCAGCGTTTGTCATGGTGCTCCCTGCACTACAGGGACACTCCTGCTGCTGATCCCCCAAGGAAAAACTGGCAGCTACCAGTGACAGATGTTTCTCCACAACACTAAACATGCTTGATTTTCTTTTGTTTCAAAGTTTCATTTATTCACAAGCAAGTAGCCTCTTATTTTCTTTGTATCTACCAGTTACGCTTTAGGGTTTGGGCTGTTTTTTTTTTTTTTTTTAACTCTGTCATATAGATTCATTTTGGTTTTGCCAGCCTTCCTTATTGCCTTGTCTGTTACCTTAGTTACAGTGTTATCACACTGTCACTAAACATACACAGTACCTGCCGTATTTCTAAGCAAGTTCTTAAATATTAAAAATAACCCACAGAATTTTTTGTTAATGATCTCCAGGTACCAATTCACTTTATTTTATTATCTAAATTATCACAGCAATACCTAAATCCTTCCAATGACAAGCATGCTACAACCACATTTTATGGTATCTGTAAACCACTACAATGTATCAGACAGGGATTTTGAAAACAGAAACTAACATTAGCCAAATGAATTTTCCCATATCGGCCTGTGCATTTCAACTGTGAATTAAAATCCAACTTAATCTATTCTTGCCTCCATTTAGAAGGTTACCAAACTCAGAAAAGATCTCCATCTAAGATATATATCTAATTTCTGTGCAAAACCCAATGAAATGTAGTGCTTTAGAAAAACAAAATTCACAGGTTTACTGACAGTCTGCTAACAAATGGAAGAGCAAGACATAGACACACCACTAAACCGTGTATAATATTTAGCTTCAAAATACACACAGAGCATTTAATGTCCCTAATACAGTAAATAGGACTTTTTCTAGGACTTTTTTGCTTCTCCTGCACTCAACACCAACAAGCCTCTCCATCTCCAACCACTAAACTGTAATTCTCCATGCTCGGTCTCGCTGAACGTGTCAGCTGTCCACACTGATCCACCTTCTCTAAAGCAGTTACCTACAGCCGCATCCCAGCGCTGCTGTCACAGTTTTCGCTTCTCTAATAATTGTTAAATCTCCAGTCTTTTCACATTATGACTCATCTGGTTTTTCTGCTGACCTTTCATGTTGCAAGCCGATCTCAAAAATTCCCCTTTACATTCAAAACAAGTTTCCTGTGGCTTCCTCAGTTAGAGGAACACTTTGTTTTCTACTTCCCTTCAAGGTAGGTCCAACTTCTTTTGAGGGTGGGGAGCTAATATTCTTTTAAGCACATTTCAAAGGGCATTATTCCACAGTAGTGAGCTCCTCCTAAAATATCTTGCCTTTATTTGCAAGCTTCAATTGCCAGTAAAATCAATAGCAGTCACTCCACTGGCTTCACAAAAGGTTGTCAAGAGCATCTCCCCACCGTAGCATTCAAAAGCTATGGCTGCATATTGCCTCTGTAGGTGTGTCAGAGCGAGAGGGCAGACTTCCTTCTGAAGCAGCTCAATTCATAAAGAAGTATCACATCACAACAGCAAACAGATGCACTGATATTTAGCTACTTATCAGCAAGTTAGCTGTACCGTGCCAGTCATCCTATCATTTTTAAGAGCAGATAAGTTCTCTACATATAACTTAGCTATGTGATACTTGGAAAAAGACATTTGGAAGGAAGCATATGTCCAACCATATCTAATACTTACTACCATAAGTCCCCTAGAAAACCTTCAATAAGCAGAACACATTGCACTTTTATGTTACCAAGCCGTCTGCCTCTGCTGTTCACTGCAGAAAGCTGCACTAGCACCTCATTTTCAACAGAGACAAACGTTTTTCCCAGATTACCTGTGTTCACAGCCATGTAATACTCTGTGCTTGCTTTTATAGCTCGTACAAACACACCTCTACAAGAACAGTGAGCCAGTCTCTACCTGTTTCAGTCTTTTAGGAGTATCTCCTCTTCCAATGCTGGCAACCAGAAGGAGGTGCAATATCCCACGGGGGATTCGGACAGCTTTCCACAGGAGCCTTCACTGCCAAGTAACAGTAATTCTAAAATTATACCCACTTTTCGCCCTGTCACTTCACCCTGGCAGTTCTGCACTTATTTTGTGATTAACTAGAAGATCAAGATTTTTCTCATATCATTTACAGTTTATAATCCCCCAGTCTATAGCAAAAGCACATTTACTTTGTGCCACATTTTGCCCCAGTTGTTTCATTCCATGTTTCCTAATCTTCCTGCAGGATATAAATCTCCACAGAGATGATACTCCCACTCAAGCATAGTAATGAAGTTTCCTGAGAACAATGTTACTTTCTGTGTTATGACCAGGAATAAATAACTGTAACGGATGGGGAAAAACAGCCAGCCGGTTCCAAAGCTGATCCCAGAAGGCACACTATTAGATAGAAATTATTAGGTATGCTATCATCACCTGTCTTAAAAACATTACCATTCCTGTATTGAACTTCACTTGAGTCATTTTTCATACTCTGAGAAAACTTTTTACTGAAATTCAAAGGCACACATGGCTGACCTTCATGACGGGAGTGCGGCTTCTCCCTCCCTGACGCCTGTCAGCGCCAAGCTCAGCTCCAGGACTCAGCACCGCACGCACCCGCTCCACCTCTGGGACACGAGGCTGGGACACGCAGACTAGAAGCACTTCAGCATCCGCCCTCCGCCCTTTGCTACTGCTTTTAGTCAAGGCGCTGTACGTTCCTCTTACAGTGGAGTGCTTTGATTAGATTTGCAATTTTTCCCCTCGTTTTAGTGCAAGATCAAGCAGGATGCACTGTAATCACCTCTGAAACTGATGTTAGTGTGATGGCCAGTTGTTCCATGACCTAAAATCCTTTTATTCAGTTACTCTGGTTTTGCCGTTTGCGTATCGCCAAAGGTCGGTCTTTTTTTGTTGGGGAAGGGAGGCAACTCCTACGAGGGACTATCACTTGCTGTCAAGTTAGATTGTGTCATGCTCTTAACAAAACATGGCACATCCTATGACCAACCTTCTTAATTCTCAAGCAGCAGACTGAACTAGGTCACTTTGGAGATGGCATCCATGCCTTTTTTCCAGACCATACCATGGAGAGAACACCTAGGACAACGGGTATGGGTTGGTTCGTGTCCTCAGCATCCCTGGGACAGAACCTTTCATGGTATATTGGTCACAACTACAGCACTTGGTGCTCAACTCAAGTCTCTTGGCTGTGCGTATGGTAGCAAGTAGGGGACTGGAACAGAAGGAGAGCTGCAGAGCAAAGCTGGTGGTGCTGAAGATCACACATTCACACCATAGGTTTTGGAGGGGAGTCAAGGAAGTGGGTCTGGTGCCAACCAATCCCTTGTTGGAGTACCTCACATACATACCTGCAGGGCACCTTCCAGACAAATTTCATCTAAAAGGAATTTAGGGTGCTCTGAGGCCATTTCCAAAGTGAACTACAGCATAGCATGACAACATAAAGGATGATCAGAAGATAGACATTCAAGGTCCATTCTTGATCTCAACTGAAATGCTTGTATAGGTGCAGCTGTGTGATCCCAAGCAGCGCACCCAGAGCCCCAAAACCTTTTAATTGTTTATGGTTATCCACTTTGACCTAAGCAAGAGAGTGAGAAAATTGCATTGCGATCTCCCACTCTGATGCTTTTAGAGTACGAACAGGATCATGCACTGCATACACCCAGGGATGTGCACAAGAACATGAAAGTGTGATGCTTACTAAAATGCAGAAGCACCATCCGAGCATCCAATAGCCGAAACAATGCATTTCAGGTCTCTTCTCACAAACCAGTCAAGGAATTTTATGTTTCCTATAGGAGGTAGGTCCTCTGGCTCACTCCAGATGGGAGCCTGGAAGTGAGCTAGCACGTGTGCAATGAGAATGATCATGGTGCCAGGACACCAGACTAAAATGAGGTACAAGATAAATTCACAATCAGAACCGTCCAAACCGTGAAATACTTTAATCCCCCGTACAAGAAGATTACATGCAAACAAGTGCTAATGAAGGAGCGGTTTTCTTTTAAGATACAGGACTTCCAAAACATTTGCGAGAATCTTAGACTTCATCTTCCAGCCTGGTGCTCACTTACACGCTGAATTACGCTAAATTTGGGATATGATCCATTGGCAAGACAGCTTTTTGGGTACTCCAATGCCATGACTTCAAAAGGGCCTCTGAAAAATAAAGGAGTACACAAAAAGGTGGCAGAGGAGCTTCAACATGGACAAAACAAATGTCAGGCACCCAGGGAAAAATAATGTAACTACATAATACAAAATAATACTAGATTACATAATTCAGTACATAATACTAAAACTGGAACTGGAAGTTACAACTCAAGTAAGAGAATGTCAAGTTAACATAGTTCTGTAAAATCATCGGCTCAATACGCAGATGCAGTCAAAAGAGCACCAATAAAACACTGGCCATCATCCGGAAGATAAAGAATAAAAGCAAATGACATTTTTAAACTATACATAAAACTTTGGTGCACCCACATCTCAAGTACTGTGGCACTAGTCCACACCCCAAAAAAGATGTATCTGAATTAGAGGAGGTAAAGTGAAGGACAACTAAGAAGACAAAGAAAACAAAGCAAGTAGAGATTCAGGTGGGTGAGACTGCTTACTTTAACGAAAAAGGCTGGGGGTGGTTGTGGTTTAGCTTTACAAACATAAAGGACAAAATGAGTGGAAATTTATTCACCAAATCCTGCAACATTAAAGCTAGGAGCAGCCTCTTAAGGCAGATTGTTTTCAGGCAGATAAAAGCAGTCATGTACATTTCTGCAGCAAGCAGGGAATTTCACAGTCGTCCTTCCACAAGAGGTTGTGGAGGCAGGCAGTGTGAGCTGCGTCAGAAAGGTATTCAATAAATTCACAGGTAATACATCTATACATGGATATTTAACAGGAATTGGCAGAGCTGTACTTCTGATATCACAGGTAAAATTCTGGATATTGGGGGAAGACAAGGGCTGGGGACGGTAGCAAGGCTGACCTGCTTTCCCTAAATAGCCTCTCCTACTGCCGTTGGGATAGAGGAACCATCAATCTGAACCACTTGAGCACTTCTTACGGTAGTGGTGGGCATACTTTAAGGAGATGGAGGAAATTCCAAAAAGGCAGAAACACCTCATAAGCTTTTAAGAAAAATTCACATTCTACAACTTCAGTAACTTATAAAGACAGAGAGGGGGAAAAAAAAGTTTTTCATTTGCTTTTCATAAAGTAGTCTTCATTTTGATGTATATTCACATGCCAATCTCCCTTCCGAAATAAAAAAAAAAAAAAAAAAGCCTAAACCAAAACAACAATAATCCACCAGTTCTCAACATTCCTGACAGCTTTTGCAACAGCCACAGATCTCTTTCAGGACCCAGATGAACCCCTAGCAGTACCAAGATCTGAGGAAGATTAAGCAATTAAAGCTGCAAACTTTTTAGAGATCAAAGCCTTCTGTGTTCAGTATAAATTTCAAAACAGTTATGGTATATAGGAGCAAAAGCAGATTCAGTCAAGTATCTCTTCCAAACAACACTGGGCTTTGGTGACTGTTGAATGTTTTTTAGATTTTGTACAACAGGATTTAAGATCGTGGTGGACTCAAATAGTGTGGTGAATACCCTCTGCCAAAAGACTGAGATGACTTGGCCAGTCTTCTCCCTCCCTTCCCCCTTTCTCATTTTGTCTGTGGCTTGAATACCTGGCAGAGACCTCCTTTCCATTATTTTCTCTGCTTTCTTTGAGGCTGACGGTAGCTGCCTAGAAACAAGAGCTTCATGCATCACACAGAAAGTATCTACCAGCACCTTCTATAGATGATTCCAACTGGTACCATTTGCCTTTCATGACCCACCCTGTCAAACAGTGGTTGGTTTGGGTTTTTTCATTTCCCTTACTTTACACTTCTATCTTTAGTAAAAATCTTTACCATTACTTATTAAAGAGATGCTAACTGTTGCTCCAGGTTAAAAGTCAGCCTTTATTCTCATACAAGTTCAAAGCCTGATTTTTTTTCCCTTATCTTAACAAGGTTCTAAAAGATCAAACCAGTAGGAAAACTTTGAGTAACATTTTAATTCTTCTCTGTGGTTTGATTAAAAATTATTGTAACTTAAAAATGGTCAGCATGCGAATTAAAGTCTTCTTACTCATCACTACCTGAATTCCTATCCTATTAAAAAGGTCAAGGTGAACTGGTAAGTTTAATTTATAAAAGTACAGAAGAACATGCAAACATTAACCAAAAATGAATCAGAAACTTGGGAGCATTCCAAAAACCCAAGTGTCCATTTGCTTTTCGAAGTGAAGTCAATTCCACTGCTCTCTTCATAGAGGCAGAGATCCTCACCACTGCGTCATTCTGCATGCCTGCATCTCTAGCAAACATTTTTATAGATCCATCGGAAATACACCTCAAACTCCATACGCGGTTCAGCCAGAAGGGGTAAGTAACACATTTTAGCAATTGCAGAATGTGCAGCACTGTGCAACAGAAACTCCAGACTCAACCTCTGCAAGGGTACAAGTATGCTACGCACCTTGCTTCTCAAGGGAAGACTTTAAATAACCCTCCCTCCACGCACATACACCTTCAGGGTGTTCATTCACTGAAAACAACTTCTAGCATACTCTCCTGTAAGTAGCAGAAGAGACTGAAAAAACTCACACTTCTGATACCTGGGATTGCACAGAGCTGTCAGTGCCTGATGGGAGCCATGAGAAACTCAAACTTGCACTTGGTAAAGCTGCAATGGGATTACTGGTAACTTGAAACCAAGTTACATCGTCCCTCTACGGGAAAAGCATGACCACCCATTGACAAAAATGAAACCAAAGTCATTTGTTATATGCCAGTCACCTGAAGTAACTTTGTTACTGCACAGAATTAGACAATTGCTTTTACAGAGTTGGCATTGGCAAGGAATGCAGCAGACTGGCCCCCTTACAAGCCTGGGAAACTTAAAAGCAGCTTATGCCTGACACCACCAGAACTGCCACTAGGCAAAAACAGTAAGCTGTACTGAAAGTGTGGTATTTGAATAAAGCAAAATAAAAACCTCTACGACCATATTCAAATCTTTAAACACCAAAATCCCTCTTTCGCAAGAATCAAATACACAATCCTATTGTATATTTGTATAGGATTAGCGTTGGTAAACAAAACCTCATTACAAAAAAAAAAGAAGGAAAAGAAAAAAACTGATAAAGTGGCTTATTTACTAAACCTAACTGATAATTCATTTTTTAAAATGCCACTTAAATGTTTTGGTTAGACACACAGTTACACAGAGTTATCTTCAAGAGCCTCTACTTACTCCTTTTAACCAAGCAATTCTAAAATTAACTTGGCTTCCTAGCAACATAAAAGAACAACTGAATTTAGACTGTAATAGTAGAGTTACCAAAAGTCTTCTAGGCGTGTTCTGCTCATGTAAATGATTCAGTGCACTACATACATTTAAAAAAAAAAAAAAATAGTAAGCATCAACCTGATGAATTCATTCTCTTTTCCAGGAAAGATGATTCTAATGTAATTTTTCACATAGCTTTATTACCTTTTGTATAACAGATATAAAATCTAGTTTCACATATTTAGCAATGACCAAATTCAAAGGCAGCAAAGGTAACTCCACAGAACACTTCTCAACAGGGAAATGGCAATGCCACCCCTCCCAGAGAACTACCTGCGTCTGCTCTGTCTCCCAGGAGCAATCACCAGGCAGGGAGAAGAACGTCCAGCCTCCTGCTCTGCCTCCAACTGTGGCTCCGCTTGAGAAGAGCATCTAACATGGCAGGTGTACTTCACCATCTTCTAGTACATCAATGGTTTGTGGATGTTGTAAGACACAACTGACCTGTTCAATCATGATACCTTCTGAGCATGTGAAGAAAAACGCATTTCCAGGGTATCAGACACTGTCAGTGCAGTCTCATAGCTAAACACTCACTACAGAATTCAAAGTGTCCCTTTACAGAGGCCAAAGGGTATAGGAAAATCATGTCAATCACATGCATATCTCTGTATTGGGAACATTATAGCGAGCTACAGGCTTTTTAAATCTTCATGGGAAAATGAAAATAGTACTCAAACAGCAGTAAAACAAATGGTTACTGTTTTAAGGAAGGGAACGCGGACAGAAAAAGAAAAAACTGTGTGTGCCTGTACATCTTACAATAAGAACATGTAACTAATAGCAGTTTAAGACAATCTACCTCTGGATTACCATAGTTTTAGTTCCCTGCCCTCCTTCCCTCACCTCCCTACAGCACATTAAGCTAAAAACTAACACTGATGCAGTGGACAGCCAAAAGCAGCCCAGAGTTAAACATCTTAAACAGTTATGGAATCACAACCATAGCCAAAATTAACTGCAGCTAACTTAATTATGATGAGTGCTTAACAGTCTTAAGTATAAAAAGCCTTACCAAAACACAGGAGAAATTGATCCAAACAGTATAGTTAGGAACATCTGTTTTAGTGTCTGTCCAGTTCAGTATTGACAACAATTTAAATAAATTGGATACCAAGTCATAATTAAAACATGGAGGTTTGGAATACACAACTGCAAGCAAATTTTTAAAAAGGACATTAGAAGGAACTGTAACTATTGCCTCCAAAAAACTGAAAAGAAATGCTAGGGAACATTCAATTCTGAAAAGACACAAGTGGTAAAACTGGAAAACACAGGTAAGCTTTCAAGCAAGCAAAAAGAACTGTTTGTGTACCTGAAAGCTTGTTCATGTTTTACAAATAGATGAACAGATGAATAGATGAATTTTTTTATTAAAAAAAATGTATTACAGCTCCATAAAAACGTCCTACCCTACAATCTGGAAATACACACTGGAAGCACCTACACTTCCAAACAATTTTAACTATGCTACAGAGGCATTATAAGAAATTGATTATTAAAAGCCAATTATCTTCTTAAAAACTTTTTAATTATGCCTGACCACGTATTTTGTTTACTACATATTCTCATTACTGGACAAAGTTAAGACTGCTTGGGAATCCTTTCTGTGGACTTCCATATCTTATTTTTTGCATTATGTTAGAAACTTAACTTTTCTGAAAAGTGAACGTAAGCCACTATTTTATCAAAAGTCATTGAATTCTCCTCCTCTATGGACTAAACATATTGTGACATTTTTGCGGTACATGCATTTTAGTGTTCACAATGGGCTGACCACAGCATCCTCTTCCTTGGTCCTGAGTCCAGCCATACAGTATGGTGAGAAAGACGAGATACCCCAACAAAAAATAAGATTGAAAAAAAGGTTTAAATTTAAAAATCACAATTTATGACATAAGCAGTAAACATTTACAAAGGAAGACCTTAAACAAGAATATGGCAATGAAGCAAATTTACTCCATTCTGTTATTAATTTTTCAAGCACAAAAAAAAACCCCACAGTGCCACATTTCACCACAGGTCAAGCCAACAAAAATGCCACAGATTTTGTGCTTCCAGAAAGAAGCTCACCTGCTAAATATTTCATGCTCTTCACTCATTCTTTACATTGTCCTATGGTAAGTGGATGTATTAAAATTACTGAAAAGGTTGATTTATCTTGTAGAGCAAACAGAAAGAGGTATTTTTGCAATGACATTACTCTTCAATAAGGTACAACCTCTTCCCAATGATTTATCATCTCTTCCCACCTTGGTAAGGCAGGAAGCCATGCTTGGTTCCACAGTATGATGGCAGGAAGCCATTCCTGGTGTCACAGCAGCACGGCAAAGTCTTCAGCTTATAAAGTCATAAGAAGAAATGTCAAGAGAAGCTGGGCCCAGGCAACAGGCCATCACCAAGAGGGGGTGGAAGGAGCAATAACGTTACCTACCGAACAGAAGCAAAGGTCAGGTTCCCTTACAACATGATTAGAGGAGAAAAATATGCAATATAAACTGTGTAATCCGAGTAGCCATGTGCAGCTCTGAAGACATTATTGCCAGTATGTAATGCTGTATTAAACAAGCTTATGGAACAAAGATGAGAAGATTCTCTAAAGATCAGGTCTTCAACTCTTTTCATTCAAAAGCTATTTATACAAAATACAGAAGGACTACATAAATATCCAAGTATCTGCAAGTTACAGTGAACATCCACTTACTGCATAACCAAAGCGGAACGCTTAAAAAGTGATTTCCAAAAGGACACGTAAAGTTTAACGCATCCTCCTGGTCAACACTTGAGTAGGAACAATCCCCAGAAACTCTGGATGTAACAATAGGAGAACCTACATGGGATAAGCAAGCCTAAATGTTGCACTCACTAGCTCAACCAGCAATAGCAGACTTGAAGCTCTGTGTGTGATCTTGCCACTATGGAAGGACAAAGACACACTGTGTCCATGTGGCTTACATAGGGATTAGGTAATTGAGTCAAATGATTTAAATGTGGTAACAAAAAAGTCTTAATCACAGGGAATGAACAGATGTATGTCACCAAAGGAAAGAGTAAAAGCACATTACCATTTAAATCTGTCCTCAAGAGCTTGTAAAACAGGGCGACTACCCAAACCTGAACAGAATTTTTATAGCATTGTTGTACCCTCTATCCTGCTATAAAATCATTGTTGCTACTGGGAGTTGTAGGTGAAGATCAAGGTCGTCACACAGGATTACCCAAAAGACAGAGGATGCTACAGACCTCCCAACTCTGAGAAACATCGATTTCACAGGAGGTGAGCTTTAAAGAAAAAAATCACAGCCCTTACCATCACAAAAATTAGTCTTGTTTGCTTTTGAAGGCAAAAGTTACCATGATGTTTTGGCAAGCCTAAGGAGAGAGGAGCTGTCAGTAGGTTTTTGGACTAGATGGATTATCTTTGACCGTGACCAGTTCCAGCTGCTTCAGAGACAAGTGGAGAAAATCCTCAAGTAGGCAATTACAAAATAACACAGCCACAGGCAAGATTTCTTCCTACCTCCCGTCAGTTACAGGTTATTTAAACTACAGACTCAGGAAGAGCAGGAACTACCTTTTAGGGTTGCTGGTGTATTTTTAAAATTTTTCATGTAAAACTGGATATTCCTACCATCCTTCTTAAAATTCTGCTATGCTTCTAGCCTCCATCTCCTCTGGCAAGAAGCTCCACGTGATAACTCTACCTAGTCTATCCTCCTTTATCGGTTTTAAGTTTTCTCTTTCAAACCCTGACAGCTCTCCTTTTCTTGTAGTTTGAAAAAAATCAGCAGAAACTCATGATCTTTCTTTTTTTACACCATTTGATGGTTAATCTCTAAAAATCCAGTGCTTTTTCTTTCCTGGAAGCTCAGTCAAATCTTTAGTCCCTCTTCCAATTACAGGAACGTCCCTTCTCCTCCTTTCGCTTCATTTCTGACAGTGAGACCAGAATTGTATTCCCCGCTCCACTTCCCAAATGTGCAAATATATAATTAATTTCTCTGTCCTTCTAGATAGCACTTCAGATCTGCAAAGACAGAGGGAACGGTAACAGCCTGGGGAGGAAGTGGACAGAACACAATTGAACTGAAAAAGTAAAGGAGAAACGCACCAANTCTTTGTCATCATTAAAGGGATAATGCACAAGAGGTGGAGATGGAGGTGTAAGTTCACAGGTAAAGCTATTACTATCTGAGTAAAGGGAACTCATCAACAGAGAAATGCCCGTAATATAGACCTCAAGAAGGAGCATCTTCTGGAGAGGAGCATTACAGCGGGTCTCGTGGGTACCTCCTGGCCCCCTCTCCACTTCCCTAAGCTCCCGTGTGGCAAGGCACAATTTCCAAGACTGGAAACACGGCCCATTCTTAGCAACTCACAACCTACAATAAACAAATTCTTTCCCGTTTCCAAGACAGATTACCAAGGCATATTTCAAGCAACATACATAAATCAAATAAATAAGTAGTACATTTCAGTATCAGAAATGATTCTAAAGAGACAAATTAGCTGATCACTTAATACACTCTCATATGACATGAACATAACTAGCTATTCCAATTATAACTGGAAATATTATCTGCAGTTCTAGACAACATTTTTACCATTTTTACCAATGTTTACCCACTGAGAAAAAACAGATACACAGCAAGCAGCTCCACAGCGTCAGTCCTCGAAAATGTTGGTTTTTATCCAAACACTGGTCTTCATGTGTTTTTGGCTATGAGTTCTAACAATGCCTTTCATTTATACAACATCCATTTTCTATTCAGTCCTATAAGAAAACCCTCATGAAACACTTAAGCCTAATTAGACCTTGTCAAAATGACAGAATGCGTAACTTTTCTTTCCAGAATGTTCTGGTCTCATTCTCACATTTAGTGTGTTTTGCATGTCTTCACAATTCTGTTGTAGTGAACAAGCATGACCTATAACACTGATGTTCCAACACAAAAAAAAAAAAAAAAAACCACTCAAACAGAAAAGCCACTTTTCTGTTAGGTTTTATTTAAAGAAAAATAGTTATCTGGAATTAATAAACTCTGTATTCAGAAAAGTTTTTAACATAACTGGTGGATAGATGGGAAAAATGCACACTTTTTCAAATGACCCCACTAACAAAGTAAAACTTTATTCTTCTCTGGATTGAGCAAATAAACAGGTAAAGAAGGAAATTTTAAAGAATTACTATACCTACCTCTCAAAATAATATTTAATTTTTTAAAAGGTATCCCTACAGACAAGACAACATGTAAAAAAAAGCCCAGACCAACACACCACTCTCCAAAACTTTCTCAAACAGTTTTAATGATACTTTCAGCCAAGGGTAGCTGCTATGACACACAGCCCTGATTCTACCTAGGACACAGTTCTGGGTAGAGCAGATCCAGGTCGCTCCCTGTTACTGAACCAGAAGATCATGGGTGAAGACTTCCGCTTCATCCTGGGCATGCATTTCCTACACACCAACACTGCTGGGGGCCACAGATCCCCCTGTGAGCTATAATCATGTAGAAAACTAGTACATGTAGAAGTTTTCTGCTGTGTTTAGTCAATCAAATCATCAATCAATGTATTAAGTCATCAGAAGGAAAAAAAACATTGGCCACACTGGATGGGAAAGAGAGTCTGTAGGAACAACACAGCTGAGAGAGGGACAGGCAGCAAGACCTTCCCTCCGCTCGTTAGCAGCAGCTAGATGAATTTCAATTGTCCGTGCCATCACAGCTCAGGTTGGAAACCTACCTTCTGAAAGGCAACGCACTCTACTGCTGACTGTCCTTCAATATCTTTCTCGAAACACTCCCTTCCATAAACCTATGACAGTTTCTCCTACGTTTTAATGGGGAGAGAATGGCAGAAGGCTCCAGCAGCCTGAGCCGGAATGTGACACCTCATCCTCCAGTCCCAAAGAAAAACAAGAAAGCCTCACAATAACCAGGACCCACCAGCTCTGGTACGACACTGCAGTCTGGTTGCTCACACAAGAACCAAGTTAACACAAATGCTCAAAAGCCAATAGTTTGAGCAACTGCTGTGAAGACATCCCTCTAGTTTATTACTGATGTGCAACACATTTAATGTGCTGCATCCCATGTGTAAGTGATACAGCAAAATGTGTAAATCGTTAACAGTAATGAAAATAAGTATTGTTATGTTCAAGAGTTACTGTCCTCACTTCTGACAGCAGAAGTGAGCAGAACCCTGCATAGAGGGGGGGGGGGAAGAAAACAAACAGTTAAGCATTCCTATGCCTTATTTTCCAAAGGTATACAAACCAAACAGTAACATTTACAAGAGGCTCACACAGCCCTCAAAAAACAGCTTTACAAGTTGCTACAGTGAGGTTTTCTGGAACCCCAGGCACAGATCTGCAGGAGTTATGCAAATAACTGCCAGACCTATCAGATTCTTCACGTGACACACAAGCCATCAAGCACAAATTAAGGGGTTAGGCTTAGCACAGTGTCCAGCAAAACCGACCATTATTTTATTGAAGGGTTGAACTGCAGCATGGGACACAAGACAAGCTGCATAAAGCTTGTTGGCTGGTTGTTTCCTGCCTCATGACAAAACCACGCTAACTTCAGTGCCTTTGACCTCCAGACCTTTCCTCCCTTAGAAACATCTGCTTATTCTTTAGCAAGCTC
>VXBO01009210.1:6493-42092 GCA_013400135.1 Rhinoptilus africanus
TTTTTTATTTAATTGAGCCGCGGGTTAAAGGCTTTGTCCGCCTCTTTGTACCGGCCTGCGTCTTGTACCCGCCTAGGGAAGGGGCTGAGGCTTGTGTTTATTAGGAGGGAGTTTGGCAAGTATTAATAATAGAAAGTTTCACACGATTCAGGTGCCGTCCGCTTGCCGCTGAAATCTCTATAGAGATTTATTTAGAAACTGGATTAAGTATTAAGGCCTGAGACCGTCTGCGAGCTCAGCTGGTAAATCCTTGGGGTGGTGGGTGCTCAGGGCACGTTTCCAGGCTGTAACTTACTGAGGGCTGAAAAATACAATAATATTAGCATTCAAAAGTATATATAAGCTGTTTTGGGAGGATTAGTAGCATCCAGTAAAATGAAGAGCTCAAGTAATACAGCATGTGGTAATAAAGTATATGATAATGACGACAAAATGACGGGCTAGATAACGTTGCTAGATTGCAGTGACATAAATATCTTAAAATAGGTCGCTGAGAATAGAAAATGAGTTGTTTATTCTTTAAATAATAAAATTCACACGTAGGTGCTTTTTAAGCTTTTGTGAGGTGCCCACTTTTTGTAAACATCCGGGTAGCTTAATTATCTAGGTGTTGTGTGATGTAGCTGAGGTCAGACATAAGAGGAAAGACTGAGGGCTTTATATTGAGATGTCTGTATAAATATGGAACTTGGGCTTTTGAAGAATAATTAGCTAATTATCTGGCTGTAGAGGTAATTGACACTCATAGTAGTTGTATAACCAGGTTTAGGCACATGAAATTACTTAAAGATTATGACGGCTGCTGTGATATATCACATGGATAACTAAGCTTAATTTTATTTGTAACTCATGGTCCTGACTATGTAGAACTTAGTACGTACTTAACATTACTCAAATGTTTAACTTAATTGTCTGTAGCAAGAAAGTTTTAAATTATAGGGGTAAAATGCCACTGAACCAGCCCAAACTAGACATTAGTAAGAAATAAATGATACAATGTGTGTAATCTTGATTGGTCTGTTTGATATAAATGGGCATGGTGGTTGGATCAGCTCTGCACATCCCGGAGATTGGATTAGAGAGTTCCGATCACAGCTGAGCAGGAGCTCCCCTGGTGAGAACAGTCGCAGGAGATGTTGTGTATCATGGGCACCCGGGCTCGTTACACAGTGAGCTCAGACTTGCTCTGCGTCAGCTGCAGTTTCCAATGTAAGTGTCCAAGAGAGTAACTGAGGCCTCTTAATCTTCTTAAAATGACCCCAATACTACTTGAAAAATTGTTTCCCTGTTCATAGAATGCAAGTCGTTTCCTGTCTGTAATACTGTCTCCTGCAAACATAGGGAGTGGAATAGTATAGTGTACACTTCTTAAAAATGAATTTTTCCATGTTTTTTTATCATGTGGTCTTCATAATAGCTGTCTGTTTAGGTTGTTCTTATTCCTCTATTGGCATTTTTTTGATAATGTGATTATTTTTCAGTCTTTGTTTTTACTTCATGTGTTTTAATACTGTACTTACTGCTTTGTAGTAGTTTTCAATGCCAGAAGAACAAATTCAAACTATAATGGCGGTTGATGAACTTCAGGCCATAATACAAAGATGTGTAAGTAGTTTTCTTTCCATAAAAGTCACACATGTGAGCAGTGTGTGTTTCTTTTCATATATTATAATTAAAACCAAAATGACGCCAAAACACAAGACAGTTGTTAGCAGAACTCCTCGTTGGGCAGTTAAGTTCAGCCTCTATGTTTCATTGACTTGTCTGTGATGCTTATTCTAGGATGAGATGCTTGATAACTTCTGCATCTTGGAGAAAGCAGTGTTCTTGTACTCAGCAGTACCTGTCTGACGTAACAAAACCCTAGCAGATTGTTGTAGAAAATGCATCTTCTAAGCGACGTGCCGTAATCGAAATTAGAAAGTCCTACTGAATACTGCTTTGTCTTCTGTAGTAGCCCTTGGTAGCTTTTTTAGTATGTGAAAGATGTCATATAAGAAAAGATAAATTACAATTATACTACATTTAATTTTGAAATGACAGCTTGCATTTTCTTATTTTTTATTTGCCTTTTATAAGTATGGACTTAAACACGCAAGTTTTTTTCTTTCTAGCAAGTTCTGGAAGAAGCTGATTTCAAAGGAGAAGATTTTAATCTGTTCCAGGTAGCAGGTCAGAAATGTTTAGAAGATGGGTATGCATCTCAGTTATTAGAAGTAATTCAAAATGAGAAAAATAAGGTAAGTTTAAGTTTGCACTATTATTTTAGTTGTGGACGAACACACTGAGTAGATAAAACTGGTTATTAAAAAGGGAAATTTATTTCCACAGTGGAGCAAGGCTGTACATATGAATAGATAATAAGTTGCGCTGTGTCAAGTGCACATTCTTATGTAACTTCAGGTAGCTCACAGAAACCAAGTCATGATAGTCTTAACAAAACCCTTAGTAACTGTTTTTCAGTGAGTTAAGTAAAGAGAAAAGAGACGACAAAAGCATAATTAAGAGGAAGTGTCAGTGTCCCTCTTTTGCAGGACAGGATTTCAGATAGTGTACTGGGTCTGGCTTGATTTTTCTTCATGGCAGTCTGTATGGTGCTGTGTTTTAGATTTGTAACCAGAACAGTGTGGTTAACATGCCAGCGTTTCAGCTATTGCTGATCAGCGCTTGTACACTGTCAGGGCCTTCTCTGTTTCTCAGTCTGCCATCTCAGTAAGAAGGGAAGCTGGGGGCGGAATCAGCTGGGACAGCTGACCTGAGCTGATGAAAGAGATATTCCATACCATATAATATCATGGTCTGCAATAAAAACACATGGGGACTTGTTACAAAGTAGCTGTTGCTTGAAGACTGGCTTGCCATTGGTTTGCTAGTGGGAGTTGTTTTGTGTCATATTCGCCCCTGTCTTTTGTCTTTCAAATTGTCCTTATCTCGACTCATGAGTTATTCTCGTTTGCTTTTCTGATTCTCTCCTCCATCCCACCAGGGGAGGATCCCAGCTGGTGGGTGCTTAGTTGCTGTCTGGTGTCAACCCACCACAGAAGGATATAATAATATCGGCCAAAAGTGTAGGAGCCAACTCAGCTGATGCTACTGTAAGAGATGCTAACGTCTGTAGGCACTCTGGGGAGCTGGGAGAATATACTAAGTTGTACAAAGATAGATAAGTTGTTCAGAAAGTGAAGGATAGACTGTTTTGGCAATGTTAATGTGGGGGTCACAGTCTGGTTTTGAATTTTGTGAGCTTGGACTGAAGCTCTTGATCACCTCAGGTGTTGCATGAAAGGGGCAAAGCAGTTTTGGCAGAAAATAAACCCCTTTGCATTCTAACACTCCTCACTGAGGTGGGAGGCTAGGTGCGGCTAGACTTAAATTCTGAGTGATGCCCAATTCACCACTATCAGTCCAATCGCGTTTAATGTACCGTATTAAACTATTACGATTTGGATACACTAATAGCAGGCCGCACCTTCAGTCCAGTCGTGCTCATGAACTAGCACGGCCACACTCGAGTCTGCGGTCGCATTCAGTGAGGAACCGAAACGACTAGCTACTTAAACAGTGCAGTTTATTTAAGCAACAGAAACACAGGTTCTTAGGATTGTCAGTGATAAATACACTGTCTGCAAAGCAAGTGCAAGTAAAAGTAATGTTACTTATACAGAACGCACGACAAAGTTACAAACTATACAGCCTGGCTATAATTGTAGGAAAAAGATTCTCTACAGAAATTTTTAAGTTTCCTGAAGAAGTGCTTGGTATAATCTAGGTCTTACCCAAAGGTGTCCCTACGGGGGGAGGAAAGACTCAGCCCGTCGACTGGTCCCAGGAGTCAAAGGCAGTCTGTGATGGAGTTCTCCCCTGACTTGTTCCCAATGGTGTCTTCCCTAATATCCCCCCATTCTTGGGCTATTTTTATACTATTTTTTACCTTCAAGGTGGAGTTTGAGTGACTTTAGTCATAAATACCTTTATTGTGATAGGTGTAAATTTCTCTCCCTTCGATAAAGGTATAGTTTACGAAAAATTCAGGGTGCAGACTCAAAGAGGAGTGGTCACACCTTGGAGGCGGTGTGTTTTGGTATTAAAATGCATTAAAATGACATTATAACGAGCAAAGTTCATGCAAAGGACAGCAGTTCATCAAAATGTGACAGAATGCTGGCTCTGCGTCCAAGTAAGCCACTTTATCTGTTCTCAGTGCCATCTTCTTTCCCCTTATCACAAGGCAAGGCCACGGAATCAACATTCCATTCCATCCCTCATGTAGTTTTGTCTGGGAACCACAGATACTGTGTTCCTTGTGTGCCAGGTGCAGCTTGTTTTCCACCTCAGAAGTTTCTTGATTTTATGTTTTCCTTAATGTATGAACAATGCTATACTTTTACATTTTTAGTAATTATCCTACACTCAGGTTAAACATAATTTGTCTAAGTGTTCTTTCTTTCAGCAAAACTCTTCTACTCAGTCATGTCTTAAAAGTGTCGTCATATAAACTCTTAAAAATATATGTTGACGTGTTAGAATTAGTACAGTGAAGAAAATTGTACAAAATACATAAGTATGGGGAGAGAAGACAATGTATGTCAAGTACAGAACTTTATGGCAATAGATGTTAAATTTTCAATGATGTTGTTATGGTGTTGGTTCCAACCAGGACATTGATCTGTTGTCTCTTTTGGCCTTTATGTATAAAATCTTATGGGTTTAGAAAATGTCCCATTTTGGTTTCTTCTCTGAAAACCTGGTTTTTAGGTTATCATCAAGAATATGGGTTGGAATCTCATCTCTCCTCTTGTTAGATGTATTTTCACGTACAAACAGGAAGATGATAAGCGAGAACACTGCCTGAAGATACTAGATCAGTTGGCACAGGTATGTTTTTGAAATATATGGTTATAATACAATAATTGTAGGGAAGGAAGAGATCCTGACTTTTCCTCTGATTTCCAAAGAAAACAAGGCATGAATACTTCTGGGTTCTTCTGTCCATTTCCTATACCTTTTAAACTTTTAAACTCATCATCATCCAGTTTCATCTCAAGTAGACACAGGCTTAATGTTCTCAGAGATAATTAACATCTTACAAATCTTGTGACGTTAGTAACTGGGCAAAACAAAGAGACATAGCATTACCCAGAAGAAAAAGGCAGGTAGAACTCATAAAGTTTTTGGTAGTCAGTTGCTGCAGTCAGAGCAGCCGCAGCAATGTTGCCTGTTGTCCACTGCAGATGCAGTATGAAAATGAGTACCTGATGATTCTGATGGAGTAGCAGGGGAAAAAAGCTTTAATCTCTAGAAAAATAGTTCCATTTCATTCAAGTAGTTAAAAAACAACTTGCAAACTCTATGGCTTGAGTTACATTCACACGGAAGTTTTTCTTTTCTCTCTACTCCTAAGGATTACTTTGCTAAGGTACTGTGAGGTTTTTATAGACCGCAGAAATCAAATTTAGTGTCATTATTTATTATTGTATGTTTTCAGCTTATATGAAAGTCTACACACATATACACTCTACAGAAGACATTAATTGTGGGGAAATCACAGAATCATAGGGTTGGAAGGGACCTTAATAGATCATCTTGTCCAACCCCCTGCCAGAGCAGGGCCACCTTAGAGCAGGGGGCACAGGAACGCGTCCAGGCGGGGTTTGAATGTCTCCAGAGACGGAGACTCCACCACCTCCCTGGGCAGCTTGTTCCAGTGCTCTGCCACCCTCAAGGTAAAGAAGTTCCTCCCCATGTTTAGGTGGAACTTCCTATGTTCAAGTTTGTGCCCATTACCTCTTGTCCTGTCACTGGGCACTACCGAAAAGAGCCTGGCCCCATCCTCCTGACACCCACCCTTCAAGTATTTATAAGTGTTGATAAGGTCCCCCCTCAGACGCCTCTTTTCCAGGCTAGAGACCTAATTCCCTCAGTCTATCTTCATAAGAGAGGTTTCTTCATAAGAGAAATACTGTTTCATGTTTGTTTTCTTAAATATCTTGGATGGTCAGATCTGCTTTATTGACATTCAGGAACTTCTGTATTGAAGTTTGATAGTGATGAATTTTTTTAGCCTGTGAACGTGGTGATTAAAAAATTACATATTGTTCCTCTTCTGCAGCTATGCAATCCAAAGGAACTTTTTTTGGGTTTACTTGAGCAGATTGAGCAGACTTCTGGAGAGCAAGTATGCCAAACTGTCACGTTATTGCTTCAGCCTTTGCAGACAGGTAAAATGCACTTTCTCATGTGATTTCTGAATTAAATTATTTTCTCATTTATTTAGCAAATTAGTTTAGCCCTTGCTGGAATAGTTTCAAAATATGTCTGTCCTGACAGGTTTTCCAGTCTATTCTATTCTGCAAAACAAGACAAGTTATAATTTTCATGCTTATATTGGCCTGTTAGAAAAAAAATTTAGGTGGGATTAATAGCATCAGTTGAAAAAGCAATATTCAGCTATTTTTCATCATTTACAAGAAAGTGGTCCTGTGACAGTTAACATTTAGAGGTGTAAACCATTCATACTGCTGTTACAGAAATAGAGAATTACATGGATTTGTGAAATTCTTCGTTATCTAACTTTTAAAACATACAATTCCGTATTTTCATAGTATAAAACTTTTATTACAGATTGAAGCAGGTTGAAATACTTTATTGGGGGGGGTGGAAGCATTCTTCTGGCTTACATATAAAATCTAAAAATGTGGTGTTTGAACACCCACTAAGTAGGTAAAAAGTAGTAGTTTCTGTTTTCATATGTGAGATGAAATCAAGTGCTTTGTATCATGTTTAAGTCTGATGGTAGCAGTTTCTGAGGCGTGTTACTGAATTATGTTAAAATTTAACAAGAAAAGCATTTTGGTAATTAGAAGTATGTGGCTTTTTGGATAGCCCATCCGCAGTCAGCCTGCACTGAGTGCAGTTTAAGTGGAGAGGCACTGGTGCTGCTTCCTCAGTCTGGGACCCCCTCTGTTCGTTCTCCTGTGCAATACAGAACAGTTCTGAGCTTCTTTAGGTAGAGTCAGATCTGAGCAGAAAGGTTGGGCCTCTGGTTTTGCCAAGCAATAAAGCAAGAGTAAATCAGTGTTTCAGATCAGATAAATGAATATTATTTAATTTAGACCAATTCTAGAAAGTTTTTCAGTCCTCCTCATGTGCTACAGAGAAAGGAAGAATGCACTGAAATGCATGACTGCTTTAATATTTGTCTTTCTCAAATACATGGTCATCTCAACTACAGCATATTAAACTAGGTGATGTTTAGTCCTCCTGGATTTGCTCATGTGATTTCAGGTATCAGTCCCTCCTTCCCTGAAATGAAAGGCTTTCGTATGTAGTCATACTGTTTTTCTTCACATTTTCCTCTACTAAGTAAGTAATAATTTAATGTCTCAAAATCTTCTCTCTCTCTCTCTCCTTTTTTTTCTTTTCCCTCAGTGCTTCTGAAACTTCAGAACAAGAAGGCCTACTCAGTGGGTTTATCTTTGGCCATGATTATGAATCAGCTTACTCCCATACCCGTACCTTATACAGAACAACAAATACAAGAAGATAAACTTGGTCTCTGTCAATGTTGTAATGCAGTGGTGGACTTTGCTAAACCTTTTGTGAGTGAAGTTGTTAAAAACATGGAAAAGTCATCAGAATACAATGACATGGAGCTGAAAGAAGAATTAATAAAATTGTGAGCCTCTTATGTTAGTGTGATATATTCCTATAACTTAACAAAAAGAACAGTAGGCATTTATTACATAGGCAATCCATAAATCATCTTATTAGTGTTTTGTAATTCTGTCCACTTATATTAACTAATGTGATATTTTGAAGAAGAAAAACCCTAAATATGCCTTACATATTTATGAAGTGAGAAAAGAAAGGTCAAAATAATTCTATTTTTTTATCACAGGTAAATGGTAAAGAAATATTAGTCTCTGTGCTGTGAAGCTGTTTTGGTATTCTTGTAAAATTTACAACAGTGAGGGTTATTGAGGGTAATATTCTGGAGGTGAAGTCTAAGGAATGCTTCTACGGATTTTTTTTTTTGTTCTTGGAATATCAGGAATAGCAGCAGCTAATAAGAGTATAGACTTTATTGTCGGTCATCAGTGACACGTTTGTGACCTGTATTTGTCTGTGACTGTCTGTATTTGTGACCTTATTGGTGATTTAGTTTCACTTGTTTTTATTTCAGCTGTATGAAAAGTCTGAAATACCCATTATTGACAGCTCAACTTGAGCAGCTTGAAGGCATTGAAGAACATCCCTTTCGCCATTTTGCAACTGAAATTATAGTAAGTGCAGTCAAAATTAATGACAGTGTTTGCAAAACCAGTGGTCTATTCCAGAATCACCTATAAATCATCCTAGAGCTCATTTTGCTTCCTTTATTGGTTAGTGGGATGACTTACTAGGCCTTGTAAGATAATGCTGGCAGATAAAGGTCTAGAATGGTTCCATGTCCTATCTCTGGAAATTACAAATTGTGCAGACATAGATTTGCTCCTTATAAACCAGTTTGGACTGCTCAGTGAATCAGCAGCTGCTACTTTGCTGTAACTGCTTCGTTTTCTTTGTGATGTATGAATTTATTAGAATATCTAAAGGATCGTCTTTGCTGCAGTATTACATCAAGGCAAAATCTACATGTTACTTTCAATCAGTGTTGCACAGAGAGAAATTTCTAACATACCTAGTGCAGTGCCAGATGAACTGTTAAAGAATATAAATTGGTGCTTGACTGCTGCTGATGCTCTAGCTGGAAATTCAGTGGGAATTTGTCCACTCCCATGTTACCAATGCAGTTACTCAGGTGATGTTTTGCATAGCAGTTGTGTTTTATTAGAGCAGGATTATTGTGGATATAGATAATTTCATTTACATTTGCAGCAAAACCAAGCCTTATAATGAGATAGCCAGGTACAGTCCATGCATATGCTGTAACACACAATATGTGTATGTTTTCAGAAATAGGACTAGGTGTGATTAATAAAGTTACAGCAAGTAGAGCTGTGCTTTGTTTGTGTTTTGAATGTGGTAAAGAATATTTCCTCTCTTGCACGAATCCAAATGTGGTGGCTTGACCCCAGCTGGCAGCTAAACCCCCACCCAGTCACTCACTTAGCCTTCCCTAGCAGAATAGGGAAGAGAATCTGAAGGACAAAAGCAAGAAAAACTCACGGGTTGAGAAAAAGACAATTTAATAAGTGAAGGAAAAAAAACCCACAACTGATGCATAGAAGTGATGAGGTCACTCACCACCTCCGTCCAGCAGACCAATGCCCAGCCAGTCTCTGAACAAGTTAATCTGAAAAATATGACTTCTCTAACCCCGCAGTTTGTCTCTGAACATGATGTTATGTGGTATGGAGTATCTCTTTGATCAGTTCTGGTCAGCTGTCCCAGCTGTGTTCCCTCCCACCCCCCGGCTTCTCACCCACCCTCTGCCTGCGCGTTGAGGGGCAGAGTAAGAAACAGAAGGCCTTGGTGCTGGGCAGTCACTGCTCGGCAATAGTTGAAACGCTGTTCTGCTATCAACACTATTTTGGTTACAGATCTAAACCACAGCACCATACGAACTGCCATGAAGAAAATCAACTCCATGCCAGCCAGACCCAAATTTAAAATATTTGTACCATGTCTGTTGCTTCTAATTTTCACATGTGTGGTTATACAGTGATTTGTGTTGTGCTGATGAAATGAAGGAACCTTCTTAACAGCCAGGTGCTGAATTATTTTATAACACTTTATTCAGAAGCAGGCTGGTAAATATTTTAATGTAATGTAAGGGTAGAAAATATTCATAGTAGTAAGTGGAGTTATCTCTCAGGATAGCCGATGGGCCATTAATTGGGTAACACTGAATTCTAACTGGAGTTAGAAGAAAGACAGCTTTTTTATGTGGTATAGTGGAGGAATTAGTCCTAGAAGAGCAGAGAAACTGGCTCAAGGCGGAGGGAATGGCACACCAAGACTTACAAGTTTCAAAAGGAAGACTTGGAGCCAGCTGGGTTGAGGAAAGCACACAGAAATATACTGTATGTAAGTGCATGCAAATGTGCGTGCATGCAGCGGAAGTCTGGAAGTTGCCATGTGATGCAACTCTGTTTCTTCTCCAATTTGTGTTTAAAAATCTATTTTTGCACACAAAATTGTATATCCAAATACTAAGATTGTAGAGTGAAGCACACTAAGCAGCAGAACTTTTGGTTGTTTTTCAACCATAATGAGGTTTTCTGTCATGATCACGTCCATTTTTTTGAACAGCATGTCTCAGCATAGGATGGAACTGCTGTCTGGATCAATCAATGAAAGAGTATCTTGTCTCTGAGACCTTTACTTCATTTGTTGCAGGACTTTTAGGGTGTGCAGTGCAGGAGGCAGGGATTACCAGATCTCATGGTAAAGATAGTTGAAGGGTGCTCTGAAAAACTGGCTTTTTATCCTGCCTCTCCTGTTGGGCACAGTCTGAAAGCATGTTTTTTTATGCTAATTAGGAATTACCTTTTCTTCATTTTCTCAAGAAATTCACTTCTGCTGTTTGTGGAATTGGGTAAAGAGAGCTGCAGCTAAGGTCAGTAAAGTCATGCTTTGACTACATGACATCTTGTATAATCCTAATTTTCCAAAAAGTGAGTTGCCAGATGTTCAATTTGGACAACCCTGGAATAGTGAGTTAACCTTGGTCTTGCTGTTCCTTCATAATACGTACAATAGGAGTTACACTACCTCCCAATTCACATGAATGTGTGTGGGGTGGGGGAAAACCACACTAGTACTTGTGAAATACTCTGGTGTCATTGTGTTGTGCATCACTGGAAAGAAAGGGCATAGAGGGTAATTCTAACTTTAAAGCCGGGTTTGTCTTTAGCAGATAAACGTTGTGTTGCATATTGATTAGTGATCAGAAAACAAAACACTGGGTATTCTCTGATCTGAAAGGCACAGGGGTCCTGTGGCATAATGTGATCGTGAAGCTATCATTATTCATGGCATTGTGGAGAAGGGAGCCAAACTAGGGTTTTGCAGGGCGACTTTATTTAGTCTTTTGCTAACTTTTGAGTGCTTGACTTTGCTATCTTAGTAACATTCTTCTAACACTAGTTTTTTTTCCTGCAGGGTCTTTTTTGTGTATGTGAATATATCATAAAGACTCACAAAATATTTATATTAATTTATGCATATGCTATGTACAAGAATTTACTGTTAATTAAAGCTTTGAAACTTACTTGGTATACAGGTCTTCTAAAGGCAACTGTAGGCTATCTATCTTTCTCTTTTAGGACATTTTGTGGAATATAAGAGAATTGATACCATTGGTGTTTTCACATCGTAAAGGCAAAAGTCCACAGTGGGAGAATCAGGAGTTTGCGGACACAGAGCAAAAGAATTCTGCAGATTCTTTGGCATGTCTGTCATATCTGGTGTTTGTTCAGCATTTTGGTATTGATTGCTTTCCAATGGTATTTAGGTAAGAACTATTCTTCCTCACTTATCATAAGTCTGAACTTTGAGAATTTTTTCTGAGCAGAAGAAAGCCTTGTGAATGGTTATGAATCAAAACTGTGTATTTCTCTAGTATTTGTTTTATGTCAACATTTATGCATTTATATTTTATGTAGCCTATATTACATATACAGGAGAACGTACTCCTGTCCTCCTACAGTTTACTCTAGAATGGTTTAATTTTAGATGAGCTGTGCTTTCATAGAAACTGGTAGGATTAGTAACATGCTGAAAATTAGCATGTATTAAATTTTTAGTTGCATATTTACAGACAGTTTCCACATAAGAGTTATTAACAGCAGTTTGACTTACTATTTTGTGTCTATTTCAAAATTATTAACTTTATAAAGACACTTAAAAACAATTGTTTAAAAAAGACTAATCCTGTCCTGTATTAACTATGTGCAGATGGATGTGGTTTATGTAGTTTAATGTAAACCTAATTTTTCTCTTTTAGTCCATCATACCTTCTGCAATGTAATATGACGCATATTGAAGTGCTACTGATAAGGTAGGGTTTATGGTATTTGGCGTTCTAGATAGTGCAATCTTTTATAGTAATTCATAGAATCAAATTTTGAATATACCGGATAAGTTCAAAGAAGGTTTTTAAACCTGAGAGTTAAAATGGCAAGTTCCACAATAGAATGGCTTCTTTTACTAAGAAGTATAAAAAGTTGTCTAAAATATTTATTTATTGTTTTCAGCTTGTATTGTGATATCACTTTTAGAAACTTTATTCTGAAAATGCAAAATTAAATAATTAGAGTGGATATTTACTCGTACTTCTGTAACAATTAGTTTACTACTAGAGAAGATGATCATGATAGTATTTATTTGAATGTATTCTGATACTATATGCACTCTGAATCAAGGTCAGGCTTTCCAAAGGAAATCAGACTTTTCTATATATTGTGATTATCTCACCTACCAAGAGCAGCAGTGTTGACCAAATAGTTTCTAACACTGCTGTAAAAGGGAGGTTTCCCTTTATGACTGCTTACCACTTCCTGGTAAAATTTAAACAAAACTTTCTAGTCTCTTCAGTTTAGGATCTGCTATGTTTTTCTTGCAGAACTATGCAAATGGAATTGTCTGGGAAGAGTTTAATTTTCTTTGTTAATCAGTGTCTTGCTACCTGTGTACAAGATGTTGCTTTTAAGCATTTATAAATATTGAGGGAGAAAAAAAGCCAGTTTTGACCCTGAAGAGAGGAGTCTAATTTTCAACTGTTCACCAGCCAGTTTATTCTAAAAAAATCCTTGAGAGGAATAATGTAGATAGATACTATGTTTAAAAACCCAGAATGAATACTGTTGAAGGAAAAGTTCTTTTTGATCTCTGTTCTAGTATTTCTTCTGAATTATCAACACTGTTTTTAATTAAGATTTTATGTATGATAATGTTTCTTTTTTTCTAGAACAGAAGAATCTATGTTATCTAAAGGACTCGTAAGTTTCATTTAATCACTTTTTCAATGTTAGAATGTTTATTTTTTCCAGTTTGAAGTAGTGGTAGAACTTTATTTTCCCTTTCTAAGAAAGGTGCAAATAATAGTTCAGTTAATAGTATCAGAAATATTTTAAGGCTTAATTAGTTATTCTTCAGTCTTACTTATATTTATTGAACTTTACACGCATTCATAAATGTTTAAATTGCCATTATCACTTATGTTTGTACCTCCTAGGAACCTGGGATGTGCAAATGAGCTCTTACAGCAAAGGCAGTTTTAGCCATGAAGTGTTAAGCATATAGACTAATATCTTAATATATGTGCAAAATATTGCCAGATTTTTTTTGCTCTTTTTTTTTGTTTGTTTCTTCACCTGCAGGATCTGTTTGAGAGCTGTTTATTGAGAATGGAAAACAATAGCCTTCTCCATCAATATTTAGAATTCAGAGGTTTTATTAACGTACCTCAGGTAATAAGAAGCAATGTACAGAAGCCTTCAAAATCTGATTATAAATAATATCTAGCTGTCTTCTACGTGTTTGAGAGAGGAAATACTACTGCATCTTTATGCACTTGTGTCATTAAATTGAAACCTTCAGTGTCTTGCTATACAGAATTGATTGTCCTTCCTGCCTGGTACAGCATGAAGTTTCAGTGACAATTAAAATACGCTTAGTGTATGTACAGGCCACTGAAGCAGGTGGGCACTGATCTCAGCTGAAAGGCGATGCTTGCTCATTTTTTGCCTCTTCCTTGCAAATCTGCTGCTCGGCTACATTCTTATTTGGACCCAACAGTACGAGAAGTCTTGTGCATCAGCCCTGGGATTTCAACCACTGAAGCTAACATGAATTTCTCTGATGAGAATCTTCTCATAGGCACGGTTTTGTGGGCTGTGAGTTCTTGGTTTTGGTTGGGATTCTTTTTTAAACGTCTTGAGTAGATTTTAGTCAGTGTGATGTGACGTATGTAACTAGAAATTATGTTTTCTTTGTCCAACTGCAGGTTTTGGTGAAAGTTATGACCCTTTGTCCCATAGAACATCTGGTATGTACTAGGACCTACTGAATCAGTTAAGTGCTGAATTTATTTAATTAGAATTAATCTGATGACAACTTTTTTTTTCTTTAGAGAAAGAAGAGCTTAAATATTTTGCAGTTATTCATAGACAAGTTTGATGCAGAGGGAAAATATACGTTATTCAGGTATGCATCCAAATTACTATAGATTGTGTAATACCAGCCTTATTGCAGCTTAATTGCATAGATACTATGATTTCTGACAGGGTTTCTATCTGGTAAACCACATTAATTTTACTATGTTAATTTTTGGATAAATAATGGCATTCCAGTTGTCTCACATAAAATCATCTGTCTTACATAAGCTAGTCTTTAAAGGTTACATAGTCATTTTATTTTTCTGTGGTAAAACTCCCAGTTAGTGACTAAGGCCATAATGTCATCTAAGTTTTGAGCTAACTGTATAGGCAGCCTTGAAGAGATAATATCTTTTTGTTGTTGTTGTTTGAAGGTGTTTACTGAAGACAAGCAACCATGCTGGTGTGGAAGGATACGTTATTAAAAATATAAAAGATCAGATTCACTTATCGTTAACGGTGAGGCTATTACCACTACAAACCAAGTTGCCATCTCAAAATTCTATGAGTATTATGTTGAGAAAATGTGTACAGCTTAAGCTTTGAGTGATGCGTCAAAAAATCCACTTTGAAAAGAAACATGAGTGGGAAATTATGTAATTAAAAATATTAATTTGGCTTTTTTCTGCGTATGCATTTTTACATTATAATTTTACAGACTTATTTCTTAATTGCACAATCTTACTGTATTTTTCTAAGAAGTTATTATTAACCTTTTCTGTGCTTGAAAATACATGCTTCTTTCTTAAAGAGGAGCTATTTAGTATTTTATTTTATCCTCATAGTTTCTCATTTCGTGAATATAATTTAAATGCTACTGTCCAGACAGAATTATTAATTTTTTCTAGGTTTTTATTATGACAGCCAGCATTATATTATGAGTGCTTCACAAATGTTAAATTCATCAAAAATGGTTGAGCTAGCTCAAAGCCATGTAAATCTCATATTTTATAAGCATTTATACCAGGAAGTTGGAAAAATTAATTAAAAATCAATTAGTCTTTTTTTTCTCTCTTTTTTTTTTTAAACCGCTTAAGGCCTTTTCAAACCAAATCTTGATTCTCAAGGATACTGCCTTTTGTCAAATAAGACAACATAGTAAATTTATGCATATTTTATGCTAGCATAGTTATATTTGAAAACTGTGACTTACTATTTAGTAGATCATAGTCTGTCCTGTATACTGAGTCAGCAGGGATGAAGAAGATGATAGTATGAAAACTGTTCCAAAAGGGGCTTGCACTAAAATTGAATAGGTAAAAGTATATTCTGAAATTTCCTTATTAATTAATTTTTTGACTATGTAGCTTCAGAATTCTCTTAATACACTTCTTCCGTGTAGAGTTCCCTGGCTGTCAAAAAGACAAGTAATTTAAAAATTTTATCATACGAATTAGAATATTCTAGGTTTGTTGCAAAGAATTCTGCTATAGACATAACGATACCAATTTCCAATTACTATCCATTTATTTCATCTTAGTTTTTGTGCCCTGCTAGTCTTAATCTTTCCAGGTCCCTCATGTGATGACTTGGAACAGACAGTCACCCTTCTTGTCTCCTTACCTAGTATTAGTATTCCTTCCAGTCCATTTCTGGCTTTGTCCCAGTTTCCTCTATTGTCTAGTTTCTGCCCTGTGTATGATACCTCTTCCCCCAGCCTTCCACACCTTTACCTGACATAAGGATTTTGACAACATGGGATCTTTGCAACAATTCCATGCTCCCAGCTTCGTTGTAGTGACGTGAATTAGCCTTTGGAAGAGGCCGTGACACTGTCAGAGGGAAGTGTGCCCACTTGCTTTTTGGGAGTGATGGGCACACACTTAAGTTAGCACCAGTGCAGGAAGGTTCAGCCCTCCTCACTCAGGAGGGAATTTTCAGGGGTCTTAGCTGCAGGGCTTTAAAAAAAAAGTTTTGCTTTTGCTACAAGTTGTGGGTTTAGAAATACGGAAAGAAAACTTAAAACGCCTGATCATATTTTTAAAAAATTGTGGCACTACTATTTTGAAATGAATGGAGTCTCTGGTAAAGATAGCTAATTGTTCCATACCTCAGTATAAAACAAAGAGAGTGCCTAGTATGATTTGCAAAGTTTATGTAAACAAATATTAAGTATACAGATGGTGGTATGGTGAAGAGGTGGAGAATCTGTTCTGATGGAACTGAAAGAACAGCTGGGCATAAAAAGACAAAGTAGAGAGGATTATGAAAAGACTAGTTTGTATACTTCAATCACATGTAGTAATCAAAAAATATTTCTTCTAGTGTTTGCTTAATTTTTTTATGCTTTTCTGTTTTCACAAAATATTTCTTAAATTATTTAAGATGTATTTAAGATTTAAACTTTGCACTCAGCTATATTTCTTTTATTATTTTTTTCAGAAGGCATGTGACAACATTTGGTTTACAGGACATCACTTGATCTCCCTTCTAGATTTAGTGCTTTTGCTTCCAGAAGGTGCTGAGACAGATCTTCTGCAAAACTCAGATAGGTGAGTTGTAATCACAGTTAGAGGCTTTTCTCCTTTTTTTAATCGTTTAAAAAAGACTTCAGATTACCTTACTACAATGGGAGGTATCCTATCACATAATTAATGAGGTGACAGCATTAATGTATTTTAAATTTTTGGAACTAGAAATGGAAATGATCACTTATTCAACATCCTTTCAGCTGATTGTATAGAAGAATGTCACAATGCTATTACATTGATTTTTAACAGTAAGAATGGAAATCCTCCGCTATTCCCTGAGGATAAAAGGCCTCAGATGTCAGGTTACAGAACTAACTGGTAAAGCATGTATCGTTTGTCAGCTTTCTGTAGACTGCTGCTGGGAATCCAGTATCTCATGAGTGGGAATGCAGAGCCACCTGAACAGCAAATACTTGCATTAAGTAATACAAAAATTACTGGAAATGTCTTGGAAAGACTCCTGTATAGGACGAGTCTCTTCCTATGTGAGTAAAGGTTGGGCTTCTAAGTCAGTAGGGTGCGTGATCTGTAATTGTACTGTTTATCTGGAAAAAGCAATAAAGAGTTACTGCTAAAAAGTATGGTAAAACAAAAGCAAACCCCATATTCTTAAAAAGCACTCAAAAGTAAAAATTCAATACAGTAATTAAGAAAACTGTCACACTAGTTTGATATCAACTTTGTATCACAAGTGATGCCTATTACAAATTCTGTAATAAGGTTCTATCTCTTCAGAGAACTCTCTCCTGCACCGTCACCAGCCTTCTCCAGGCTGCTGACAGTTGTAGTTTTACTTGCAAAGTGTCAGCTGCTGTAATGTGGCCGTTACTGCAGACTGGGGCTCCAGACTGAGCTGTAACGCTCAACAGATCAGTGGTGGCATTTTGTACAAATGGATGTTTTTAGGATGATGGCTAACAGACTAGTTAAATTGTTATCCATGTAATAGAAATCTGCGTTCTAAATAATAGTGTATTTTTAATTCACAGGATTATGGCATCACTAAATCTACTGAGATACTTAGTCATTAAGGATTGTGAAAGCGATAATCAAGTAAGTACTAATTGATGTGAAAATGATTGATTACATAAGGGCTGGATTCATGTGAACCCTGTTGTCCTTGATTCAAAAACATGGTTTTTGCATTTTTCTTTGCAATGGTCAGTAATCCAGAAGTGGTGTTTTTATTAACCATATCAGGAGATATTTGATGTGTTATTTTATTCTGATGAAATTTGATTGCATTCATACTTAACTGTTAGTGTAAACAAGCTAATCCTTTAACTCTGCCTCATGAACTGTGGTCTATGTCCATAATTTTAGCGCACATCACCATAAAGTAACATCTCTATCAAATATTCACAGAAGAAAAAATATTTGTTAATATTGCTTATTTATTTGATGGTATCCCTCAAGCCTCCAAGTGGATTTCTTTATAATAATAATACTACTACTACAAACCTTTTCAGTTTGAGATCCATTTTGTTCATCTTTAGGCAAAATACTTTTTGTTTGATGTGCTATAAGTTAATAGTGTTAAGATTTCTCAGAAAGTATTTAATAATCATATTTAAAAACCTTTAGGTGTGCAAAACGGTATACTATATTTGCAGTACCGGTGCAGCTGCATGATAGGTACATGTTAAAAGTTTCTCTAGGTATCAGCATCAAAAAAATTCTTGTCTGTAAGATCCATTTGCTGATGTAACAAAGGGAATGGCCTGGCCTATCCAATTTTCTGCTACATTGCTTTACTGGATACAGCCTAAAATGTTTTATGCACAAAGGAAACTTGCCAGCCTAAACTGCCCACCACTGCAGTTTACCTATGTTGTTGTTACAGGTACACCTCTTTACCTTCATTTCTCCCGTGCGTGGATGTTTGAATGGAGCTAGTTCAGAAACACTATGAATACTTAAACTTTGCATATATTAAAAAATTGAAGCTGCCCTTATGTATTTTACCCAAATAATACTATGCTACCTCCGTTTAAAGCAGGATTTTATAGCTTTAGTCGTAATCCCCACGTGTTTCTTCTCTGTTTTCTGTAGCTCGCTCCTGTCTGAAGCAGTCAGCAACATTTGTTACTGCTTGATCAGTGCAAACTGTGTTTGTTATTCAGCTGCTCTTTGGCTTTTCAGTATATCATGATGGATCTGCTGGTTTTGTGTACAGTCAGTCCTATCCACCTGCAATTGATGGAAATGTGTTCCTGGATACTGAAGGGGAAACTTATTTGAATTTCACAACTGGGTCAATATATGGATTCCATATTCTAGCAGTTGATTTATAAGTGCTCTGACTTGCATTGTGCCACTCCAGTATTGAAGAGCCAGTGGAATTATTTGTGTTTAGTTTTCCAGTTACATTCCACTACCAAATGCTACTTATTCTAATAGTAAATGCAACTTCTGATGACTCTTTCAAATCACTGTGTTCCACCATTCCTCTAATTTATGCAATTTGGTAGCTTTTTATCCACTGTATCATGTAGCGGACAAGCATCAGCTGATCTAGTTGAAGATGCTCCTGCTCATTCCAGGGGGTTTGGACTAGATGGCCTTTAAAGGTCCCTTCCAACCCAAACTATTCTCCTTAGTACTGAATTTTTTTATTTTTGCGTTTAAAATATTTGTTTAAATTAGTGACAGTTTAAAGAAAAATTGCTTGTCAGCTTTAAAGTACAGTAAAGCCTTTCCTGACTTGAATAAGCAGTATCGTGGTCAGAGGAATGTTCTAACCAGCAATAAGTATCGTGAGGTGTCCTGTTGTTCTCCCCTAGTTCCTTGATTTTATGATTTGGAGTACAGACTTCAGCCTATCATTTTCTGTTTGCTAAAATAGACTAAAAAATTCTGATCTACTTTTAGAGCACATTGAGATCTGTGAATACAAGTATTGTAAGTGCCTAATGATGTTATTAATCTAAGTAGAATAATAATAGTATAGCTTGCACTGGTTACCCAAACTGTAATGAAAATGAATAGTAAAAATACTTTTCAATTGGTGCATTTCTATTTTACTGTTTACGTAATTAGTTAGTATTGATAGACTATATCCGTTTCTCAGATTTCCAGAGTGATTACTATTCATGTGCTCACTATGGTCCACTCAGTTTCATCTAAATGCATAGCTTTGGAAGAAAAGAGAGTATTCCTCTTTGATTATTAAAAACTTACAGATAGCACACAACTGCTGTAACATTGCTGGTCTGGTGCCTGGCATAAAGAATGTCCCTATAGTTTGATGAGAAAATAGCATCACATTTTCTGAAGTTTTCCCTTAAATTTAAGCCCTGCCAGTTCTTGACTTCCTCCCTGTCTCCCTTCATGTAGTGCAAGTGAGGCAGAAAGAAAATGCTTCCTTTCATGTCAGTTCAGATTTTTTGATGGCTGTGTAACAAGCACTTTCATTAATCAAGTTTAAAAACTGGTATTTTTCTGGAGAGTTATTTCTTCATTTTTAGCCCCATTCTGGCGGAAATAATTACTGGTTTTCTTATTTGACCAGTTAACTTTGTGTCATTTAGCATCAAAATTTTGTGAATTTTCTGCTGTAATCAACATTACTATTTAACATGGAGAATTCTTATTTTCATTGTCCTTACTCTGCCCTTTGAGGATACTGCCTGAAGAAAGGAGTCATATAAATGGCTCCTGTATCTGAAGACACAAAGACTGATTTATATTTGTTTCCTTCTGCAGCAGTTTTGTAACTACAGACTTATAAGGTGCCAAGGCAGAGAAGTTTTCCTCTCGGGCCGTGTAATCTCGAACAGCCTTGCTTTTGAACATCTTTTCCTTCTATTTCTTGCTTCCTGAGTGCCATTATTGTAAACTCCTCCTTGCGCCCTGTGCCAAATTGGAGAGAAGTTGATGTGTCACTTGGGCTACTGTGCCTAGGGATGGGGTAGTAGCATATCTAGTAACATTCCTGCAGTGCTTTTTAAACTGAATGCAATACAGGCAAGACCCTTATAGGTATGGGGAGCGTGACATTTATCAGAGCTTTCATTTGGCATTGCCATACAGTGTTAATTTGGGAACACGGATTTAAATAGTTGTGCCATTTTGCTGCTGAATTATCTTAAGGGAATCTACAAGTGCTGTTTACTCACGGTAGAGATTCCAGCCTGAGAAGGTGGCTGGTACACCCCCTCCAACACACCAAGATCCCTTCAGCTTTGCTTACAACAACAAGTTGAAAATGTGTGTTTCCATTGCTGTAGGTATCAGCCTACATACAAAGTTTGCCCCCAAACCCCACTTTGTTTTGTTTTGTTTTGTTTTTTGACTGCCTCATCCTCCAATTTTCAACAAATAATGTTGAAAATGTAAGAGAGAAGCTTACACGTCCATCGTGCTGCTATTCATGCTTAAATGGATGAGTCTTTTTTTCTTTTTCCTTCCAGCACAGAAGTGTGTGTTATGAAGACTAGTCTAAAAAACCTGTGCGCAAAAACTTAGTGTTGTAATGCTGCACCAAAGCTAAATTTGTAACCTTCTCTGTTCTCTTTGAATAGACCGGTGTATGGACCATACTTGCCAAGATCGAGCAAAATTTTTTAAAACCACTGCATGTGGGACTCAATATGTCAAAAGCGCACTATGAAGCAGAAATAAAGAATAAGAGAGAAAACAGAAGAGGTTAGTGTTTGGGTTTTTTCTTAGCTTTGTTCATATTTAGGAACTTTGGAAATCCTTTGGAAAGAAAGAATTGGTGAGTTTAGATCAAGTTTTATTTAACTGTTCACACTATTCCAAATTTAAAATAATAATTCAGTTGTTGCTATATTTGATATTAATAATTTTTATAATTCGTGAGAAAAATCTGAACTTGTTTATCTCTCGTCACATTTGTACACCTTTCGGAAACTTGATGACAATGTCGCATGAAGATCTTTGAAGCCTGTTATGCATTTACACTCTTGATTTTAAGGTTAGATAGGAGCATCTAAGTCTCTCTGTGAATACATAGCCCTTGGGTTTTGTACTAGGTGCGGGGAGGTTAACAAGAAAAGAAATAATTCACACAGCAAATAGGTACTCTATAAAGCCTGAAGGATTACATTCTTGACTTTCTTACTTTTATTTTTTTTTAATCTGACACACAGAATCAGATTCTGCTGTGGGTTAAGCAGACACATCCCACAGGGCATAAGAGCTATAGCTGCTATAGGCCATCTCTCTGTATGTCAGATCATCTGCTCCTTTGTGGTCTCCAGTATAATTAAGACAGCCCAAGGAACTTGCTTCTGCTACCAAAAATGTCAGTGTGGCTTTTGGCCCCTGGTCTTATCCTCTTCTATTATTGTAAACTATATGAGGCAGAGAAGGGTAATTTTTCTAAAGGCAACCCGTGGACGTCTTTCTAAAGGGGATCCTTTAAAATGAATCCGGAAACTTTCTTTAAGTCTCCCTTACATTTCTCCAGCCTTTGACAAAGCATAAAGAGATTTGAGTTCAGGAGACAACATCTAAATCGTAATAGTAAATGGTTTAGCCTTTTTCCCCAGCGTATAAGCTTTGTAAGCATCATCTTGAATTTCAAATATGTGGCCTAAATGTAAGAGTTTTCCCCCTTATTTTTCAGACTTGTCTTTGTAGTTTTGGCTGCTGCAAGTAATCTGCCTGAAACAGAGAAGCCTGCAGCCTTTTCTTAATTAAGTATGTATTTCGTGCCTGGATTCATTAAGTCAGGATAAAGAACTTTCTATGATTTCTCTGGATGTGGAAATATTTAAAATGTATCACAAACCAATCAGATTTAATCATTATTTTTTTCCTTTTAAGGAGTGTTTTAGCTATATAAATTTTTTTTTTTGAGTAGCAGATATGCCTGTTTAGTAATGTAGTCATAATGGGATATAGAAAGCCTGGCGACAGCATCCAGCTCAAACTGTCATCATCTTAACGTTCAGCACCTTCTATCCTGTGTTTGGTCAATCCTTAGGTTTGTGGGGTTTAACAGTTACTCTCTAGAAGTGCTGATATATTAAATATTCTTTTCATTCTAAAAGTTGTGTGAAGCAGCAGCCTGATCCCTGGTTGGTTATTTTCTTCTACAGAGGCACACAGTTCTAACACAGTTTGTTCTCTAACTGTTAGTGGGGAAAAGATGCCTGCAATGACTACTGAAATGCAGCTTCAGGTGAGTTTGCATTTCCTTCAGAGTTATTCAGAAGTACTGAAACTTTCTTTCCAATCTGGAGACAAATGTACATTTACAGTGGGGGGGGAAAAAAAAATTCTTCTAATAGAAATAACATTAATCTCTCTTGTCATTTCAGGTTTTACACTCTGCACTCTTCACGTTTGATTTAATAGAAAGTGTTCTATCTCGAGTAGAAGAACTCATTGAAGTGAAAATAAAAGGGGGAATGGACGAAAATAGTTAGGTCAGCTGAAGTATTTGAATTAACGTACTTCTTGTAAGACCATTTTGATTCTGAGACTTTAGTTGAACAGGAGGCTACCAGCCTTTAAAGGAGAGCAATTTAGAGTGGCCTCTAGAAGAATTGTAAATGCTGCTCTTCATGTCTTGTTGCTCTTCTTTTTTATTTTCTTTTGCTATTGTTGTGTGCGATTCACAGAGATGGCCTATTTACTAAAGTACTCCTCTTCAGAATTTTATGCTTTTTCTTAACTTTAGAAACTAAAAACAAGGGGTTTTTTTTGTTGCTCTTATGCTGTGGCAAGGAGTTAGGGTTGTGCACTTATTTTTCTCTTCATCTTCAAAATATGTTAGATAATAGTTGCTGACTGGTGGTGTGAATTACAAAGATTTTTAAAAGTGACCGGAGAACCATTACTTGAAAAGAACCATTTAAGTACAAGATATTTTTTATTAGGACTTTTTAATGTTGACAAACAAGCTTCTATATTTACAGACAGGACTGTAAGCTATAGATAGCAAATAGGAGGAACCAGAATGAAACCAGGTTTAAAGAAAAACATATCAACTTGGAGCCAAATATGATGTTAATAAAACAGCAGATAACACTTATGTTTAAAAAACACACTAAGATTTCATACATACACCTGTTTATGCATGGGTAACCTGTATTTTGGCATTATTTTGATCATCCTTATCTTTAATGATAAAGTTTTTCTTAAGATATATTAAATATTTTGGGAAATGATTATGAACAGATGAGCTCCTAAGTTCAGAATCAAGTTAAAGCAATGATGCTTTTGTTTTTTTTCCTTGAACGCACATTTAGTGTAATGTGTGCTATTTAATACAAATTTTCATTCCAAATGCTTAAGTTGTATATACAATGTTCTGAAATGTAATTATATTTTTTAAAACATTCTGTATTTTATTTAAAATGTAGCCTTTCTATTTATGAATAAAAAACCTAAATACTAAATTAATTGCAACACAACTGGTACTCCTGAAGCATCTTCCAAACTGGACTGTTTTCTACTATTTGGGCTTTTGTCATTGCCACTTGGTTACGAATATCGTCGGCTCGTGGCTTGGAAGTTACCTTAGAGGAATAAAATACTATGAGTCGGACACAGTATTCTTAGGTAATAGAATATTTAACATCTTATTTTTCAAAGACTACAAATGTAAAATTATTCAGCAGTGAAATTAGAATCCTTTTCTGAAGTAGATATTCGGGAATGATGACGCAGAGGTGATGGGATGTATCTCTTTAGGTGCAAAGACCAGTCCTTAAATAATGAGTCCTACGGGCATTGCAGCTGATTATCTGGGTAGTATTTCGACAGGAGTTGTGTATGGGTAGCTCAGGATTAGTTGGATTGTATTGCTCCCTTGGCCATGTCTGTTTACCTGGGGCAAAAAGTGTTGGGTTTTAGGCCCTATACCAGTTGGGGATTCTCTGACAAAAGATGAGCTCATTAAACTGGCTTTGCACTGCATCAGTAACAAATAATGTAATGGCAGCGGAGAGATTTGTGGTATTTACTATCATCACTTTTGATGGGGCTCTCCTGTTGAAGTTTGGTGCAAACTTTCTGTACAAGTAGAAAAGCACATTCAAGTTTATAGGATCAGCAGTAATCTTAAAAGCTTTTTGGGTTAATGCTGTGTTAAGAAACGGGACCAGACATGAGTAGATTCCATAAAAAGTTTAAGTACAATGTTCAGCATTGTAATAAGTATTTAACAGCTTTTGCCATATAATAAGCGAGATCTAGCTTACGCACTTTTAAAATTATGAATACTCTGAATAGGTTAATGCTTATTATTTTGAGATGCCCACTTCAGGAAAGGATAAAATGTAAATTTAGATTTGATTTCTAATATGTTATTCACCCTGCTCTTTTTATTTTTGGTACGGTGGGATGCTGCTAGTACTGTTATAGTTAATATCTACGTTAGAATTTTCATAGAAAAAATAGTCTTTAAAGAGATTCAATAAATAGATTTAATTAATAATGTGTTGATGCATACAGAATATGTTGCAGATACACAGATAAATTACACTCATTAAGCTGTAGAAATAACATACTAGTATGTGCATCATTAAAAATCCACGAGTAACTAGAGTTTTGACATTGGCTTTTTTACTTTAAAGTAAAAGTCATTACATATTTCGATCTCATGCTGGTTCTGCGCTACTAAATGTGATAAAAAAGAGACAGATTAGAATCATAGAATGTTTTGGGTTGGAAAGGGACCTTTAAAGGTCATCTAGTCCAACCCCCCTGCAATGAGCAGGGACATCTGCAACTAGGTCAGGTTGCTTAGAGCCCCGTCCAACCCGACCTTGAATGTTTTCAGGGATGGGGCACCCACGACTTCTCTGGGCAACCTGTTCCACTGTTTCACCACCACCACTGTAAAAAAATTCTTCCTTATATCTAGTCGTAATCTTCCCTCTTTTAGTTTAAAGCCATTACCCCTTGTCCTATCGCAACAGGCCCTGCTAAAAAGTTTGGCCCCATCTTCCCTGTAGGCCCCCTTTAAGTACTGGAAAGCTGCTGTAAGGTCTCCCCGGAGCCTTCTCTTCTCCAGGCTGAACAACCCCAACTCTCTCAGCCTGTCTTTATAGGAGAGGTGCTCCAAGCCCTCTCATCATTTCTGTGGCCCTCCTCTGGACCTGCTTCAAGAGGTCCATGTCTTTCTTGTGCTGAGGACCCCAGAGGAATTAGTTAAGTATCTAAGTTTCTTCATAGATGCTATTAAGAGCTTTTCAAGTTACCTTTAATAATATTTTAAAGACTCAGCTAAAGCATCAGAGTAACAGTATTAGATGGTCAATATGACCCAAAAAGATCCATTAAAGAAAAATAAATATTTTATAGGTCCTGGCTTTTCCTAATATACTTCTGAAGAACTAAATTTTTAAAGTATATGCAACCAGACTTACCTTGGCTATAGTTAGCATTAACTTAACAGTTTCAGCGGTATTATGAGCTGGAATTACACGTAAATTACTGCCCAGGAATCTGCACATCAAAACAAAAGTTAAGGTTATTTTTAGAATGCACATTTTATTTGTTATGCCACAAACTCAAAAAGCATCTCCACATGATGTAAACAACTTCCTACTGTGTCTCCACCACAAGTACACGGAAGATTGCTTTTATCTTTAAAGGCAACTGTAGAGTTCATGCTGTTTGTACAGCCATCTGTCCTATGTCTGCAGTGCTTGTTTAGGTGGGATTTTGAAAGACTTTTTTCTTTTTCTAGGGCTCTTTGGCAATCAACCAGTCAACACTTCTTAAGCATGTGTACGTTCAGAGAAAACTAAACCCTCTTCTGCTATATTGTTGAAGGCTGACTGTTCTCAGTGCCAGTAAAAAAATGTTTGGATTTTTTTTATGGCTTTGGAAAAACACAGGAAATTATCTAAAAACACTGTGCTAAAAATACTTCAGAATTTGAACTAAATCTTTGTAGTGTATGCTATCTAAATACAGCAATCTGTACGTCAGATGTGATTAAGGTAATGGGCTAATTCTGCTAAGAACTTCATTTAAAGACTTATTCATTCAATAATTTAAACTAAAATTCATTCTCTTTGTATAAATAATGTTATACATATGCATTCATTCTTGAGAACGGAATCAAGATTTAAAATACGGGCATCAGTTGTTGTTCAGTGCAGTCACGGAAGAGAGAGATGAAAGCTTAGGCAAGCACAGAGCCTCTCCTTACAACCTGTATCTTAAGTGTGTTGTTACAATGACAACAAAGTTAGCATCGCTGCTGTTTTCTGTTGTAGAGCTAAAATGTGATGGGGACTTAACAAAAAAGAAGGAGGAATTTTAAATAATCAAAAATTTAATCCACAGAAAGTGCCCAGCTGCTCAATTGTGTACTCCCCTGTGACCTCCCCTTGTGGCTGCCACCTGTTCTTCCCTGGTAATCTGTTGGATGAGTTGGACTCGTTCACAGTAAGACCCATGCTGGTTAGATGCCTGATCGTAACCTGGCTGCCCATTCTTCTAATTAGCAAAAATGAATGTTATAGGCAGTGCCCTTCCCAAAGAGTAGGTACTCGGGTCACTGATGAGTTTTGCTGAAATCCGATGCAGAAACTGTGTTTGTTTTACATTTAAGGATTAGGGAAATAAATAGATGCAACTTTGCTAATCCTAGCAATGGACTAAGCAAAGGGTGAATGAACAAAGTGCAACAAAGAAACAATTGCATGTACTTACCTAGATCCCTGAAAATCCATTTCTATCAATAGTTTTGCTTCCAATTACAGCAAGTCTAAATTTAGTTTGTATTTTACTAATTTGATCAATGGGCAGAACACTGGCCATTAGAACACAAGGCTGGTCTTTGCTCCAGGGTGTTTAAAAATTAGCATATGGATTTACTGAGGATATTAGTGGAATGCTCATCTGAGCTGTGATGATAAAGATTGCTTTTCTCCTTCCCCCATGATATACACAACCTTACCTAAGTGTTCGTGGTGTTGAACAGCAATCTAGTAATGTTGTTCTTAATAACAAAAAAAATAATCCTTCCCACTTGCAACAAAACCATAGATAAGCTGGAAGAAACTAATACAGGAAGACCTGAAAATATATGGGGACTTTGTTTTTTAACAGATCCGACAGCTGGCTTGTAGTTTGAGAGAAGATGGCACAAGTTTCAACCCCACCAATGCAAAAGCTCATTCAGTGATGTACATACAATAGCAGAACTCCAAGCTGCCAGGTAGTAACAAAGCACGTGCATCTAAAATATAATTATGCCTTGTTAACATCAATTTGGTATGGCCTGCAATGACAAAACTATATTTTTTTTTAATAAAAATACTGCCTTAGCAAATGGAATGTTGTTTCAAAACATCACATTTGTTAGTGACCAGCACGTGCGCACAATCCCTTGTGCATGACCACAAGGTAGATGGAGAATTAGCATTGCCATCAGCTGAATAACATGTTCTTGCTGAATGGTGGCAGAGCTTTTCTGACCTTTCATGAAAATGTATGGAATTTTCATAAATGGGTAATAGATTTCCTACATTTCATCCCATACGCTCTGCTACTCAGCAGCATTTGGCAGCGTGCCCAGGATTTAATGAAACCAGTGCTAGTTTCAAGAAGGTAAAGATCAAAGACTGCATTAGAATAGTCACTTTGATGTCAGGAGTGAAAATCAACTGCAGTTAGGACTAATGCGCTTACCGGAAAATAGTTTTGACTACAAGTATGGGGCACAACCTGGTAACTGTTGTCAGCAGGTATGTAAATGAAACATGCAAGTTTTCAGGCTTCATTAGAAATCACAGGTAAAGTTTTAAACAAACCAGTTTTAATGGCCAGTTTCATACTTTTGGTGTAAAATAACATTGATTATTTCAATTGCTCTAGCTGTGTACAATAGACAATGTTCCAAGTAAACAGATCGTAAAAGCTGGTAAAGAATCTATACTTTACAACAAAGCCTTTTCTTATGAAGGGAACTTGCCTGTTTTGTTTTGAAAATGATCATGAAAAGATGCTGACAGAGATAAGAAATTCTCTAACTCTCCAGTTCAAGAGAAAACTTAAAAATATTACATAGCCTTAAAGTGATTGAAAGGGATGTTGTTTCCTATGTTTTGAGGAATGTCCCCTTTTGTTACCTATTTGTAACAAAAGATTAACAGAGTGTCAGATAGATTAGCTTTTCATTTGCCATTAAAAAACATAGGCTTTAAATAATTTTTCAGTGCATTAGCAAAAGAAAATTCATATTCCTGAAAATAATTCCTAAGATAACATTCCTGAATCTAATCCTTCATTTCTTCCTAGCAATAAGAATTTTGGTTTGATGTTGAAATCGTACCTTCTCTGAATCCTAAACATGACATTCCATTCTTCTGGGCCATGAAGAGCAGCTGACAAAACCAAAAAACTGTTCCGATGAATGTTTATGAACTTCTGAATTCTTTTGAAAAATGACTCTTCCCTTGTCGTAAGCAAGTCTTGAGTGTCTGCCAGTATAAATGCAACTCCTATTGAAGAAATGAATATAAGTGTGTATGTGATGGCAGGAACACGATTAAATTCTCACCACAACCAGGAAACAGAATTCTTATTCAAACATTAGTATAAAAGGCGACGGAACAACACACATGAATGAATTTACACGTCTTGACAGTGAAATGCAATCGTGAGCTTTGGCCAGTGATGACTAGTATTTTTAAGATAAAACTATGAATAACTCAGAGGTTATTTTCGACCATAACATCAAAAAACCCCAACTGTTCAATCCACTCAAAATACAGACATCTGAGTGCCTTTGAAAGCACATGCTTGAGGAACAAGCAACTGCTCTAATGGAATGAATTTAGGGCAAATGCAAAGACTGATTGAAGGGCTCAGCAAGTCTAGTTTCTAAATGAGATAAACAAACACACCTGCAACATCTTAAAAGTAAGCTAAACCGTCTACCATGACACATGGAATTATAACCCCATCAACTAAGTTATTCTGAAAGGGAAAGTTAAGAAGGCCAACGTTCAGGAGGTCTAACAATGGAGGATACAAAAGACTAGGCCAATGTGCACCTCATTATCGTTATAGTGCAGGAATGCTTCAGCTTAAGGATCTCATCTACCTGTCTAAAGCATCTTCTGCCTTCAAAAAGAAGGATAGATATTTCATGTTTGCAGTTTCAGTGGTTTCCTAATCAAACCTGCTCACAGATTTCCCTGACCCCTCTGCTACCACCAGGTCTGCAAACTCAACTCGGCAGATGAAAGCCAAGGGTCTTGTTTCACTCGTGTTTACAGCCATGAATACTAAAAATCTTGATGGCTGTCTTACGTGTTAGTAGCACTCAGCGTTATAACGTTATAACGTTGCTCAGTTATAACAAGAATTTGCTAAACAGTTCAGCTGATGATCACCAAATCTCATGTAGCTGTTCTACATAAAAAAAAAAAAAAGGTAAAACCCAATGAAAACGTGTCATCCTCAAAGTTCTCTGCTCCATCCTCAGATTTACGTGCAATCACAGCGCAGCTCCTTCCACCGTTGCACGACATTCCAACAAGGCAGCTTTTATTCAGTTTAGTGTAGCCTACAACAGGGCTTGATCTTGCACCTCATTACAGCTTATGTGTTTAAAAACATAAACGTCAAAGTACTGTACCAGAAAGAGGAAAAATCACGGATCCAATTTCCACTGATTCCGAATAGCGAACTCTGTGTTGTTGCCTCTGTAGAACTGTAGAAATTTCATGATTCTAAATAAATTTTAAAAAGTTATTTTTATAATGTTTTCAGCCAAGTTAGATGATATATTCTTAAAGCATTGTCTGAACCATTATAGATAGAACTTCAGCATTGTTGTTAGAACTTCAGCATTGTTGTTAAAAAATATTTTTTATTCCATTTGCAATTAAGAAGTAGTAAAATGTTAATTAAAATTACTGAGTTAATGAAATTTTGAAATATTTGCACCGGAATTTATCAAACATCGAATGACAATTTTGTATGCATACATTCAGTTTGCCACAGGAAACTCATGCATAATACATAAAGAAACTCAAACATTTTACAGTCTATTTTTGTAAGATGTGCTAAAGGAGGATTTGTGGGAGTGAGGAACATACAGTAGTGTGTTTCTATGACCCCGGTTAATGAAACTGCATTATTTTCACAGAGACCAGCATTTCATTTGGAAGATAGTTCAGAAAATCTGTATGGGACATGATTTTATGTAAAGCTTTTTGACAGAATGCAATTCACTCAGGAAAATTAGAATATGGCAACACAATCATCCACAGAATGAAGCGGGTTTGGATATATTTTTCAGCCTGCAAAAAGCATTTCTGCAGTATGTTCTACAGAAACTGCTCAAACACATTTTAAAGATTACATCACTGAATCCTTTTTAGCTACTACCATGTTCTTTTAACCTGCCCATTTAAAACGTAGCCAAGCTGCCCGTATAGGGAAGTGTGATTTAGTGGTAGAGTACAAAATAAAGTCAGGAAAGCAAGTGAACCCTGAAGGAGACAGTAACCAGAAATGTCATGCTTTCAATCGGTCTGGAAAGGGAAAGCTCAATGACAGCTGCTTATGAGGTACAACTGCAATTTTGGAAAAACTCTCTGCTTCAAAGCCACTGCTGCCAGTGAATTATTTAACACACAAATATAAATAACAGCTATAAGAATAGCTGCACAGGGAAAAGAGAAAGCTCATAACCAAAACTGACACCAAGCAATGCCTTCATAACAGAAAAGGCATCTTAGATTTGTATTCAGCTATTTCCATATCTCTGCTCACTGAGCGTCCTTACCAACAGCAATAGTTTTGAGAAGAGCAGAGGCTCTTATTAATAGGAGTGAGCTTTGCTGGCATAGCTGATGAGAGCACTGCCCTCTGATACCTCTCACCGTATTATGGATTAAGTTGCTCTTGAAGCAGTTCCCAAACCGGAACAGTTTACAGGTCTCATTCCAAGACAAGCAGGCAAATAAGAACAGGCTTTAAACTGAGGTGATTCAGGAATTACTTCAACACTGTTCACCCATTTATAAAGCAGCAATGGGGTGATAACCTTGTCAGCCAAGCTAGCATAATAAATCCTTGCTTATGAATCAAAGCCCTCTTGCCTCTAAATTCTCTCCAGCTGGCATGAAATTGGTCTCAGCTGCAGGAACTAATTACCAGCTCCTTGACATACCCTTTCACTTTACTGAGGGACACAGTCCAGGCTTCTGGTATGAAGAGATATAAATCTACCTCCATATCTGTCAAACTATTTTAAACTGAATTGCACACTTACTGAGTAATAATCTACCTCAATGTTGATACAGTTTAGTAGAAAATAAAGTGTTTAGGGAGAAATTCAGAAAATTAAAACCATTTCTGATGGAATTATTCATAGTGCTAATTTGAAAGCAGCATCAGTGCAGTGCAAAAACGATGAGTCAGGAAGACAATCCTACAGCAGTGTAACTCAGCAAGTGGCAAGAATACTAAATAGATACAGAAGCTGCTAGGGGCAAAACCACACACACACAAAAGAACAGTACTATAGCAGAAACAACTTCAGACTAATGTCACTGTTTTGTCCTCAAAACACTATGTTCATTGACGTTGCATAAAATATTTCCACATATAGAATATAGGAAATGCTTCTTTCAGTGTTTCTTAGTGAGTCAGATACTGCTCTTAACAAGAGTTGTCCTACCTGCAGAGCTGTACTCATAATAACTGTTGTTATCCATCTTGACTGTTCCTGCCCACCATTTGCTGTCATTTTTTCCAAGGGTTGAACGGCTTGGCAGTGAAATCTCAGCTGCCACCTTCTGAAAAGCTTGGAAAGATGACAAATAGTACCTGCCAGTTAAAGAGGTGAAATGTTTAAGGCACGCAGATCCATTAAAGATCTGATTAAAAACCAGGGCACTACCCAATTCTCCAAAACATATACAGGTGCCCACTACCATTGAACTAATTTAAGATGGCAATTAGACACCTGAACAGCTTTAAAGATTCTGCAACTGAGAGGTATAACAGAGAGGAGCACAATGAACAAATGACTTCAGAAAAACATTCCTAAAAGCACTTAAACAGACTAAGGAACATTTGCCCTGTTTTCAAAGGGCATATTTGTCACTGTGCACTTTTTACACTCAGATCCTTTTGGGAAGACTGCCCCAGGCCTCCTGCCCGGCTTGGAGCAGGCCACTATGCTGCAGGCCTGAGCACTAGGTCTTTTCATCTACGTTTGCCTTTCGCTCTTCTGAAAATATTCCTGGATATCCAGCTTGGCAGGCGTTTCTATTTCAGTGAGGCTCATGTGGTGCAGCTGGGGACACTGAAGCTGGTGGGAAGAGCGCGGGGCGGGCAGGAGGCTGGGCCGGGCCTCGCCTCACGTCCCTGAGGCGCCCGCTGGCCCCGCCGAACCCGTGTGCCAGCTGGTCCACAATGGAAGTCTTAATCTGGTTTCTCCTCATTTTAAAAACCTGGGAAGGCGCGACAATGAAATCACGGTGGCTTTGCGGAGCCGGCCGCAAGGCAGGGCAGCAGCGGGCCTGGACCCGGTGGGCAAAACCCGCCCCCCCGCGCTTCCCGCCCTGTCTCTCAGCCTGAGGCGGGGGGTGCTGTGAGCAGCCCACAGCGAGCACCGCGGCTTCGGGAGGAGGGGAGGCCGCGGGGGTCCCCTGCCAGCTCTCTGGATCGCTGCCATCAAGGAAGAAAGAGAGAACTCCTCAGCAAACTGTGTAATTTATATTGCATGTGATGTTCGTGGTATGAAATAATACTGTGGGCCAGCGTGGGACAAGTGCCTGGGTCTCGCTGCTCCTCATCCCTGCACTGGCAAGGCTCGAAAACGCTGAGAACTTGAAACCCGCATACCATAGTTGGGTATGAAGTCAATATTTTCACAAATTAAGACGCTAGAGTCTTCTAAAAGTGCAGCTTTCTCTAGCATTAGAGGAAATTTTACTGAAAAGTAAAATTACTGAAAGAAATGAATCCTGCATTGCTCACACCAGGACAGCCTGGCAGCTGGGCCTGGAGCCCTCCAGCATCAAGCGGCGCTGGAGAGGATGGAGCATGTCCATCCTTGGCATAGCTGGTGGATGTGGACTCTTCGGGGACCCCCATCTCCTTCCTGCAGCCCTCGGGAGAAACTGCGGCAGCTCCTCTCCAACCTTGTCCCACAGGTCTGAGGAATTAAGAGATGGCAAAAAGCTTCCAACACCCAAATGAATTGCACATCGCTTACTGTTAAGAAAATAACTCGGGCCTTGGTGGAAAGCGAGGAAGCACCTGTCTGGTCTTCCATGTTGCCCTGGAGCATATGGGGACTGGCTTCTGCTGGGATGCTGCTGAAAGCCATATCTCCTTGTAAGTGTCCCCATAAAAGTCATCATCCAGAAACTTGATGTTGGCTTGGGAGACTGCTGCCATACAAGTGTAGGTGGTGTGGCATTTTTAGATGATAAAAAGGACAGAAAGGACAAAAAATGTGCAAAGGCATCAGGCAGAACAAGTGGGTATAATAAACAGTAATGGTAATAAGTCTACTTTTGCATAGGGAAAAATCTTGAGGGAGTGTGTTTAATGAACAGCTAATCTGCAGCTATTTCTGGGGAAGAATACTCCAAATTGTTTTCTATGACATTCTAAATATAGAAGTTACACAGTACAAAAATGTGAAAGCAAGAAATGGCACGACTTTCAGTGAAAAAAAAAATACTGAGAATGTGGGAGCTTCTTTTTTTGTCATATAAGAGGAAACAGTACCTCTTTTATATGGTAAAGAAGAGCTGGAGACTCATTAAAAGTACTGAAAAAGAGCATTGGTTTCCAGCTCTGCTCTTCACCCAGTATGTGAATCTAGACTCATGCCTATTGACTGAAACCAGTATTTTTACTGAAAATCTGACATTGCAGTAAAAGCTTTTCCTTTTTCAACTCTTTTTAGAGCATTTTAAAATAGAAGAAAGTGACCTCATTTATATATTAATACACTTAAATAACAAATTGTCTGTCTCACTTAGAAATAATTAGACACCTTAGTGATTTAAAGATGACACTTTGTTTCAGATACATAAGAAGTGGATTCACATCTGATCTGCAATTTCCGTTGGTTAAATGCACTCGAATTACAGTTACACGTCACTGCAAGGGTATGGAAATGTCATGCTGCTTTTGATAGTAAGTCAAATATTTCTACTATTGAGTTTTTAAATTTCTGTGGAGCAAATTAAAGGAAAATAACAGATGTATGAGGTATCCTGGCTGCAGTGTTCTGGAGAGCTGTGACAGGACCAACAAAATGTGAAGCTTTTTCCTGTAACACAGTGGAGCCACTTGCTCTGAGTGCATACAAAAACCAGGGAGTTAAGAACATTAGGAATTATTTTAAAATACAGTTATAAAATAATAAGGCAGTTTTATAATGAGGATGGATGATCCCATTGACATCTGCTGACATGAGGTTTGAATTCATGCACACTATGAATGAATTTGTGTTTCAGCACTAGAGAAATCCCAGTGCTAGAGAATAGGAACTGGTTTGTTGTAGTAGTTATATTTGATTTATAACACTAAAGTGTATCAGAATTCGTATTTTGGAATATGTCTAATATGTACATGCATTAATTGCATTACAAAAGTTGAGATGGAGAAAAAACAATAGAGGGGAATAGAATGGAATAAAAAGATTATTCATAGAATCATAGAATCATAGGGTTGGAAGGGACCTTAGTAGATCATCTAGTCCAACCCCCCTGCCAGAGCAGGGCCACCTTAGAGCAGGTTACACAGGAACGCGTCCAGGCGGGTTTTGAATGTCTCCAGAGACGGAGACTCCACCACCTCCCTGGGCAGCTTGTTCCAGTGCTCTGCCACCCTCAAGGGAAAGAAGTTCCTCCTCATGTTTAGGTGGAACTTCCTATGCTCAAGTTTGTGCCCATTACCCCTTGTCCTATCACTGGGCACTACTGAAAAGAGCCTGGCCCCATCCTCCTGACACCCACCCTTCAAGTATTTATAAGTGTTAATTAGGTCCCCCCTCAGACGCCTCTTTTCCAGGCTAAAGAGACCTAATTCCCTTAGTCTATCTTCATA
>VXBO01009211.1:0-12865 GCA_013400135.1 Rhinoptilus africanus
AGACAGACACCAAGATAAGGCATAGAGAGGTTTGCAAATGCCTGTGCAATCATTGCCAGCAGTGAGTGATGGCGGCTTCTCCATTTTTTTTGTTTTTTCGCTTCTTGCAGCTGAAGACCTAGACAGGGAAAGAAGATGAGCGTGGTGCATTCCGGACCTCAGCCACTCATGCAGAGACTTGCCACCTCCTACAGGGACACTGACACTAATATAAGGTATCAAGAGGTTTGTAGAATCCTGGGCAGGGGTTTTCTATGGTGAGCCAACGTGGCTTCTCCATTGTTTGTTTTCTTGTCTTTTGTAGGCACAAACCCAGAAAGGGAAGAACAGGATCACGGTGCATTCCAGACGTCAGCTATCATGCACTTATTTTCCAGCTCCTGCAGTGAAACTTGCACTAAGATAAGGCATCAAGAGTTTTGAAAGCCTTGGGCAGGGGTTGCTCATGGTGAGCCAAGGTGGCTGCCCCAATGTTTGTTTTGTTTCCTTTTGAAGTTGCATACCCAGACAGTGACAGGAGCAGACCATGGCACACTTCTCTCTTCAGCAGCTCCATGATAGATTTGCACCTTCTGCAAGGACCGAGACTCGTATTGAAGGCTTCAAGAGTTTTTCAAACCCTTGCCAAGTATTGCTAGCAGTGAGTGATGGTGGCTTCCGCATTGTTTCTTTTTTTCTCTTTTTGCAGCTGAAGACCTAAGGAGGGAAAGCACAGGACCGTGTTCCATTCCAGATCTCAGCCACAGAACCAGACCTTTTCAACCTGCTACAGTTACAGTGACACTAAGGTAAGGCATCAAAAGTTTTGCAGAACCCTGGGCAGGGGGTGTGTATGGTTAGCCACTGTGGCTTCCCCGTAGTTCGTTTTCTTTCTTTCTTAAGCTGCAGACCCAGACAGGGACATAACCAGACCATGGTGTGCTCCTGTGCTCAGAACACAGCCAGAGATTTTTCCATCTTCTTCAAGGACAGTTACATGCCGTTAAGGCATGAAGAGTCTTGCAGAATCTGGTTTGAGATTTCCTTTGTCTAGTGAAGCCGTTTGCCCCTTTATTTGTTTGGGGTTTTTTTGCCTTTTTTATCAGCAGACTCAGGCAGAGAGAGAACCACGCCATGTTTCACTCAATTCTTCTACCAAAACCCAATAGATTTGCTGCCTTCTATTAGAACACTGACAGAAAGTTAAGGCATCTGTGAGTGTTAGAACCTTGTGCAGGGGTTGCCCAAGTTATTTACCTAAAGAGAAGGAAAGACACAACAGCCCCCATCTGCCCCAATCAATGATCCCACAGGCAGCAGAAGCGTGTGCCCCACGCTTCCTGCTCTCTTTGTCCGAAAGTGACCTTGAAATATACTTTTCTAATTCATGAACCGTTGTCTGGCTCTACTGCTTTGTGTGGTCTTTGGGGGAAAACTTCCTATACCTTTTTCTTATAGTCCTTATTACACTGAATTTGTTAGTCTTTATAAATGTGTAAAGATACGTATATATCCTTATCTGTAGGCATATAGAATGTGTAGCTGTATCGCCCTTATGGGTAGGAAGTGGGGAGCCCATCAGAGGCTGCTCTGAGATCATGTGGGAATGATGCTTTCAAAACATGGAAACCAGCCAGCCACAGAGCAGTATGAAAACACGTGGGCTGTGAGCCAAGAGCCGTGTCCGTGGGTCGTTGGGATGAGGCGGGAGGCAGAGGTGAGCCCCTGGTACTTGGGCTCCGTGCAGACCTTACCACGAAGTCATGTGTTGGCAAGTGCAGAGCTGGGGTGTTCTGTGCTCTGTCTCTGGGAATTGTCACCTGAGGCCATCAAAGGAAAACATTTCACTCTCTCACCTGTTTTCTCCTAGAAAGCATCCATTATCCATGGAATTCCCTATAGATTCACACGAAGATGCATTCTTTCTTATTTTGAATTTATTGCTTGACATATTATCGTAGAGTGCATCAAACCCAGGGCAGACTGTATTACATTGGTGTGTTATTTTGCAAGCACAGTTCAACTTGCTCTGAATGAGCAGAAAGCCATGTGATAAAGCTCCAACACTGGAATAAGTCCTGCTGACAGCCAGAATGATTTAGCCCATGTTCAGCTCATATAAAACCCTGTCAGCTATGGCTATATCTCTACTAGAAATGCAATATAGCCAAGGCAAGCCCAGAGCGGAGGAGCTGATGTGTCATCACCCACATTGTTCAACTCTTATCACACTCTCTGGTACAGTTATGGCCTATAACAACTAGCGGTATCCCACAATTCCCTGGCTCAACCCAAAGGTTAGCATAGTCCAGGGACCATTGTTAATAGGCAGCTTAGGTGCAGCCTCCTTCTTCTACTGGGTGAGAGGTTCTGCATCTAGAAACACAAGATATGACATCCCACTGGACTTAAGTCTGGAGAATGATTCCTAATGGGGACTAATACAACCAGATTCATTCATGAGATAGAAGCTATTTGTGCTTCCAAAGTGCTGTGTCAACATATCATTGCCTCAAGCTATTGGTAAATGAACACACCCTCATGATTCAGGCAGCTCAGGACTGAAGGCAGCATGACTATGCCAGTGGGGTGCTGTGTTCAGAACAGTCAACTTGGGCTGCATCAAAACAAGAGTGGCCAGCAGGTCAAGGGAGGTGATTTTGCACCTCTACTCTACTTGTGAGACCCTGCCTTGAGCACTGCGTCTGGAGCTCCAACCTGTTGGAGGTTGTCCAGAGGAGGACCACAAAAATGATCAGAGGACTGGAGCATATCTCCTGTGAAGGCCATCTGAGAGAGTTGGGGTTGTTCAGCCTGGAGAAGAGAACGTTTAGAAGAGACCTTGTAGCAGCCTTCCTGTACATGCAGGGGTCCCACAGGAAAGATGGAGAGGGACCCTTTATCAGGGAATGTAGTGATAGGACAAGGCATAACAGCTTAAAACTGAAAGAGAGTAGATTTAGATTGGATATTAAGAAGAAGTTCTTTACTGTGAGGGTGGTGAGACACTGGAATAGGTTGCCTTGAGAAGTTGTGGCTGCCCCATCCCTAAAAGTGTTCAAGGCCAGGCTGGATGGGGCTTTGAGCAACCTGGTATAGTGGGAGGTGTCCCTGCCCAAGGCACGGGGGTTGGAACTAGATGATCTTTAAGATCCCTTCCAAACCAAACCATTATATGATTCTATGATTATATGTGATTTTTGTGCTATGTTGATGTGATGATCCTAACCCAGTCCTGGGGCTAGCTTGGTTGGCATTTAGCTCAGGAGCAATGTGAGCTGTGTTCCTTGCTGCCAAGTGGGATGCCTTCAGTCCTGCAGTAGATCTCAGAAGTGGAAACACTACGTGAGCTAAATAATTTTTCCTTGATCGCAGAAATACAAAAATACTTAGTCAGCTTTGGGTGGGCAAAACAGCCTCCATCTCCAGAAGCCATACTGCAGGTAGGTGCTTCCAGCGTCATTTAAGCTCTGGTTTTATGATATCATATTGGAATTAGCAGACCATTTAAAATTCCCAGGTAAAGTTTTTGGCAAATGCAATAGGACTGCTATTATTTTAGTTTATTGTTGGTTTGTTTGATTGGTTTTTAAATCTTAGGAAGGCCACAGTATTAATTCTAGGAGAATTATCATCTTCTTCAGGAACTGAGTTGTGAGTTATTTTAGCTTGTATTATCATGAAAAATGTATTGGTCACAATATTATATTACCCTCAGTTGACCTTTTGGACCCAAGATACTTGGTAAATCCTCTTCAGAATGTGCTGGATTCAGTTAGATACAAATAGTTACCTTTTTCCTTGTATGTATGAAAAATGCCACTTTGTACAGTAGTCTCTCTGGTAATGACGCTATGAGTCAATGCAATTTTACAAAACATACAGAAATTCTGTTTCCTCAGATAAAGGGGGAAAGTAATCACAGAAATTCTATCCCCTGGGACAGACATTTGTCTTCTTGATTCTCTTTAGAGTCTTCTATGTGCATTACTGCTTCCAAAGTGGACATGGAAAAAATTGTTTGAGAATAGCCCCTTAGAAATCCCTTGTCATTGTTTCCTGGGAGGAAACGCAGTCTGCTCCATGCACATAAAATGCCCTGTGTCCTGAACTCCAACTCAAATGTCCCTCAGGATTCACAGAAGGTTCAAGCCACACATCTAGAAACCTGTACCTTATTGCTGGGTTTGTTATCCTTATTCTCTTTTTCTATTAGTATGATGACAATGGCTCTAGAGACAGATAGTGTCTAATACTGTCTTTCTACAAGGTCAGCAATGCTTTTGGCAGTGAAGTGTCTGGAAACCATGTCTGTCAGTAGTCCTTACTTCAGTAAAGTGTGGTGGTGCAAAGCAGAGCTTGCTTGGGAAACTGGCTCTAAGAGCAGTTTTCATTCTTCATCTCGCAGACACATGCCATGAAAAAACCAATGTTTTCCCTCACTTATGTATTTGGAAAGAACAACTTCTGTGGTTGAAAAAAGTCACAGGAGTTCAGGTCTCCTTCTGCCCTTGTTGCATACTTACCAAACTCATACTGGTCGGGTTTTTATGCCTCTCTCCTATTCAGTGTCAAAATGTGAGGGAAATGGCCTAATGCTAAGATAATTTCTTCAGTGAATGTTCTAAAATAAAATAAACATAATTAGCCATCTTTTACATAATGAGATATTCAGATGTGCCTCCCTCAGCAGCTTTTGAATAGAGCATATTCCTAACTAGCTAAGTCAGGACCTTTCTATGAATGCGGATCAACTATATCAAAATGAGAGATGATGGTTTTCTCTCAAATATGCACATTTAATTTTCAGTGTTGACATTCTAATCTAATAAATAAGCCCTGATCCAAAGCCCACCGAAGGTATTTTTAAAAATGCTGTTCAGTGTTTCGAGTCAGCCTTGTAGCGTGGTTTACTGTCAGATGTGAGTGAATATAGCAAGTAAAGCTTGCATGTAAGCAATCAGCTTCTAAGCATTCAGTACAAAGATAATCAGGGAAAGAAATGGTAATCCCACCCTGTAAATATACAGCCTTTCTCAAAGGCTGTAAATGTGCAGCTTGCTCAGTATCTGACGGGTAAAGAGTTTAGTATGTCTTGTGTGCATGTACAGTTAGAAACCAAAACACCAACGTTGTATCGTTTTTAGTAATTTGAAGCCACATGAAGTGAGCAAAGCAGTTGCAGCTAGTTTACTGAGAACCTAGAGCGGGCTGAAGGAAAGCCAAGGATTCCTAAGAATCGGTGGGGATTGAAGAGAGCAATATCAAATGTTAAGAGTGCGAGTAGCAGGATTTCTAAGGTAGGAATTGTGGGAGCAATAACTGGATGTGTAATCTCCTTTACTCTTCATCCTTCTTTGTGGATGTCACATCTGTTCATGCAACCGCTTTCAGACAAAGGTTGAGACATTTTCTGTGGAAGATGCCACGCTGCCCACTGCTTTTGCTCTTCTGTGCAGAACCTCGTTCTGATTTGAACTTCTGCATAAATCTAATAGGAATAACCCCGGTTCATCATCTCATTTGCTGACAGTTGTATCAGTACTGAAAGTGTATAAACAATGCAAAGGAGGCAATAGTTAAATTATTAGTATAATTTGCACATAATTATTGTCTGGGATGCTGGTAATGGTGAAATCCATTGGGCTTTTTTGCACTCATTATGTTAAATGCTATTTTAATGACAACTCACTTTTCTTTATGTATATACTTGTCATTATCCATTATGACTGAAGGCAATAGTTAGTTAGCCTTCCTATTCTAGTAAGGAAAAACGAATCCAGAGAAGTCTTCACTGCAGCAGGAAGACAGAGATTAGTATCAGGACCCACAATTTCTAAAGCAATTTACTATGTGTGTTTTATTTATATAATCTTGTGGCAACATTGAATGAAATGTTTATTTACCTCAAGAGGGTTTTCATAACAGTGAGTTAATGTGATTTGGATGATGGAAAGCACTAAATGATTCACAGATTTATTACCAGTAGTAAATCACTTAAAGGCAACCATCCCTCCTGTCAAGAAAGCTCTATTTCAAACAGTTCTTTATACGTTTTTAGAACATATGACTGAGCATGCAGACTTACATACTAAGTGTTAGTGATTACACATACTTCCATAGATTATGAATAGGTTATTTTCTTTTCAGCTGCTTAATATTTTAGATGAGTTTCTAGGAAGTTAGATGATGATCTAGCAATATTCAAGAAAAGAGATGATAGTCCAAATCCACAACTCCTATTCAAAAAGAGGGAGATAGATGCCTGGAAAATGCAGAAGCAAAAATTAAATAACTGGAATACAAACTTTGAGCATATGTTGGAGTTATTTTTACACACCACAAAAAAGATATCACCCTGCAAAAGAATGAGATGGAAAACTGTCTGAGATGAGATCATCTACACTTTCTGTGTTCTAAATTTTCTATGAAAACAGTAATTTGACTTCTTACACCAGCCTGATAGTTGATACTAACTGGCAAAACTCCACCAACATCAAGCAAGAGTAAGTTTAATAGTTGTAGGATTTTGTGTTTGTTAATCAAAGGCTAGCAGAGAGTCCAAACTAATATTTTTGTATTACAGATAAAAGGTGTCATTAAATAATTGAGTGCATTTAAGGGTCTTTATTTCTGGTCATGCTCAGTGCTTCTCAGCTGTGGCTTGTCTTTCCAGGGGGATAGACGTCTTTATTTCAAAGAACTTGTTGTACCTTGTTGTGCCACTTGGTCTACAGTCAACAAATAGACTTCAAAATACAACCTTATCCACTGGTTAATACAACCTTATCCGCAGCTGGTAAGCAGGTGAATAGAGTCTTTGTTGGTGCTTTCCTCTTTTTCAATGCTGAGTTATGGGATATTCTCCTCTAGATGATGCTCAATTATTTGCTGTGTTTATTTCTATATATCTGTATTCCGTTTATGCTGTTTCAGTGATTCCCTTTCATAACACAAACTGTGAAAAGAGGCCACAAACTCTCTGGGGCAAATGCCAGATCTCCTTATTGTTACTACAAAATATTTGCCTTCTCTTGAAAACTGTATATTTATGAATACTTCAAAAGCATAGAATTCATTCAGAATATTGCAGAATCAGGCTATATAAATATGGATTTTAAACAAATGCAATGTAGGTAATATATATTTACATTCAAACTCCCCTTTCTCTTTCTCCCCACGTATCTATAGTGCGGAAACAAAGAGAGAGATAAATAAATTATTTATATGAATAAATAAAAAATCTAAGTTACATTTTTTGAGAATTTATTCCATGCAAACAGAGGGAGATGTCCTTTATAATATACACATTTTTGCTCAGATACTGAGGTAAGAATGTATTTTATCTGAGATACAAACTATTAACTAAAAGCAAGTCAATAACAGGAATGAAGAAACAGATTGGCCATTCGTGTATGCTAACATTAAATGCCATAATTTGTAGAAATATGAAGCTCCCTTTTTCAGTTGGAAGCATGGGACTTACAATCATTTCTTCACATTGCAGGAAACTGTTCAATTTTAAGGGTGAAGGAGACTACCATAAAAGACAAATAGGTTAGTAAGGATTTATTGAATCCTTACTGGGGGTGTAGGCGTGTAGGGGGATAGCCATGACTGTAATGTAAAGTAAAATGGTGCTTTTTCATATAAAAATACAGCTTAATAAACATTTTAACATTTACTTGTCTAGGAAAAATCAAGACTTTTTCTTAATTTGTTCTAAGTAGACATTGACCTTAGAAACAACAAGATTCTACCCTGAAGGATCTTGTCTATTTGTGTATCCTCAGCATGGACTCCATTATAAATACTTTTCGGCAGAATGTTTTGTCATACACATTTGCACAGGATGTAGCTGATGAGAAATGTAACACAGCTTAGCTAGGTGGCACAAGCCAAACAACAAACTTTATTCTGCCCTTAAAATTTAAGAGAGTTTCAAAGTTCAGAAAGAAAAGAACATCTCCGGGCATTGTTACGGGATATTTGACACCACTTTAGGTGCTGTGTGTGCTCAGCTCATGTTTTGAAGCTTTTCTACTGCCCTAAAGGCCTAGGAATGTAATAGAAACATGAGAACAAAGATTCTGATCTCACCATGTGCTTACAGAAGCTGTAGACCAAGGCAAAGAACTTTAATATTTATGTCTTACTCTACCTTTGCCTAACTCATAAGACTGAATTTCTAAGTTCTTAGCAATGTCACTGTAATTTTTTTTCCTCCTAAAACTTACTCTTTCATGTAAGGAAACTTAATTTTTATTTGAGAGTACGCATTAAAGATGCAGAAATATGGATGTCTGTGAGAAGGTTTTAACTGTATTATTATTTCCAAAAGGACAAGTTACCACTGCAAAAGTCTAATCTCCTGTTTCATCCATATGTGCCAAGATGTGGTAAACACACTGTGATCGATTTACAGATAAATCCAAGCCTTGCTGAAGCTGTACAGTTTTAAAATTTTGGCTTATCCATTGATGTTTATATTTGCAAATATTTATTGTGTTTTCAAACTTCAAAAACATAATAAAAATGCAATGCCACTACAGCAATTCATAAAAGCTTAGGTTAACAATTATCCCTGTCTGTGTAAGGACCTTCAGAGTTTGAGGAGAAATAAGAAGGTCCTTGAAAAGTTTTAAGGAGCATATATCTCTGGTTTCCTAATAAAAACTTCATTACTTCAATAATTAAACATTATCCTGGTTTGTTTTATAAAGAGTCCTCAGGACATTCTTTGAGTTAAGGGCTGTTGGGAGCGGCCACCACCTCCAGCATCTTGGGAGTCCAGGGTTTTCTCCTGCCCAGCTTCTGGAGCCCAGCCCAGTCCACATAGAGATCCAGGGGTCTCCGGCCAAAATCAAAGGATGTGGCTGCTGCTTTCTTATCTGCAGGTTCAGCCAGTGCTGAGGCTGAGCGTGAATCCCAGACACACACATGCACAGACAGACAAAGGATACGACTGGTTACGCAGACTGCCACAGACAAGGCGGTGCCTTCAACAGCATCTCCATATAGGACCCACATAACTATAGACACCAAATTGCCCTCCTCCTCTTCAGCTCGAAAGGAGCGAAGTTCACTAGTGAAAGCACACACAGCACTCTCTAGACTCGCAAACACACACATATTGGCAGATCCCCTGGCTACCACCACAGCCCCTCTGTCCATCCAATACCACTGCCCAGATACTAGGCCCTATTAATCATTCCAGCTGGTCCGGCTTGGTACTTCTGATCAAACAAATGCACACACTCATCTTACAGGCACCCCACAGTCACATTTCCTCCCACATACCAGCATGGACTCTTCACACACATGATACCCCAACCTAGGGCATTCTACTCACCATCCAGTCCAGCCTGAAGATTGCTGGTGAGTGACACGCACACCCCCTTGGGCGCCAGGTTTGGTGAAGATACAGAAACTCTCGCCCTACACTGGAGCCAGCACCAGGCACACAGGCTGTGACTCTCACTGAGCTCCTCCTGAGCTTACACCCCTGGTCTGGCTCCAGCTGCTGACCCCAAATCTACTCACGCTGGTCCCACCCATTGCTGGAAGTTAGTCCTTGCAGCCCTCACACACACAACACAGAGATGAAATTACACGGAGACGAAATTACACAGAGATGAAACTACACAGGGACACAGTTAAGGAAATATTTAGAATATTTAGGCAGCTCGAAAGCTGCCTGGCAGAAAGGGACCTGGGGGTGTTGGTGGCAGCCGGCTGGATATGAGCCAGCAGTGTGCCCAGGTGGCCAAGAAGGCCAACAGCATCCTGGCCTGGATCAGGAATAGTGTGGTGAGCCGGACTAGGGAAGGGATCATCCCCCTGTACTCGGCACTGGTGAGGCCCCACCTCGAGTACTGCGTTCAGTTTTGGGCTCCTCACTACAAGAAGGACATTGAGGTGTTGGAGCGTGTCCAGAGAAGGGCTATGAAGCTGGTGAGGGGTCTGAAGGACAAACCTTACGAGGAACGACTGAGGGAACTGGGGTTGTTTAGCCTGGAGAAGAGGAGGCTGAGGGGAGACCTCATCACCCTCTACAACTACCTGAAAGGAGGGTGTAGAGAGATGGGGGCTGAGCTCTTCTCCCTGGGGACAAGGGATAGGACAAGAGGAAACAGGTTCAAGTCATGTAAAGGCAGGTTTAGATTGGATATCAGGAAACATTTTTTCACTGAAAGGATTATTAAGCATTGGAATAGGCTGCCCAGGGAGGTGGTGGATTCCCCATCCCTGGAGGTGTTTAAGAAAAGGGTAGATGTGGTCCTTAGGTACATGGTTTAGAAGGGGTTTGTGTCAGGGTAGGTTAATGTTTGGACTTGATGATCTTAAAGGTCCCTTCCAACCTCACTGATTCTGTGATTCTATGATTCTCAGATAGGACACACTGTGTGATCAGGTGCAGAACTCAGCCAGGCAAGTGCACTGACCAGCACAGTTTCACACCTTTGTACTCATTTCTATCTATTCCCCTCTCTGTTCCTCCCTGATTCCCTTCAGCTCCACATTCTTGTATAAGTTCACATCATTCCAACGCTCCCTCTTAAATATCCCAATTGTTCCTTTTGTTCCCCCTTCTTATGTGTGCCAAAGTCCAGGTTAGACTTTTTGAAGACCATGCCTAGAGTTTTGTAATGGTCCAACCATTAGTCACTGGGGGCTATTAGTCTTTGCCATCATCTCTGTTATGCCGTGTCTACAAGGTTCGTGTCTCTGTGTGTTCTTGTTTAGTGCTTCCTCCTTTATATGCCCTTTGCATTGAGAAGGTCCTTGATTAGATAACTTTAATGAAACAGATGCATTCACCTTCCATATACCCTTACACTTTGGAGAGACAGAACCTACAGGTAAGTGAAAACCAGACTAATACATGTCATCAGATATAGGGAAATGAAGCATGTTTTATTTATGATGTCTGAGGTCTACATGCTTGAGATTAATACAGATAAACTAATATGGATACACTATCAATGTCTGAGACACACAAATGTACTGCACACCTTTGGAAGAAACTCAGAAGAAATGTTTTCCCAATCTGACTTGACTCACAGGACATAGAGTTCTTCAAGCAGTGGTCAAGATATGTCTCTGAACACATTACAATATTGCACAATTTATCAAAACATAGGCCAGGCATTCCATATTTGATTTTTTTCACATATTTTTCACTCACCAGAAAAATAATCTGAACTTAAAAGAAACACACTTATCAAAAGAGTTTTCAAAGCTTTCCTCTATCAGCAGTTGGTGAGTAACCACTCACCAACATAACCTACATAAGCATAGGTGTCTTCTGCCACTGTAGATGCTCTAGGGTATTGTCCAGCCTCAAGATGCCCATGAAGAGCTAATGGTACTCTGGTAGTATTGTGACATATTTGCCAACACCACTTGGATGCCGAACATGCAAAGTCACCAGGCACCTATATTTAAGCATTTGAATGTCTCAGTTTTCAATACCGAACAAAGCAAGAATGAAGAATAGCTGCCAAGGGCATTGGGTAAAGCCTAGTATTTTTCTTATCCCATAATCTTTTTTGGGATTTCACTTTTTTTTCTTCTTGCAGACTGGCTGGAAGCAATAATGTACCACAGATTTCCACAAAGGGACCTATTAGAAAAAGAGGGGGGAAAAAAAGGTAGAAATGTGCTGTTTATACCTTGACCTTGATTTTTTCGAATCTTTTTTTTTACTATGATTTATCTCTCACACAGAATGACAGTATATTTCTAAGGAAAAAACGTCATTTGAAAGTACTGAAAATGGATTTAACAACAATGTTACAGCATGTTTGCCAACAACTTTTGACCTGGAAATATTCTCTGAAACCACAATGCTCCTTTAAATAGCTTCAATTTAGATAAACTGGGCTTACTTTTTAGAGGCAGCTATAAAACGTTTGCAGGGACCTTTTTCATTCAGTTCCTGGGCTGTCTTCTGATGGATATCTGCTGATAAGAGTTTCTCCCTGTTGCAGGGCATTCATGGCCCCGTGATGTTAAATGACCCCGTGGCTGAGCAGCGCTAACTGGTTTTGGGTGCAGAGTAATACAACAAGATTAGAAAGCAGGAGTCATGGTGGCTCAGTAATTCCAAAGTTGCGACATTTTAAAGACACTCTTCTCATGCATATGCGTTAGTAGGGTAGTTTGGGCATATATATGACCCAGACAATGTATGGTCATTTATGGAGTTTGCACATAGGCCTAGAGTTAAAAAATGCTCTTTTCAGTTTATGTATCCAGGTTGCCACTAACTCAGGTCAGGTTGCTCAATAAAATGTGCACTTTTGTGCACCTTAGTTATTTAATACATACCGCTACAGAATGAAGAGTGTCTGTGCTGCTGAAGAAAGACAGAATAGAACTCTTCAGTGGGGTTTCTTCTTGCTTTTATACTTGGTAATTTTTGCATTAATATAAATTCACTGATCTATAAGAATGCCGCCAGAGCGTGCAGGGATGAAACGAGGAAAGCCAAGGCTGCCCTAGAACTCAGCCTGGCAAGGGATGTCAAGCTCAACAGGAAGGGCTTCTTCAAGTACACTGGAGGAAAAAGGAAGACCAGAGAAGCTGTGGGACCACTGTTGACCGACACAGGAGCCATGGTGACGGAGGATGCAGAGAAGGCGGAGTTATTGAATGCCTTCTTTGCCTCGGTCTTTACTACTCAGCCCAGCCCTCAAGAGCCCCAGGCCTTGGAGGAGGTAACAGGGAAAGAGGAAGACTTCCCCTGGGTGGAGGAGGACCAAGTGAGGGATCAGTTAGGTCAGTTAGACATTCAGAAGTCCATGGGCCCTGATGGGATACACCCGAGGGTGCTGAAGGAGCTGGCGGATGTCATTGCTGGGCCGCTCTCCACCATCTTTGA
>VXBO01009211.1:13368-24243 GCA_013400135.1 Rhinoptilus africanus
ATGAAGATAGATTAAGGGAATTAGGTCTCTTTAGCCTGGAAAAGAGGCATCTGAGGGGGGACCTAATTAACACTTATAAATACTTGAAGGGTGGGTGTCAGGAGGATGGGGCCAGGCTCTTTTCAGTGGTGCCCAGTGATAGGACAAGGGGTAACGGGCACAAACTTGAGCATAGGAAGTTCCACCTAAACATGAGGAGGAACTTCTTTACCTTGAGGGTGGCAGAGCACTGGAACAAGCTGCCCAGGGAGGTGGTGGAGTCTCCGTCTCTGGAGACATTCAAAACCCGCCTGGACGCGTTCCTGTGTAATCTGCTCTAGGGTGGCCCTGCTCTGGCAGGGGGGTTGGACTAGATGATCTACTAAGGTCCCTTCCAACCCTAGGATTCTATGATTCTATGATCTCAGTTTCTTATTTATAGTAATCAAAATGAGAGATGGTTTAGGTCGCTTCTTATAAGAAATGTCTCAATATTATGTTTTCTTCCACTGCTTTTTAATTTAATAGCTGCATGGATGCTTGAATACCTCATAGTCCTGTTTAGTTTCATATTTATTGTCTGATGCAGTTTTATGATTTAGAGGAAAGGATCATCATCTGATTCTGAAAAGGATTTAAAAGTCATCCCTCTCTGTCTTTACCAGAGATAGAGAAGCTCCTTAGAAACGTGGGTGTCTTTCATGTAGGCACAGAAAGAAAAAAGCAAGTACAAAGTGGTGATTATTTCTTTTTAATGCTTTGAAGCTCTCGCTGTTAGCAACATACAGGCTTCCTCTTGTTGTTAGCATGTCTGCCTTTTTTTATTTGAACAGTTTTACAGGAATAGATCTAGACTCAGAGCGCATTTCTTAATCATCTCTCATTTTTGATACGTATTAATGCCAAGTCAGACATAGTATTCTGTCACCTTTAATACCGTAAGTTATTTATGCAGAAATTATGAATCAGAAAAAAATGAGGTTGTAGGGTCTGATGTTTGTAAAACTAATGCATTATCAGGCAATACTTCCTACACAGGTATTTTTCACATCTTTTTCATTTTGGGCCACTGCTCCTCTTTATTTTACAATTGAAATGCTTCATTTTTCATATAATGAACAACAAGATTGAAAGTCGAATGTGGCGGGAATTGGTGGGAATGGGCACTATAGATGGGTGAGACTGTAAACAAGGGGCTGATCACCTAACCGAAGCAAATTTGTACGTGTAATCTGGTGTCTTTTCATTGGTGTCCGAGTTGGTATCTGAACACAGCGTATTATGAGATGAAATTATACTCAGGAACATTTAGGCTAAAATAACAGAGAAAACTGAAGCACATGTTGTGAAAATTAGCAAGAATTTCAGACTTCCATTTGTTTAAAAGAATGGACAAGGATCTGGAAAGGGCAGTAACGACTCAACATTCAGGGAAGGCATGGACAAGCTGACATTCATAAAGTTTTCCAGGTCCAATTGCATTGTTCTCTGCCCCATATACTGCAAATGTATACTCCCTTGTACTCTGCATTTAGGAAATGAAATGATGAGAGGGAAAAGGCAGTGCATTCATCGAAGCGCAAGAGTTAAAGTCAAATGCTCCAGCATACTCTCAGACTGACTTACCTCTACAGCTCTGTGCAAATCACCATCATTTCATATTTCTGTGAGCCCGTTGGTCCATAAAGACTGCAGATTTGCCCGTATCACAAAGATGTTGCACGCATTCATTTGTATGTATAAAATATTTTTACAGATAGTGCAGCTATTATCTTCACTTAAAAATTGACCTGGTCTTTAGCTTTGAGAAAGAAAAACCTTTCTGATCAAATCCCCAGGGTAATTTTAAGTTCATGGTTTTGTTTTACCGCTTTGATGCTTTCAGTACCTTTTCCAAAGAATTAAAATGTCTTTAACAATAAAAAATTTCTTCATCACTCTGGAATGCTGACAGCAGTCATGATTTGTTTGTAGTGATCTCATGGACTACATTTTTTGTATTTTAAATTAATGTAAAGTTGTTGTGTTCTCTTTGAGGAAAAAAAAACAAACAAGACTTTCAGTATGGCTGCAAAAAAAAAAAGTGTTTATGCAAATCAAAATCTCCCTCAGAACATATTACTTCCTTTAGTACCTTCCAAGGATGCCTTATCTTTTCCAATATAGAGCAAGATGCGTCTTATATTGTACTTTGTATTGTTTCATGTACTTTCTTGATGTTTAATGACATACACATAATAATTATTAGAGTGTAATAAATTAAAGTTTAATATTATAGAATTTATAAAGCTTTAAAAACATTAATAATGAGAGATAATGGCTCCTAGATAATTGCCAGTTGCATTAAATCTTAATCACAATTTATTTGTAGTATACGCTGTTATTTCTTCTCTGCAAACAAAGGCCGGTGGAGACAGAAATTCATTTCAACTCAGTAGTGTGCATCCATGATAACCCATGTGTCTACATTATCATGTATACCACCGCCAAGGCATTTTTATACACTCCTATGATGTATTTGGCATTGACCACTGTCAGAAATGAAGTCCTGGCCTCAATGAACTTCAGGTCACGTACACCTTCATGTGGAAAATAAAATAGAGCTCCCTGAGCTAGGTCTATTTATTACATTAGATAATTCTCGTGTCAGTTTATGACAACAATGGACTCACCCTGGTGTAAAACTACAGAGATACAAATGAAGTCAGAGTCAAACTGTAGTGCTTTCTGTTGGTACTTCTTCACTATTTTCATTGGAGATAAGGCTGGCATGAGAATCAGGACACCCTCAATTTGAATTTTTTCAGATATTGTCCCTGTCCGTGGCAGAGGGGTTGGAACTAGATGATTCAAGGCCAAGCTGGATGAGGCTTTGAGCAGCCTGGTCTAGTGGGAGGTGTTCCTGCCCATGGCAGGGGGGTTGGAACTAGAAGATCCTTAAAGTCCCTTTCAACCTGAACCATTCTATGATTCTATATTCCCAAGAAAATATCATGCAATGATTTCTGGTTTTTATACTGAGTTGAGTTTTGGTAATGAGCCAACTGTTCACTAAGAAAATTTTGATCAAGAGTAAAATGACTGCATCATATAACAAGAATTATTAAGGGAAGAAGCATAAGAGAAAATACTAATAGTTTATGATTGTTTTATAATACTTTTTTTCTGAAATTACAGATGGAGCATTCTCATATCTCAGAGTGGATATAATTAAATTCTGCAAGCCATAGTAGCCAAAATTATGATGCTTCTACAGTTGCTATGGATTAAGTTTTGAGATGGTTTTATTCCTCATCTATATGCACAAGTAAAGATGACATGGATGAAAATTATTCTGATAAAGAGATACATACAAAAGCTAAAACATCTTTTGTTTGATTCTGTTACTGTTGGATTGGTGGACCTAATTGCTAAAATAATTTGCTAGATGTCTGATATCCAAATGTTTGACCAGGTAAAGGTTACATTTGTTGTTTAGAAGTAGAGAGATACCAGAAATCTTTTTATTTGGGAAAAAAAAAAAAAAAACAACACAAAACCAAAATAGAGATTTTGAATATATGCTACTATTTTGGTCATTAGAAATGGGAAGATACAGACTTGTGAAGGCAAAGTCAAATAGATTTGTACATACAATAGAAACTCATTATTCAGGATGACCTTATTTAGACTTTCTTTTCACATTTGCAGTAATATAAGAACAAATAATTGTCGAAAAAATTTATGTAGAGTTATGGATTCACTGATTCACCAGTGTATTATTCTAGTATTACACCAGTTTAACGTGGCTTTGAGGAAGACATAATATTTACCTGTGAGGTGTAATCAGGCAGTTACATATCCAAAAGAGATAAATTGCATAAGCAATTATTGTGGATGTAAAAATGTGTTCGTAATTTGTGTCTGTAATTGTGGGAACAGAAAAGGTAGCCCATACTTAAATATCCATCTCTATCTTCTATATTTATACTCAAAGCCAGGGCTAGATGATAGTTTGCAATTGAAAGACTGTAAATCAGTTTAAAACACTATGACTTCAGCCAAGAGGTTGCCACTTTACTGTAATCTTTTAAGAGAGTGTTACCTGCCAAGTTGAATTTCTGCTGTGATACCAGAAACAGCTCCCTGACATTGTGGTGTTCAGAAACAAAGCATAAATTAAATGAAAAGGGACACGGGTGATTTTCCGGAAGTGAAATTAAAATAGAATATGAATTAGCTATAGTTGTATACCTGGCTATAGTTACACTCCGGCTAAAGTCGCCATATGCTAGATGGTATCATGGAGAGGAAAAGGAGAAGAGAGGGAAGGGGAGGAGAGAGGAGGAGAAGGAAGAGGAGGGGAAAGAAGGGGAGAAGAGGAAAGGGGCGAAGAGGATAATTTCAATAAAAGGGCTTTGACTGCATGTAAGTCTGTTCCATAACAAAGCTTTTCCCTTTGGTCTCTCCAGTGGGAACATTTCAACACTTCAGACAATTTCATGAACAACTCCTGCCCATATATATAGGCAGAAGCTGTGCTGCTCACAAGCAAAGATCAGAACTCACTGGGACGACCTCAACATTTTCTGTATTAGTGAAGCAACAGTGACAAATTGGAAATGTAGTGCTTCCTTACTAGCTCATTAGCAATGAATTTGGATTATAAAAGAATAGTTTGATATGACTATATTTGCATTAAATACAAATTTATAGAAGAAACATTTCTGATGGTTTATAGTTTCATCGATATGTTAATAGAAAGTCAGCCAGGTGTACTATTATTCCTTCTATTGCCTTGAAAGTTATGCTTTAGAAAACTTAAATCAACATTTCCATTTGATACTTGAAAAGCACATCAGATTAGAAGAGGAGGAGACACAAAACTTGTATCTAGTTTACAAGAACATCTTGACATTGATTTATGCCTCTACCTTTTGAAAGTGTAGTTTAAAATCTGCCCTTGAAAACACGGATTATATCATGCTGCCAAGTATTTTCCAGATAGATTAAGAATTAGGTCTTTTGCCAGTATTATGAAATCTGTTTGCATTTCCTGAATCAACACATGGAAATATTAAGTATTAGGGCAGGTTAGGATATGTAACCAGACTTGATATCTTCTATGACTTTTACAAGCACAGTCACAAATGAGCTACCAAATTCCAAGAGAATAACTGTTTCATCTCGCATTTTGCCTCAGAATAGACTTGCTTCTAGTATAATTTCCTGTGCCAATGTTTAGGTATATAAACATTTGTGTGTATACGGAGTATATACAAAATATAAAGGTCACAATGCCCATGTTTTTAAATGTTTTCCAATTTAGTAATAGTATCTGTGAAGAAAATCTAACCTCCTTCTAATCTGCAGCTGCTCTTTCTCTAGTAAGGAACTTCCCGGATCTCCTGAGCTGAATAGTAATGGCGAAGGCAACTAAAAAATTTCAGAGACTTTAAGTTTTATAGACAGTGTAAATTGCTAATCCTTTCACATTTTTTTTTTCTTTATGATTGGGTTAACAAATTTGAATACTTTTTTTAGATTTTTTCTTTTTACATTTTTTACATTATCATAAAATGTATTCAGAAAAGGGGTTACATTTTGACATCTGTGATTACAGTAAAATATTTGAGTATCTCCAAAACTAGACCAGCCTGAGCTAAGATTAGTAGGTGCCTCCCAGGCACTATGATACAATTTTGGTGACACATGCCTCTTACTGGCTAAGCTTTCATTGCATATTATGTGTTTTCAAGATATAATAATATGATTTTCATCATGTGTCACAATTTCAAACATAAAAAGGTGGTGATATGTCATGGGAAATGTAATCCATTCACAGAGCTGTTTCTGTTTGAGAGAGTGAGGAAGGGATGTGCTTGAGTTATAACCCCTGTGAGGTCCTGAGGACCAAAGCACAGACAGGTTAATGCAAACTACAAAACTTTCATTTATTTTATTTATTATTTTCATTTATTCCAAAAAAGCCCCAAGACTTTTCTCATTCTGGTTGTCCTGATCTACAGCATTAAGATTTTGATTTTCCTCTCAGGAAAAAGAGTTTTCTTGGAAAAATATTTGCAGAAATTATATTTTTCCCCTTTTTAAAAAAAGTTCCTTACCAGATTTTTCTGTGGAACAACAATAAACCAAATCCTTTACACAGTATTTTGAAGCACGCTGCTGCTGAATGTTGTAATTTTACATGAAATTTCATCAAGATCCTGGTGGTTTATGACAACATGAGTTGCAGGAACAAGCCAAGTAATAGGAAGTGAATGGACCTGCCTAGGATGTCTGAAGGAAGCTGTGCATAATGAGGTCCAAAGTGAAGAGCAGCAGGCTCAGATGTGTTTCTAAGCCTTTGAATTTTATTTGCAATTAGTTACCGGACAAGATAACAGTGTCTGCCATGCAGTTGCAGGTGAGATTTACCAGCCTTCCCCCACACATCTGTGCAGTCCGCCCTCGCTCAGATGAGAGACGTGGCAGATGAATGCTTATTACCAGACTTCAACCCACTATTTCAACTTGCTATAACAGCTCCCAGGGGGGCTAAGAGTTACCCGTATATGCTTCTCTCTTGTTCTGAGGAAAACTCCTTTTTTTTTTTTTTTTCCCCATTAATGCAGACAAATGACAAGTCCTGCCTCCTCATTCCTCTGCTCTGACAGGCCCTGAGCACACCCCTCTCTGGGCTGTGTCTCACGGGACCATGGGGGACCTCAAGACTACTCTGTGGGGAAGCCATGGCCAGGTCTGACCTGGCCCAGGGAGGCTCCTGCACCCGGGGTGATGGCTCTGCCACAAGGCAGCCATGGCCAGGCCTGGCTATGGCCCCGCTGACCCGTGGGCTGATGTCCTGGTCCCCGTGGCCTCAGTCTGTCCCCATCCCCATGGCCATCCTGGGGATGCCCAACTCCGATTCCCCTCACCGGGCCCGATCCCGACCTACAACCATGGGTGGCCCTCAAGGTGCCCTGACCTCTCCCACCTACTCTTTCCTAGGCAGCTGGAGCAAGTGCTCTGGTACCATTAATGAAGAAACCCCATAGTCTTTCCCTTCTCCTCAACAGAAAAAAAGTCCATTTTTTTGTTGTTGTTGTTTTTTTGCTGCATACTGCAGTTTGATTTCCATTTAAAACAACCCACAAACTGAAGATGTTTCTTTCTTGGCAATTAGTTATCCAATTTGCATATTTTTTCATGCCAGTACTCATACGCTACTGAATTTTGTACTGGTAATGCCCAAGAGTAGTGTGTTGACCATGAAGCACGCAAAACACTGTCCTGGCTACTAAACTGTACGGATCCCAAGGCCAGGATTTGCTTTTCAGACCTGTCAATTTATCATTGAAGCTCTAAGTTGCTCTGAAATGAATCTCTTAACACAGCATAAAGCTGCTTGTTGACTAGTTTACACAAGGTATTATGCCATTTTTAAAGACAGTTTACAAATATAAGTTATGAAGCAACCTATTGATTCATATTTTAGTGCTATAAAATCAATCAGTGTAAACAGCTTCAGTAAATAATTTAGACACATTAAGAAAGCAAAGAGAAAGAAAACTCAAATGCTGACAACTGGTAAGAGGTATTATGCTAAACACAACATGAATTTAAACATCTTTCACAGTTTCTGTGCTTATAAACCACCATTTGGTGGTTAATATTATAAATTATTTTTCATGAACTTGAAGAAAGAAAAGCGCTATGAATTTTTCAGAATTGATTTTTATGTGAGTTATGATTAGACAGGGAAATGTTGCTTCTCTATTACTGGAAGGACCCAAGCAAGATTTTTATATGATTAAAACCCTGATCATATCGTCAGTCTCCAATGTGTTATGCCTATATTTAGAAGACTTATTTCTTCATAAATCTTCTGCATTTCTAGTTGTCTCACACAGACTTTCCGGACCTCCTGGGTTTTGTCGTGGTAACAGCTTAATATATCTCATTTCAACATATGTGATGAAAAATTGTCAGAGAACTCTACAATGCCCCCAAACATTTGTTTGCTTTTGGTATTCTGTATTTAAACCTGAGACTTTAAAAATTTTTAAAGTTCTTTGTTTGATTTACTGAACTGAATTTATGGGAAGATTGGTTAAAGCAGAAATTGTCAGGTAATTTTGTCCCATTTCCTTCCTAGATTTGGTAGTATAAGTTTCAGTATGGTACCTAGTACAATATTTTTAAATAAGAGTTTCCAAATTTTTCTTGCTCAACAGAAAAAATATAGACTTTAGCACCCATTGAAAATGTACTGGAACCAGGGAGTATCAGCAGGGCACAACAATTATCCAGATCCACTCTAAACTAAACTAAACTTAGGAAGGTCCAGCCAGCAAAACTTGGGGAAAAGCAAGTTTGCTATATGCGTTCAGCTCCGTGTCCAACATTTACAAGAGACTTTGATGATGAATCTTGCACTGAGTTCCACCTAAGTCTATAGATTAATTTTACATACGGCTACTGAAAAATACCTCTTCGAAAAAATATTTATTAAAAAATAGATTTTAAACAGTTATACTTGCAGAAAGATATATTTAGTCCAGTTGTTTGAGCAATAGTATTTCCATGGGACAAAGTGACTTTTAAAATGAAGCCTGCTGTTTGACATTAGTAAGTCAGGATTTCTGGGAATACTTATTTGAATTATTTAATTAATAATTATTGGAAGAAATGGATTTTTGGAAAAGATTGCTGAACATTGATGAAATCAAACCGAGCACATTCTTACCATGAAGCTTCAGTAGAAGAACTGCGCTCAAACAGGGAGTAATTGTTTTCAATATGATGACGTCCACTGTCAGATATATGCAACAAAACACTGACAGATTTGAAGAATGCAAAAGTTTGTGGTTGTTTCCACGGGTGTGGATGGGAATGCAGATCACAAAACCTTTCTGTGGTCTTTATCTATCATTAGCTGTGCTTGTCAACAGCTTCTTCAGAGAAGAAAGTATTAGCAAATTATTCTGGCAGAAGTGTTCACTACTGGTAGGGCTGATGCAAACATACATTGGACTTGATAGGAACCCTCACTCTTAGTCCCCTTCTTCCTCATTTCTTGAGTGAGAGCCATTAGGTTCTACCCCAGTGAGAGCTGGATCAAAGCTGATCCAAAGCCCAAGGACAACTTCCAACTTTAGGTGAGAGAATAAACCTTAAAAAGTAAAATCTGTTCACAATTTGCAAACAAAAAAGAGCAAAATGCGTCTTATTACTTGATATAAAATGTTGGCCCACTCAGTACTTATCACAGATGCTCCCTAAGTGAGTCATTTGTGCAACATGCTATATACACAAATCAGTTCAATTCTTGGAAGAGAAAAGCATAGAAAGAAACTTGAGCTTGTTCGTATTCACAAGAGATATCCCATTTCTATTTTGAAAGTTTGGCTTGTATGAGGCTAACAGAATTAGGACCAAATTATAAGAGAGTTGTGTTTTTATTATAGTTTGTGTTCTGTTAGCTACTCAGACTTGGAAGACATACATAAATGAATTTTAAAATATTGTATATATCCTTTAATGAAAATTTTGTCTAAATCTTTAATTGTCTGCTCATTTTGCTAGGCTTTGGTTCAGCAAAGCACTTGAACATGTGCCTGGTTTCATTCCTATTGAGTAGTCTCATGGTAGCCACCTGGACTATGCATATAGTAATGAGTGTGCTTTAGAGGATGTGTGCTATTGTTTTACCTAAAAGCACACTGTATAGAGCTAGCTACGTATCTCTTTTTAATTGATAATGTTCTTGTATTTTCTAGCTTATATTCTTTAATCATCCATTTAAAAATAGCACATTAAAATATGTTAAAGAAATGTTTGATCAAACTGCTGCCAAATCAATTCTGATTAAAAAAATACATTTTTTTCCATCTAGCTGGAAAAGAGACACTTGAATTTGTGATAGTTTAATATTGTTTGCAAACAGCTTACTCTGAAATTTGCACATGTACTTAACAAGTTATGCATTATAAAATTTGGAATGGTTTAGTTTTTTATGAGATATGAATTAGATCTGCTAAATGGATGGTAAAGAACAAGCAGACTTCATTCTCCTCTACTTACAACTTTATGCTAACAAACTAACTATGGTTAATTTTTAACAGGTTAGTCTAGAGTGGCTAACTAGAACCTGCTTTTGGAGTACCAAAACATTATCTTTTATGGTAAGGTTAGACCCCCGGGGCATTTTCTTCCACAGAAAATTAGCTACCATTTTATCCCATTTTGAGAAACTACTATCCATAAAAGCTCATCATAGTTAATGTTGACACATGGAGGAAGTTTTCTTCCCTCTGAGTACTTCCTACGATCTGCATCCTGTGCTTATGGAATTTCTCAGTCAGAAAAAACAGAGGCAGTAAACTTGCAGCCTCCTCGCCCTCCAATAAAAAAAGCTTAAAAAAATTAAGATTTCACAAAGTTACAAAGTTACAAAATTCTGTACATGTAGAAAATTCACAGTTGAGTTTTCTGTTGTTTTGGGGTTTTTTGTTCCTAAGCTTCCTATACAAGCTGGTAAGTTATCGCACAGGGTTCTATGTTGAATTTGTGTCAACTTCAGTGTGAAATGCATGCACATCGCAGGATTTGCATCACTGAGCATTGGAACCTGTCCAAGCCCAGGGACTGATCTTTTGAGCTTTGTGCTTTCTCAGTGATGAAGACATATGTCTTTTTCACTCTGAAGCATCACCTTGCTTTAGATCAATGGGGAAATCGCTAACTTTAGGCAAAGTTGCCCTATCATAAAAAGAAGTACTGAGTGAATCTCCTCAAAGAAGGCTCTCAGACCAAAAAAGTGTAAGATAAGAAAATAAAACCTTTATAGGATCTTTTAGCCCTCATCAGTTCTATGAGTCTATGACTGGAATAAGAGGTGGTGGTAGAAATAAT
>VXBO01009211.1:39429-71420 GCA_013400135.1 Rhinoptilus africanus
CTAGGAGAAGAGTTTCTATTGATTTTTACCTGTTTGGCTATATTCACTGATATGCATTAAACTAAGAACCAAATAGACTTTGAGAGTCTTTTTTTTATTTTCTGGCAATATCTACCTATGATTTTTCTTTTAATTGTACTTTGGGAAAGGTGATTTTAAGAACACAAAGATAATCTCACATATAACCAGGTAAGTAACCGAACTTGTGGTGCAGCAAACTGAAAAACCATAGACTGCTGCAATGAACAGTGCTTGGGAAGACTCTTTTGTTGAGTGTTTTTGACTCTTAATTAGAGCTTAGACATAAATATCTATCTTCAGTGCTCAGTGAGTTGCTCCTGTGTTGGCTGGGCCTCCTCTGATTGCTAGGGGACATTGTCTGTGTTATGAATTCTAACTGATAGGTTGTTGCTTTTCTACTGTACTTGTATTTTTCTTGAAAATAATTAAAATAAAAAATAATATGAGCTGTCAAATTAGATAGGTGAACAGTAGGCTTTCAGCATAAATGGTCGAGTAAATGAAGTTTCTTGTGAGCAAATGGCAAAATTATACAGATGACAGGATTTGAGGCTAGTGAGGCATTTTGACTATGTGTGCTTCTGTTGGGAAAAGCTGTGAACAACCCACAAATCCTTGGAATAAACTGGTGAGAGTTACAAATGCAGATGGTGAAGAATTCAACTAGAAGAGAGTGGTCTTTCCTTGATTCTAGTGATAGTGAGGAATTGGTTGAGAACATCGTGTAAAAGGCAGTAGTATGAGGAAAGCAGTGCAATAATTGAGTTCATGAGTATTACGATAGGAAAAGGGAAGAATAGCAAAAGGAAAGCATCAGATTTCAGAAATGTAGGCTTCAGTAAACTCACAATTGTCTCATATTACATCATTGGATTTTAAGAAATCTGGAGTTTCTTAAGGAAGTGGTATTAAGGGCATAAATGCAAACTGTCCTCAGTGAAAGAAAGGCAGAAAGTGTAAGATTTGCTAAATTATAAGCCACAGTGCTAAATTTTGAGCTTTTCATGCAGCATTCGAAAAGGTGAAGCTGGGTCACTTCCTAAGGGTAGAGAAGTATTGCATAAATGTGATGCTACAGAATCAAAAATTACCGAGGCACACAATAGATTTCAATTCCAAAGGTCATGGTAATAATAAAAATCATTCTTTCATCACAGAAAAAATAAGGTGAAGACCAACTAAATAGCAGTTCAGAAAAAGACAAAAAGCAATCAAGAGCTGACACTGATACATATGGTTTTTAATACTTCTACATCACTCTTATTTAAAAGGGTGAGAGGCAGTTCAGAATTACAGTAATAAGTAACAATGAAGAAAATGTAAGCCTAAGGCTTTATGTGGGAAGGAACAGGTTAAATATTTCTTACTAAGCTAGATGTTTTCAATTAGCTGTGATGCTCTGATACGTGAAGAATTAGCTGATGAAATATCAGAGATTATAGAAGTCCCTCTGAAAAGTCAAGGACAATGGGTGATGATCAGGTATGAAACTAGTAGTAATCTTTGAAAGGAACGTGAAAAGATATTTGGAAACTAGATGAAGTTCAGTTCCTGTAAAAAAGCTAGAACAAATAGCCATACTTAAGCATCTAAAAGAAAACAAGGAAATTAGTAATTGTCAACATGGATTTCTCAAGACAAAATTATAACAGAATAATCTAATTTCCTTCTGTGAGAGAGCCACTGTGGATAGAAAAGAAGCAGCAGATGCCACACATAGCTTTTAATGCTGCCTCATGATATTCTCATAATCAAGCCAAGGAAGTCTATTCCAAACAAAGTTATAGAGAGCGGGCACAAAAAGACTTGAATCTTTTTACTGATAAAGCACTTACCAATAGTTCCCTATCAAATTGGAAATATTTGTTGCAAGTGGCTTACAGTTCTGGCCCTTTTATTTTCCTTCATGACCAGGAAGAAATAATTGATATGGTGCTTACTAAACCTGCAGGCAGAACCATAATACACAGCAAATTCCTTGAGCTTGGCCACATCTGTGACATTTGACCATTCATGCTCCTATTCACATGTGTATCTGGCATTCAAAACAATATTTCAATATACATATTGAGCATAGGAGTAAGTATACTCACAATTTTGCTGTATTAAATGCACAGTGGTAACTAAAGTATATTGCACTTTCTGGAAATTTTTCTCAGTACTTCTGTATCATTCATTATAAATTGTAATTCTGTTAAAATTTCCCTATAAAATTTGCCTTAACATATTGATTAAAAAAAAATGAAATAAGTGGTAATAATTTGGACCTTTTTGAAAGATACTGAAAAGACTGACATTTCGTTGGGTTTTGGTAATCAACAGTGTCATTGTCCAAAGGACTTTATGAATAGTTTATTTTTAATCTTCTTTATCTTGCAGTATCTGACTAGGCATGCAGCTAACATCATACATTTCCTTTCCCGACTGAACTAGCATAAATCTTTAGAATAAAGTGAGATTCTTTAGAATAATTTTCCCCACTTTGATTCATAATTTCAAAAGTCGTTTTTCAGTGGTGTCTCCACTATTTACCTAAAAGTCACTACTCCTACAAGTATTTTTCTAATTTCATGGAGGAAGATAACACAGGAATTCCAGGAGAAAGACAAAAAGAAGAAAAGACGATTTTTTTTTTAAAGGAAGTTTCATTTTTGGAAATCAATTAGCATTTTATTTTTGCATTATTTTTCTACTTTATAGCTTGCCATGTTTGCACAGCCTGCCAATAGGTGGCACTAATAATTTCTACATTGCCTGAGTGAGTGTTCTATTGTCTTTTAACATTAATGGATTATGTCTTAATGTATCTCACAATTTCATTAACTTTGTTTGGTTTTGACTTAAATCTTATGTTTAACAAAGAAAGATTTTTCGTATACAAACATGGGTACTGTATATCCAAGCAAATATTAAATTTATGGGCATAGAACTGATACATAAATAAACTCTAAACAAGCATTGTTTTTCATTTGGAGGATCAAATGTAATGTGCCAAAAATTAACGAAGCCTGAAAATTGCTGATCCACAGCGTCTGAAGGGTACTTTTAACATCTGAAATATCTTTTATATAACATTCATATTTCTCACTGACTTAATTTATTCCTTGGGAAAAGATTTCAAATATTGTGTTTAGAATAGTTGAAGTAAAAAGCATTTTTTCATAGTGCAGTCTGAATCTTGTGGTTATGATTCACCTGTACTCATGTGTCTATGATTTTTGGTCACCTGTGATTATCTGTCCTTTATCTGTGAGCTTTAATTTACTTACTATTCTCTCTTTCAGCTTCATGGTGGCACTATAATTTTGTAAGAACTGGAAGGATAAGGCAGAGAAGAGCTGGCTAGCTGGCAGGTTTCTCTCAGCTCACCGGGGCAGAGGCATGCATACAAAGTTTTCAGAAGAGCACACATTACAGTGGAAGCTGGATGCCACCGAGGTGCTTCTCTTCCCATCCACATGAGTAAAACCCAGGATATGACATGCTGTCAAGGACATGTCAAGTTCTGCTGAGTTCTCGAGTTCTGCTGAGTTCTCGTGTGAGCCAGTCCGTGCAGATTGTGCTGCACAAGGTCATTTATCGCTGTTTGTGCTGTGTTGCAGACCTAAAATATACCCTGGTGTGCAAGCAGTTACAGCAAAACCCAGTGCCATTCCAAAGCAGATCTCATTTCTAAAGACAAGGAGATGAAGGCAGTTATTTTAATAACACGACTTTCAGATCTCAAATTTCACGATTTCTCAAAAAAATTCAGATGAGTCAATTTTTGTCTTTAACACTGTACACTAAAAGTCTGCTTTTTGGAGGATTCTTCCCACACTGGCTGCCTTCAGATATATCACTGCAGCACTGGCTGTGCTGGGCGTGCTTGGGTAGGAATGCAGTGTCGAATAAAGTTGAAAGTGATATGCACATAGGAGGACTGCCTTATCAGGAGTATTTGGCAATTAGAAGTAGCTTGGTACCTGCCTGAGGATTATAAGAGCATGGATGTTTCTATTGTTAGATAAGCGTATGCTTTGAAATTTCTGTTAGGAAAGAAGGGTGGCAGCAATAAAGTTAGCACACAAACACCACCTGTGAAAGCCAGAAAGCATCTATAGACCCTCTACATGCTGTGAGAGTGCTAGATGCTCATCACATCCTGTATGAGGAGGGATAGAAAAAAACTGGAAGGAGGAAGGAGAGAGGGAAATACAGAGTAAGGACCAAATAAAATGCATCCTAAAGCTGACAAGTGGATATGAATTAAAAACTACTGTATGGACCATCTTAACACTGTTATCTTACTGCAATACTAATCATGGACATTTTCCAAATGTTGTACAAATGAAATGAATTATTGCCAGCCCCAGTAAATTCTGCCTGTAAGTGTTATGTCAGCTATTATTTGCAATAGGAAGGGCTTGAATATGCAGGGGTTCCTCTTAAAATGAAAATAAAGCATCAGCCTGAGGCACTATCCAGGCATACATAAAAACTAAATCTATCCTGAAGACACAATTTAAATGGAAGACTTCCCTGATTATTGGTAAAAATATTGCCCTGAAAACAAGGAGGGAATATGTTATGAGTCAAGAGAATTTTGCTGGAACTCTGGAAAACACAGCTATAGCCTACAGAAATGAGTAACACCTTTCAGCTCATGTTACTTGCTGGTACCAATCTTCCCTGGTGGCCTCTGACTGTGTGCAATAAACACTACTTAATATTTCTGGTTTTCTGACCACAAGGTCACCTCCGCCATTGTTGGTTACAAAGTCCTCAGTGGAGAGGGTCATTGAGGAGGATTCTCTCTGGTAAAGATGCACTTATTCCCACAGTCTGGACAGTTCTCCCTTCCTTCTCCTTTTTTTGCTCATCACCCTCCACCCTGCCAGTTTATATTTTATATATCCTGTAAAGATCTCTCAGAGTGTAATTTGATTGCTGTTGGTGAAAAAAAAAGCCTATGAAAGGAAAACCTCACTTTCTTCTCTCTCCAGCAGTCAGTAACAGAGCATTCATCTCCAGAGACTTTTCTTTATTTACTGATAGAAGAAGGTATCCACCTCCCTTCCCCATTACCATGTCTGTGCCTTCACTTGCATTTTTTGTTTTGGGCACTTGATATCCATGCGGTCAACTGTGGATCGCAATATCATATGGTTGTATCCCTGTAATGCCCTGATGAATCAGAAAATGTCACTACACATTTTGTAGGCAAAACATTAAGTACCAATGCATTTTGAGGCCTTTGAAAAAAACAATCATCATAAATGTGTCAATTCTATAGGCAAAGTGCGTCGTAAATGCAAGAGAACTCAGGTATGTCTGGCTTTTCCTTGAAAGGTTCTGTGACACAATTCAAAAGAATAAAAAGAAATGCAATGTTATCTTCTTTTACCACATACTAAGTTAACTCAAATAACTAGAGATTGCTGTTGGCTTATTTGTGGTAACCTTTTACCTCGAGTTTTCATTAATTGTCCCAAGCTCACAGTGGAGTATGTAGCAAATAAAGAAATGGACTCTGACTCTTTTTTTTTTTTTTTTCAGTCCTAGGCTGACTGAGAGAATGTCCTTCCCCTGCACCTTTTGCAGCATTCTTGTAAGTGATGCTTGATGTGATGTAACACCTTTCACGCTTAAGCATCCCAGAAAGTGTTTAACAAAGAAATGACACCACTGTCTCCTGCAGTGTAGTGCAAGATGATGTGTAGGATTGAAAGGGCAGAGAAGAAAGCGTGTTTGAAGAGGACAGCATGAGATAAAGAAGGATGCATTATCTATCATTTTTACTTTAAAATCTTGTGTCTCAGAACCATAAAGTGAAGCAAATTACACATAAACTCAGCTATTAGCATTGTTATAGAAGATCCTGTTGTGCCAGCAATGGAGTAAAATACAAAATTTATATGCAGGAAATGGATGTTTAGGAACAAATCTAATGTCATTATATTTGTGGCAATATTACTTGACATATTTGGGAATGTGCTGTCAAGGTGAATTGGATCCCACCTTTATTCACAGAATGATGCTGTGGCAAACAAGAACAAAAAGTCTTGCTCTGTTACAGGCTGTGGCCTATTGTCTGTGACTCAGGGGTGGCAGATGAATGACCAAGGCATAAAACAGTATGTAATGTCAAAGGTAAACTGAAATTCTGAACAATACAATTAGAATAGGATAGCTTATTATTGATCACAAGCATCACAACAGAAATCATTCCTCCATGATTAGGTTTCGGACTCTCTACCCCGAGTAACCCCCTGTGAGGCAGTCTCAGTGCACATCTGTGTCATGCCTGTGTCTATTACTAGTCAGCTTTCTGCTTTCTAAATTAGCATTTTGGACCTAACACTTTACAATCTTCACTGTGTTTAACACCACAATATCTTCGGAAATGGGAAGTGGCAGTCATCCTGACCCTGAGGCAAGAGGATGAAGAGTACGATTCCAGAAAGGACCTGGATATTGTGGTGCTCGGTGCAATAAAGCACACAATAAGCAACAGGATAATCTAAAGTTTAAACACTGTCCTTTAGATAAAAAGAAGCAAACAAACCAACAAACAAAACCTAAGCCAGGGAAAAATTAGGAACACACTGCGCTCTGTACAGCGAATGAAAAGGGTTTGGTAATTGACAATGGGATTCAAAACTGTGCTGTAAACCATTCAGTCAGATTAGGAATGCCAGAAGTCGAAGTGCAACTGAAATTCAGTCCCTCTTGAGGGACATTTATCTCAGGATATACTGGCATACAACCGTGTAGCTTGGTCAATGGGTCATACAGAAAATTTTATCTTTTGTGAAATTCACACAGGATAAATCAAACTCCCAAAGAGCCTAATTGATTATGAGATCTGCTGCTTGGCAAAAATGACTAATTTGTCAGTGTATCCTTGCTCAGAAAAATCATAGGTAACCAGGGCTATGATTTCTTGTTTAGCTGAAATGTAAAGGTTGGGAACCAGGAATTGTTTTGATACTAGGTATTCTGTTAAACCAGCTCCACGCTGAAGTATTAATAGTAGCATAATCATAGTAATTGCATAGCAACTGCTAATGTGAATGTAACACATATAATGGAGACTTGCACAGCCTGTAGAAATTAGGTGCTGAGGGTGGGATTCATCTTGCCTAATTTTAGAGCTCTAAAATATTCATGCCTGCCTCAGTTGATCACCCTTAGATTCTTCAAAAGAGAGAGGCAGGTACTCCTAGTTATGCAGTTGACCTGTTTTAAATTTCTGTTTTGGGGTAGCACGAACTGTGCTCTAAAAGTCCATAATCTCTTTCCACTGAGAGTTCACAGCTCTTTCTAGGCACTGTAGCTTCTGGCTTCTGAGCCTGCTCAAAACCAAAAGAGAAGTGTACCAGAGATGGAAAAGCAGATGAATACCCATTGAGAACTACAAGAGCATTGACAGAGCATGCAGAGATGCAGTTAGAAAAGCAAAAGCTCAGCTTGAATTGAAATTGGCCAGAGATGTCAAAAACTACAAAAAAAGAGTTCTTCAGGTATGTAAACAAGCAGAAACAGAAAGAAAATATTGGTCTGCTGTTAAATGAGAGAGGTGAGTTATTCACCAATAACGCTGAAAAGGCAGAGATTCTCAACGCTTTCTTCATCTCTGTCTTCACCGGCACTGTTGGGCCCCAGGCCTTGGGAACGACAATACAGTTTGATGCAAACACAGACCCACCACCAGTGAAGGAAAAGTTGGTATGTGATCTATTGCAGGAGCTTGACCCTTACAAATGGATGGGCCCTGACAATGTCCACCTGAGGGTGTTAAGAGAGCTGGACAATGTCACTGTGAGGCCTCTCTCCATAATCTTGGAGAAGTCGTGGATATTGGGGCACGTCCCAGAAGACTGGAAGAAGGCTAATGCCACCCCATCGATAATAAGGGCTTAAAGGAGCATCTAGGAAACTATAGGCCCGTCAGTTTTACTACAGTCCCTGTGAAAATTATGGAAAAAATCCTCCTGGCAGCTCTCACAAGTCAAATGAAGCACGTGATTGGGAAAAGTCAGGACAGATTCACAAAGGGCAAATTATGTTTGATGAACCTGATTGCCTTCTATGAGAAAGTAACCAGCTCAGTTGGTGATGGGCGAGCAGTGAACATTGCTTACCTGGATTTCTTTAAGGCTTTTGATATGGTTTCCCACNGTCTGCTGTTAAATGAGAGAGGTGAGTTATTCACCAATAACGCTGAAAAGGCAGAGATTCTCAACGCTTTCTTCATCTCTGTCTTCACCGGCACTGTTGGGCCCCAGGCCTTGGGAACGACAATACAGTTTGATGCAAACACAGACCCACCACCAGTGAAGGAAAAGTTGGTATGTGATCTATTGCAGGAGCTTGACCCTTACAAATGGATGGGCCCTGACAATGTCCACCTGAGGGTGTTAAGAGAGCTGGACAATGTCACTGTGAGGCCTCTCTCCATAATCTTGGAGAAGTCGTGGATATTGGGGCACGTCCCAGAAGACTGGAAGAAGGCTAATGCCACCCCATCGATAATAAGGGCTTAAAGGAGCATCTAGGAAACTATAGGCCCGTCAGTTTTACTACAGTCCCTGTGAAAATTATGGAAAAAATCCTCCTGGCAGCTCTCACAAGTCAAATGAAGCACGTGATTGGGAAAAGTCAGGACAGATTCACAAAGGGCAAATTATGTTTGATGAACCTGATTGCCTTCTATGAGAAAGTAACCAGCTCAGTTGGTGATGGGCGAGCAGTGAACATTGCTTACCTGGATTTCTTTAAGGCTTTTGATATGGTTTCCCACAGCCTCCTCCTAGAGAAACTGTTATGAAGAGTTATGAACTGTTATGAAAACCACTAGACAAGTGGTCTGTGTGGTGGGTGGGGAGATGTCTGACAGGCCACCCCCAGAAGGTGGGGGTAAATAGCTCCTTTTCAAACCAGCAATGTGTCACAAGTGGGGTCCCCCAGGGATAAATATTGGGTTCAATGCTGTTTAATATCTTTGTAAATGATCTGGGTGATGGGATCAAGTCTACCCTGGTGAAGTTTACTGATGATGCCAGACTGAGTNATGTCACTGTGAGGCCTCTCTCCATAATCTTGGAGAAGTCGTGGATATTGGGGCACGTCCCAGAAGACTGGAAGAAGGCTAATGCCACCCCATCGATAATAAGGGCTTAAAGGAGCATCTAGGAAACTATAGGCCCGTCAGTTTTACTACAGTCCCTGTGAAAATTATGGAAAAAATCCTCCTGGCAGCTCTCACAAGTCAAATGAAGCACGTGATTGGGAAAAGTCAGGACAGATTCACAAAGGGCAAATTATGTTTGATGAACCTGATTGCCTTCTATGAGAAAGTAACCAGCTCAGTTGGTGATGGGCGAGCAGTGAACATTGCTTACCTGGATTTCTTTAAGGCTTTTGATATGGTTTCCCACAGCCTCCTCCTAGAGAAACTGTTATGAAGAGTTATGAACTGTTATGAAAACCACTAGACAAGTGGTCTGTGTGGTGGGTGGGGAGATGTCTGACAGGCCACCCCCAGAAGGTGGGGGTAAATAGCTCCTTTTCAAACCAGCAATGTGTCACAAGTGGGGTCCCCCAGGGATAAATATTGGGTTCAATGCTGTTTAATATCTTTGTAAATGATCTGGGTGATGGGATCAAGTCTACCCTGGTGAAGTTTACTGATGATGCCAGACTGAGCGGGGAAGTGGACACTTTATAAGGGTAAGCCTCCCTGCAAAAAGACCTGGATAGGCTGGAATAGTGGGCTAACAAGAACCTTATGAACTTCAAGAAGGAGAAGTCTAAGGTCTTGCACCTGGGAAAACATAATCCAGGAGTGCAACACAGACTGGAATCTAACTGGCCAGGGAGCTGCTCTGTTCTGGGGTGCTGGGGTTCCTGGTGGGTAACAAGCTTAATAGGAGTGAACAGTTTGCTGCGGTGGCAAAGAAAGGAACAGTATGCTGGGTTGCATCTACAAGGGCATCACCAGCAGAGATAAAGAAGTCATTATCCCATTCTACTCAGCACTTGTCAGGCCATACCTGGAATACTGTGTTCAGTTTTTGTCCCTGTTGTACAAAAAAGTTGTGGACAGGCCAGAGAGGGTCCAGAGAACAGCCAGAAAGATGATTAAGGACTGGAAAGCCTGACATGAAGAAAGGCTGAGAGAATTGTTTTGTTCAGCCTTGATAAAAGAAGGCTGAGGGTACGCCTTATCACCATGTGCCAGTATTTAAAGGGTGACTACAAAGAAGATGGAGACTCCTTTTTTACAAGGAATCACATGGAAAAGGCGAGGGGTAATGGGTACAAATTAATCCTGGGGAGATTCCAGTTGGACACAGAAGGAAATTTTTTCACAATGAGAACAATCAGCCACTGGAATAGTCTCCCCAGGGCAGTGGTGGATTCCCCTACATTGGACACTTCTGGGATTCAGATGGGCAAGGTGCTGGGCCATCTTCTCTAGACTGTGCTTTTGCCAAGGAAGGCTGGACCAGATGATCCTTGAGGTCCCTTCCAACCTGGTACTCTATGATTCTGTGATTCTATATACTGCCTTGAGTGTTTAGCTGGAAGGTAGATATTTGTGCTATAGACATTTACTTTTGGTCAAATCAAACCCATCCACATTGCATTATCTGATATTCTTAGGAAATGCTTTAAATAAATCATAGAATCATAGAATCCTAGGGTTGGAAGGGACCTTAGTAGATCATCTAGTCCAACCCCCCTGCCAGAGCAGGGCCACCTTAGAGCAGGTAAAATGAAAAAAAACCCATCATAAGAGCAATAAATATTTAAGACTTTGTTCCTTGGAACATTCCTCAAGGCAATATTTATAGTTATCATGCTGTCAGTCCCCTGTCAAGGTTGTGAGAAAGGAAGTGAAGCACATACAGTCTGTGGGCATTGCTTTACTAAATCTGATTTTTTTTCTTAACTACTGTTTCAGACTCTATTGTCACAGAATCTGAGACTCTTATGATAAATTTAGACTGGTTTGGTTAGGGATTAACCTCACAAAGGTGTTCATTTTTGTTTAAAAAAATCTTAATCTTATGTAAATCTAATGCGTAACTTTGCAAAGGTGGGATGTAGGAAAATTTCCTCCTATTATCACATATCAAAATCATGTGCAGGGATACAAAAGAAAAGACAACTAGTTTTTCCTAAAACCCAGTCACAGGATCATGGATGATGTTACCTTTTCCAGGACAGCTTGAAGGAAATTTTTATTGTAATTGGTGTATCGGCTATAGTATCTTTTCCTTTGCAACTTAATAAGTTCGATAGTGAAAGTGGAGTTTTGGGCAGAATGCACAACCTGTATGTGTCAGAGGCAAGAAGAAGTGGCAGTGGATTATCTATGCTCTTATTTCTCTTTTAATGCTGAACATATTTCAACATTTTTTCAATAACATACCCTAACATTTTGTTAGACATAAACAACTGCACAGCTGCAATTAAAGTCTTGTTTTGGGCTGGATCATCCAGATCTTATGATTAGTTCTGTGACTTAACTGAGTCTGGGAATTGTCTCTTGTGTATTGATCTTCCTCTTCCAGGATGAGTTCTTGATTTGTATTCTCCACTAAAAACCTCATCTTAGAGACTTCCACATCTGATATCAGATTACTATCAAAGAGGTCACAGATGAATTTGACTGAAGTAACTCATAGGTGATACAGTATTTTGCCAGTATCAATGCTGGTACACTCTGCAGTATCTTCATAAACTGAAGCACTTTGGAAGCTTGCACTACCAAGGTCAAGAATTTGCAGGCTTGAAGAGCACCTTATAAATGGGGAAGTCTGTGCATGGATTCAATTCAATCAGTCTTAGTCCAAAGATACTTTGTGGTTTTGTTGTTGTGAGATCAAGATACTTTATAATTTGTGCAAAACAATTCTAAGTCAACTGAATTATCCTTAGGGTTATAATTCAGCAGAGCGTAGTTGTATGCAAACAACCATTCACCTGTGTTTGCCTTTATTATTTCAGCTTTTTCATACAGCTGACATGAGTTCAAGACTTGTCTATCAACTGCTGCCTTCTTGTATCTGTCACTGGGAATGTCTTTAAATACAACAAGAAACAGAGGAGCAAATAAGATGTTGAAGAGCATTGGAGCCAAGTTATAGCTCTGTTTAACATTATTAATTACAACAAAACTTTCTGAGAAACATCATTATTCAAGGATATATGATGATTTAGTCATTAGAAAAGTACCCACTTAGGAAGTGAAAAACCTTCCTCTAACAAGCAGGGCTCTCATACTCACAGCTCTCACACATCAACTTTTTCCCATCCTCCATTACAAGATGTTAGGAAGGCACTTTACAATTCTTGTTGAAGTTGGACTGCTGTAAATCTGGGAATGCATGAGCTGTAAGATCAGAGAGAAAGACTCTGAACTAGCAGGTCTAAAGAGGGCCCCTTGGCTGCAAGAGACCTTTCTTGCATTTTGGTTCTGGCTTCAGTATTATTTCTACTTTTTTATCCAAGGACACTCTATAACATAAAATGCATACCAGTCCCTGGAGCAGAGATCAGAACCCCAGGTTATCCCTTTGTTCCATCTGATTGCATTACAGGTCAAAAGAGAAGGCTTATGCTATGAATCTGTCGCTTGTACTGAGGAATGATTATGGAATTCCAGATGACATTCAGTGAGGACATTAAACTGATAGACCAGGCTATCTATGTAACTCTGAACTGTTCTGGACCATCATATGAACAATGGAGAACATATGAGAAGAGGATAATATGTCCCTTACTAATGTGAACCCTCCATAAGTTTATTCATACTGATTATTCAAAGCAATGATAGCTTGTTATTGATAAGATGAATTAATGGAGTTCAAAATCCTGTGCAATTAACTTCCACCAGCCCTCAAATAATTTTCATAGAAATTTCCTTCAGTATTTCATTTTGTAAAGAATAAAACTGCAGACACCATTCTAGCATGGTCTCAGTATTCATGAAAGGAGAGATTAAATTATTGTTCAGTGCCTCTTCACCCGTACCCTGTTTAATATTTCCAGTGGTATATTTGGTTGATTTTCTTGCTGCTGCATCATCTCTGAGAAAGAGCTCGCTATTATTTTGATTATATATTATATNCTAAGATCTGATCTTTTTCAGAGAAATTGTTGTCTATGTTACTCTACATTGTAAGCATGACCTGTATTCTTTATTCCAAAATGTGTAACTTTGTTTAGGCAGTATTAATTTTTTTTTACTGTTCTTCTAAATGTAAGCAAGGGATGGAAACTTGTATTCATACTATGAAAGTCTGGAAAGCTGAGATTTGGATAAATAGCTGTAAAGGAAGTTGCAATTATAACCCAAAATTCTGTTACTCTGGAATGAATATTCATGCTTGAGACACGTTATAAATATTTCTTGTCTCTTCTGCTTACATTTTTTGAATAGGCAAAATGCTAATATGTCTGCTCGTATGGTCCTTGCATAGATGAGTTCTCAGTTTATCCTGCCTGTCTTATCACCCGTTCGCCTCTATGAGGAAAACACATATCTGCTTGAAACTGAATATCATAAATATTACTCTACATGTATAGCCCCCTTCTTGTGTTCATTATGTTTAATATGACTGAAACTGATTAACTCCTCCGAAGCAGCTGGAAAGGGAAAGTCAGCAGTTTAGCTCAGTTTGCCACGTGTCTTCCTAAGGGTTATTTCATGTTTTTCCCTAGCAGATTCAGCTCAATAAAACTCTGCACTAGGTTTAAAGGAACAACATGAACTGCCATTGCATGTTTTATAATTCAGGAAGCTTCAGTAAGATGTTTGGTGTGTTGCTTTACTGAGATGCAATAGCACTTCTTTCAAAGAAGGAACCCTCAACATTCACTTATTAGTGTTCCCTTTTCATAGGAATGGAGGATGTTAGACTGAATAAGACCTCCCAGGTCAATCAGTCCAGACCCTGTTGTCTAGGCAACCACATTTTTTGGTATCTTTCAAAACAACTTATTATCTGTAGTGGACTACGGCGCTACAGTAATGTTGATAACAATGTATTACATATAAGACACTTGAGCTTTGCAGAAAAAATACTTCTCTTTTTCTAGCTGGGAAGTATTCAACATCTGTGATTTAAGAATATCCTTAGCAAATTTTAAAAAGATGAGCATTGTTACCACAGGGAAGCTGTCCTCTTATCTTGAGAGAAAAAAAAAAAGTCACAGGGGAGCAGGGAGAGGGAATATGAATGTTCATTAAATTCAAGGCATTGAGTAGATTTTTTTTTTATTTTTTTGTAGCTGGATTGTTGGTTTTTCACTCTTCAACTTGTTCCTGCTCATGACCCAGGCCAAGTGCCAGGTCCTGCATTTGGGTCACAACAACCCCATGCAGCGCACCAGGCTTGGGGAAGAGTGGCTGGAGAGCTGCTTGGCAGAAAAAGACCTGGGGGTGTTGGTTAACTGCCAGATGAATATGAGCCAGCAGTGTGCCCAGGTGGCCAAGAAGGCCAACAGCATCCTGGCCTGTGTCAGGAATGGTGTGGTAAGCAGAACAAGGGAAGTGGTTGTCCCCCTGTACTCAGCACTGGTGAGGCCTCATCTCAAGTGCTGTGTCCAGTTTTGGGACTTTCACCACAAAAAAAGACATTGAGGTGCTTTACTGGGTCCAGAGAAGGGCAACAAAGCTGGTGAGGGGTCTGGAGAACAAATCTTATGAAGAGTGGCTGAGGGAACTGGGGTTGTTTAGCCTTGAGAAGAGGAGGCTGAGGGGAGAGCTCATCACCCTCTACAACTACCTGAAAGGAGGTTTTAGAGAGGTGGGGGGTTGGCTTCTTCTCACAAGTAACAGGCGGTAGGGCAAGAGGAAATGGCCTCAAGTTCCACCAGGGGAGGTTTAGATTGAATATTAGGAAAAATTTCTTTACTGGAAGGGTTATCAAGCATTGGAACAGGCTGCCCAGGGAAGTGGTGGAATCACCACCCCTGGAGATATTTAAAAGACAGGTAGATGTGGTACTTTGGGACATGGTTTAGTGGTGGTTTTGTCAGTGTTAGATTGATGGTTGGACTCGATGATCTGAAAGTTCCCTTCCAACCGAGGCAATTCTATGATTCTATACTTGGGAGAGTAAATGTGACAACAAGGAATGATCAGAATTATTCTTATATGAATATTACAGCTTGGGTTTTGGATGGCAAAATCATGGAATCATAGACTGGTTTGTGTTGGAAGGGACACATAAAGATAATCTCATCCAATCCCCCTGCCATGCATGGAGACATCTTTCACTAGATCAGGTTGTTAAAAGTCAGGTCTAACATGACATTGAACGCTTCTAATGGGCATCATTGACGTTGACTTTGAACACTCCCAGTGATGGGGCATGCATAATATAAAGTACATCCAAGAGTTTCCTTTTCCTTGACACAACAATCCTGAAAAATGCTTGAGTGCTTGCAACTGTGCTGCTAAGGCATAAGCAAAATAGAAAACAACAGTATTTCACCTCATTTAATTTTCAGTGAGAGTCTTCACTGTCTTCACTCCCACTGGATTTCCCGTTCTTCCTAAGTCTTATTCTGTAATCTTTTCATATAAAATAAACTATTCCTAAATGCTCAAAAGAAACCCCTGGGTAAAATTTTAAGAAACTGATCCAGGAATGTTACTGCATTGTGCAGCTATCATACAAATGCAAGAACTTTTCTGAATTGTTTGCAAACTAAAGGAGATCCTATTTAGTAGGGTATTCCAATTGCTTTAGAGCTATTAAATACATTTCTGTGAGAAAGAAAAAAATCAAAGAGGGTGCTAATGGCACCTTTGAAAAAGTCCAAACAATGGACATAAAGAGTTCCTAGACCCCATTAACTAATTCCATAAAGTTAAAAAAGCTAGAGAGAAAATGGACTGAGCAAAGTACTGGATGTGTTATTGCAGCAATGGCAAACTGTACCCACAGATAGCTGAAAGAGGGAAAGGGGTCTTGTTATTAAAAGGAAGGTGAGACTAAGCAAGATAAGAACAAAAGCTGTTTTTTGGACTAGTTAATTAGTGTCCTAGGAGACAGCATAATCTTAACCTGAAATAACCCTAGGTAAACTGTTGTGTAGTAGCATTAATATACAATTTCAAATCAATGCAAAGAAGTGAGTGCTCTAACCAGCATGTTAAATACTTTCATCCTGCAGCAGAATCACTTTCAAATTTTGTTGCTTGAGGGAACCAGTAGATTTCAGATACTACAACATTTTCTAATAAGGAGGACGCAGACGAACCTACTGAAATAAATTCTTGAAGATAATTTATATCTTAATGTTCTCTTTTTTCCTCTTGTACATGTATTTCATTTTTCATCGCTATTCAAGAAAGCTTTCATGAAGATTTTATTCCTGAATGAACATCCACAGCTGTATAGCCCCCGCCTTGTCACTGCTGCAGCTAAAGCCTTTGAATATGTATTTAAATAACCAGTTTCTTTAAGCATTTCCTAGAAAATATTCTTTCCATTTATTCATGAACTGATGGCAAGATGAAAAGGAGAAATATAAACAAACTTGCAAATTTATCTGGTAATTATTTACTTTTGTTTCAGTCGAGCTTTGAAAAAGAAATACGTGTGTCCAAAAGACTGGAGAAATAAATGTTGGTATCTCTTTTTTAAGGTGCTCACCGTATGAAGCTAGTCTTAGACCAATCAAAAAGAAGAGGAACAGCAGGTGATAAAACTATGTTTCATGTATTGAAAACCATGAACTGCAATACATCAGTATGTTAGCTGTTAATACATAGTTTGTGTGTTAGTAATGACATTTGGTTTGGTGGAGGAGCTAAATGGCTTTTCCTGCTCTGAAAACCTAAGTTGAGAGGTGATTGATGATACCATAGCCAAGTTGTATATGGAATCGGTAAAACAGCTTTCCTGGTTATAGGCTAAGGCTGAGATCCACAAAGAAAGGTACCTAATTTCTATTTAGGCTCCTAATTTTCCTTTGAGATTGAGGTTCTCAGGGAACCTCGAGGAAAATAAAAGGTAGAGGTGAAAACTGGATGATTCTCTTTTGGCCAAACATACTTGGAAGGCATTAGCTTAGAACCACCTGTCAACCACAGAAGCTCACCTGTATCTAACATCTCTAAGACAATAATTTTCATGGAGTAAAAAAATTTTCCATTTGTCAGGCTGGTGAGTTTTTCTGCTACTGACATGTTCATTTTTTATTTCTAAGGACTCCATGCTGCTTCTTCAAGCATTAGACTTTCAGTGGTAGTAGCTTCAGTCAAATTCTGGCCATTTGACCAGCTGCTCACCACTACTTGATTAGTTCATGCACAGCAAGATTAACTTCTCTGAGTGCTTACAGCTCTTCATCTTAATTAGTATAATGAACTAGGTCATATTAAATGGAGAAAAAGGCAGAGGGGGATGCATGTGGGCTGCAAAGGAATAGCCAGCTCACAATAAGAGTTTATATCAGAGATTATATCCCTTGAAACATACACACAGGCAGGATTGGTCTAATTCTCTGAGAATAGCCTGCAGGGCACGTTCCTGCCAGTTTGGTTCTTTGCTCTGCTACTGATGCATCATATGACCTTGGGTAACTCACATAGCCTATGTGTAATTTGGATTCCTTTTTATAATGGGAATAATATAATTTATCAATGCCACAGAGTCTATGTGAGGTCTTTTCAATATCAGGAAAGAGCAATATAATTCCCATGTCTAAAACTCTCTTAACCTCCAAAGTATTACAATGATTAAATATTGATTAGTTTATAAAAAGCTATGTTGCAGCATTTACAGCCAAGAGAGGGAGGGTGTTAATCTGTGGCAAGCAAGAAAAGCATGAAAAGCTGACAGGGAACTGATGAATCAAAACATGGCTATGTAGATCCTTTGAAATGTCTTTATAGATCCTGTCAAGAGCAAATGCAAAGGCTTTAGGTGGATTATCAGTGATAGATCTAATAACTGCTATTCCACTACTCTCTCCCGATATTTGCATGATCTCCTGATGAATATATCCAAGCAGGTGGACTGGGACCACAAAGAAGCAAATCCACATAGAAACGGCAGTGCAGGTGCTCCAGAAGGTGGATGTGGTCCGTACTATTATAGGAGTGACACAACTAATTTGTTTTGGGAACAGAATGTAGAGCGAGGATGAGGTCCCAGCTGTCTCTGTTCATCAGCTGGATGTTGCCCTAGGCCAGGGGCATGCTGTTGCTAATTTTAGTTTATTTTGCTGCTCAGCTCAGCTTGTGTCTGTGATTCACCTAGTCATTATAATTAGCAAATTCTCTTATTTCTGCTTCACAGACTCCATGCATGGATCTTTTTAAAATTTGAAAGACTAGGTGTAGATGAAAGGAGTTTCTAAATGACATATGACTGCAATATTTCACTTAGAGGCATCTGCCTGCTTAAAGGAAATCAGAACACTGATTCTTGGTTCTTGTCTATACCGAGTAATGAGTGATATGACATGGAGAAGCAGGAAAAAGCAGTGTGTGACAATATTCTATCTATACCTAAGCTAGAAAATCAGTGAAAAATTCATCTGTCCTGGAATGGACCCCAGGAATTCTTACAGTACCTCTCCCTAACCCAGTGCAGTACTCACTATGTCAAAATAATCATGAAATATTAAGGAGGATATCTGGGAATAAGCCCTCAGGGTTAGATGCCAAATATAATCTTGAAGTAATACTTTCCTGCCCCTTGTATTCCCTGCTGTGCTGGAGTCCTGAAGTGCTGTGTGAAGACACCTTTTCCCCTTCAGAAATGGAAAAGCCTTTTGCCCACTCTGCTGCGTGTTTATTCAGAAGATGAATGTTCTGTATCATCCTCTGCCTGATACATACATTTCCTAGCGAACAGTGGTAACCAATGAAGTTTCAGAAGCAAGACTACTTGCTATTAAAATTCTTCTGGTTTGTGTACACTATTTAGAAAGTGATCCAGGAAGAGAAAAAGAGAAACAATCACATAAACCATATACTGTTTTCCATAGGTTTTATCTGTAAGTTGATAGTACGCAAGTTCTGCAAGACTTTATATTTAGGTTGGTGTATCTTTTTCAGAGGTATTATCGCACTGACAACACAATCCTAGACTTCCTAGAAGATGAAGCAGAAAGAGACCAAGACAACCTTGGTTTTCAAAGAAAAGTCTTATTCGATGTTTGACTGGATCACTGAGTAGGACTGGTACAGACCCTCACTTCTTGAAAGTGATGTAATATTGTAGTAGCGAAAGGACTGTGGGAAAGAAAAGATAAGTGTATCAGCAGATAGGAGAGAACCTCATGGAAATCTCACCCTTTCAAGCTGCTACAGGTCCCCTTCTGATGTTAAAAATATGGCTCCTACAGAATATAAGAGAGTTTTGTGTCTGAGTACATTTTGGGCTGTATGCACCTCCTGTTTGGTTTAAGGGATCTATTTTCTTCCTAATGGTTGGGTCTTGAAACTCAGAAATTTATGATATTACGCTCACATAATTTTCAGAATAGGTTTTAAATGGGTGCATATTTCACTAAATTTTTGTACATACCTTAGAATAAGACTAGTATTTGAACACAGTTCCTTGAAAAGATGTGCATTTTATTGGTTAAAGGTAAAAAAAAAATAAATCACAACTTGTTCTGTTTTTATTTTTCTTCACTATAGAGCAGTGAATATTTTATAATAAACAGAAGCAAATAGACTTCTGGATTTGTTCCCCTCCCTCAGAAAAAAATATAGCAAAAATACACCATCTTGGAGCATTACACTGAGTTTCAGGGGCCCTTCTGGCGATTCCCTAGCTCACAGAAATATGGAGCAGTGGTCATTTATTGTCTCAGAGACAGTAGCTGTTGCTTTTACAAGGCCTTTATTTACTTATCTCACATTAAACAAGAGTTTAAGAGGCATTAGCAAGGCGCAGGGGTCTGCCCTTTCTCTGCCTTTGTGGAGTCCTGATGAGTGCTTACAGCTTTACTTTTGTGCTGCAGGAAGTGAAAATTCAGGTATTTGCAAAGCTTGGAAATGACTGTTGTTCTAAAGAGCACCTGAAGCTGAGTCACTGTCTGTGGGAAAATATGCTCAAAGAAAAAAGACATAAGAGATTATTCAAGGTTACTCCCCACACAGCTTCCAGATTTTACTTTTTTTTTTTTTTTATGTATATAGTGCTGTTGTTTAGTAAATTGCATGATGTCTTCCTGGTGATTTAACACTATAATGTGTATAAAAGATTTAAAGTGATTGAATTCTGCATCGTGCTTTGCACAGAGAAGTGGTCTGAGGTACAAGGTGAAAGAACCACGGTACTGAATACACAGCCTTAACTTATACTAACTTCTCCAAAAAGAGCAAGGCACCTCAGACTACTGGAAAGAGGATAGAAAACCTTTCCCTTCTGGATCACTGGGTTGTATCCGGCTGTGTTTAGTAGCGCCCATAGGTCATTAAGTGAAATGAATTGGATATTGCAGACCGTCTAACAAAGGGACAGGTGTGCACATCACTGAACCATCAGTATGGTCGTTGCAACTGGCAGAAGAACCAATGCCTCCCTCCAACACAGATCTGAGCTACATTAACGGTAGATTGTCTGCAAGCTTGCGCGGCTGCAGAAGTGTAAGTTTTAATAACTCAATCTTCTACCACTTAGTTGAGAACAATTGCTACATTTTAGATAGGACTTCAGTCGCCAAGGTTGTCAATCTGATACTTCTGAAACACTAAACTCATGTCAAAGATTAGAGCGGGATGGTAAACCTGCCTTTGAAAGCTGTAAAATTTAAACTTACACTGTATGAGATGCTAATGGTGTCAGGTTTGACATCAGATCTGGCATCAAAAAAGTTGACTTGAAGTCAGTCAGAGTTTTGATTCCAGAAGTGGTCTTGAGAGTCCCTTTTCATCAATTTAAAGTTAAAAGAAGATCCAAAATGCTGAATAATTTATTTTACAATAAATAGTTTTAATAGTCATAGAATGACAGGTACTGGTCTGTTTCACTAATGCACGCGGCAGTCACAAAGAGCATTAAGTCTCCAGAGGCCTGAGGCTGGGTAGGCATTTACCCCTCACACATTCAGTTGTCCAGCCTTTCCTCCCTGTGGCTTGAAACACCATCTACTTCCTGTGGTTACTCCTGAAATCGCTTTACATCCTGAATTTCTTTGGGGTTGCTCTCCTGCAGAAAAAGCAAAGCTTTAGGAGTAGTTTCCCCACATCATTCCCACACAACCACCAAACTCCTTCAGAGGATCCTGTAAAGAAGTTTCCACTGTCAGAAGGCTCCAGAGGGAAACTGGCAATTTGATATTGAGAAGCGGGTGTTTAAAAACAACTCCCAAAGGATGCTTACGGTCTTGTGTATCTGAGATACCAGAGAAGTCACTTCTGGGTAGATAACTGTTTTTGAAATAAGAGTTGCAAATGAGTTAAAACGAAAAAGACGTCTGTGTTTCAAACCTATTCAACAAGAGTGAAACGATCACACTGGATTTAACCCACACTGCAGAAAAGATTAAGAGCCAATTGGTAAGCCAGGGAAGTATTCATGTGCCAGCACAACCCTAAAGGAAGGAACCTAAATTGTTCCAAGGAAGTTAAAAAAGTAAGTGTTCTATATTTATATCTAATAGACCAAGAAGATGGCCCTGGCTTTAACATCCTTTTTTCAAAACCATCAAAACACACAGAAGTATGTCCTAGTGTATCAATGACACGTCCTTGGGTTATATCAGTATATATATATCTGTGTTTACGTTGACATAATTTTTTTGTTTGACTTATCCATTATTTGTTAATGGAAAATACCCAATTGTCTTCTTCAGAAACCTATTTGCAATATACATAAAGGTATCGATTCTGTCAAAATTTTCTGCAGACATTCTCACACATTCTGGTTTTTGATTTGTTCTTGTTTTTTCTCATTCCTGTATTCTTTCAAAGAATAGGAAGCTCATCACTGAAATCCTGATGGACTGTTAACTCTTAAAAAATTTATTTGCAGCAGTTTGGAGAAGATTTGTAATCCCTCTGAAACCTAATACAGCTCAGTCTAATGTAGGTATCTGAAATAGGTCAAACACGTCTACTTTTTATTAGTAATAATAAAGAAAGTTTAGGATGACGAGCTGTTATATAGACAACAGCAGTGTAGATATTTATAGTTTAATAATGTAGATCCCATGCACTGTACTAGGTCCCACGTGTCCCATTCACATAGACATCAGTACAAGTGCAATCAAGTATTTTCTGACAGTATTTCCTCCACTTCTACTTAACGTTCTTCAACAACAACAAAAAGTCCTTATTTCTCAGGAAGAGAAGGAAACATAAGAACACAGAGTCAATGCAATTCATGTGTTTTCTGTTCATCTTTTCACTATACTGCAATGGAAGGTATAACAGGAACCAACCATAGAGCAAGAAGGATTTAATTTCTTTTAAAGATGCAATACAAAGAAAGGGAGTCATTACGGGCCTTAGTGATACTTCCACCTCTTTTTAGACCTAAAAGGCAAGATACCTGCTTAAATACAAAAATTGACAGTAATACATTTTCTTGAATTTGAGTGCGCCTTGTGCAAAAGCTCCACGTTTCAGAGTTTAACTACCAAATCGTTTACATTTTTTCCCAAAATAAGTCCAGCAGCATTTGCTCCTTATGTAACTGAATTATGAAGAAAAAGATTTCAGCAGAGAGCTTCTATTTAGTCCCATTGTATTGGTATATTACACTGAAAAGGAACACTGATTACCTTTTGATTACCTTGTCTCTTTCAAAACCCTGGAAGTTCTGATTTTGAGCTAAGAAGTGTAATTAGAATGTTAAGTTGAATGAGATTCATGAATATTGTTTTGGGAGTGGTTGGCAATAGATCTGAGTCTCTGTCTCAATTTGGTGACCACCTCTAATTGTTTCCTTGCCTTTTCACAGCTTTTCCCCAGGCATCACAGATTGCAATTCTACCCAAGCTACACTCATGTTCTAGTGACTGGAGGCACAGAGCCAAGAGCAGAGCAGTCAGCTTTGCAGAGACAAGAGCTTGCCCTGAGTTAACTGCAGTAGTTCTGTCTCTGGGCTCCGCAGTTTCTCTGTTGCAGACTCCTGAAGAATATCCTGAGGAAATACCGCTGTTTGTTTGATTTCTTATGTTCTTCCTCAAGCATCCTTCATCCCTACTGAATGCCATGGAAAAGCCTATACCTGTCCTGAAAAGGAACTGAAAGTCCTAACAAATACAGCTGAGAACCAGGGGAACTGGGGAAAATTAATAAAAAATAATGAAGGAAATGTGATTAGTATTCCTAAAAATAACAGGAAAGAGCCAAAGAGTTAAGCACAGGACCAAGAACCTGGCATCCGTTGCTCCTACTGCTCTCTCTGGAGGCAACAGAGCGAGGCCCCTGTTGTACGGTGAGACAGACAGACCTTTGGCCTAACCTAGAAAAGCCGTCCTTTTGTTTTTCTGTTCTCAAATAATTATATAGTTGGTACTCACTCTTTTTATTGTGAAAATATATTACAAGTCAGTATTTCAGAAGTGATCAACAGGGTTTTGCAGTCCCCTCAGGTATTTCTAGTGAGTCTGAATGTGTTATCTATACAGGGCTTTGCCTCCGGAATAAAAATGATGGTTTATACTTCTATGGAGCATTCCCTTTCTGGAGACAGAAAATAATGCATCGCTAAATAAAGACAGATTGCAATCTGAAAACCCTAGAGAAAAGGCATCTCTAGATAGGATGTATTTGATACATCAAACACCACTCTTAAATAGCAAATACTCAAAAACCAAGATGACATCTCAAGAATTTGGACTGAGGCTTTAGGTGTTTGCAGTAATATTTATATAAGGGACTCACATAAAGTGGGCACCTAAGTAGATGAAAACAATAAATCCTGTGTACTTGAGGTACATGTGCTGTTTGTTCAGTCCTGCTAAATGTCAAGGTTTAAAGCTGCAGAGATAAGTCACCCCTCACATGGATGATTTAGTAGTATCTATTGTGCACGTAAATACCCACCAGGCAGCACCATCGCCCCAGACTACCTTTCACTTTGTTTATGGAATTTAATAAAACAGACTCCAGGGATACTATGAGGTCCTTCCTGCACATCAAGGAGCTGGTGCAGAAGTAACTAGAACCAAAAAAGAACTAGTAATATCTATTTCTTTTGGCCAGGGTCTCTGTGTTTGGAAAACTTTGGCTGCCCATAAGTGACACTGTTTTAAGCTGGACCCTTGTTTTTGTGGGCAGTGAAGATCTGTTTACGCTTTCATTATGGTGAAAGTTCTTCAGAGCAGTCAGGCTGCTGCTTCCTGCTGTACTGCAGGTATGGTTGTGTTTTTTCCATGTAGCATTTGAAGTTTTCCTAAAGCCATAGTGTGTGTGCCACTGTAGTCGAGGCATGGAATGACAAGATTCCTGACAATTGCATTTGTTTGTCCTGTTAAGTTGATGGGATTTTTTGGAAATTTGGTCTTCACACTTCAAATAAAGATGTTCCTAAAATTTCCCCCATGGTTCAATCTTTGCATGCAAAAGGTCTGTTCAAACATTTTATACAACCATTACACAACCACAATTTCTGCTGATTATAATTCATTTTTGAGAAAAAATAAAGAATTATTGATCTCAGAATCAACATCGTTGTCTAGAATTTAGATAGCATAGCAAAGAATTAGCTACTTCACTGTCAACTAATCTCAGCTCCACAAACAAGGTCATACAGTATCAGTGTTAAACACAGACAAACTCATTTCCGTATTATTTAGTAAAGCAGAATTATGCCTAGAATGCAAATTTAATTTTCACCCTGAGTCTCCCACATATTGTGGCTGCAATGAAATGTGGAAACTGTGTTCTTTTTGCATAAATAAAACTCCTTTGTATTTCCATGCTGATTGCAGATGGTTTATACCAAAGCACACATGCAGGAGGTGTTAACGACAGCAGCAATTTCCATGCATTATTGGAGACAGTCTGTTTGTTTTCCTAACAATATTCAGAGCAAAAGGTTAGCTAAAGGTAAGTGCAGGAGTACTTTTTGCTGTGCTCTTTCTTATGTTTCTAGGCTTATAAACGTATAGGTTGATTGCTGAATTTTGGAACAAACATCACCACTGCCCAGAAATTCTGCATGAAGAGAGCAGCAGGGACGTGACGTCTATTTCCCAAGCATAGAAAATAAAGAAGATTTATTTAATCAACAGTTCTGCGAAAGAGCTGATGCCTGATTTCAGAGGAACTGGGTATCTGTTCACTGTTTTAAATGCTTCCTGGAAAAGAGGTTTTTAGGCATGTAATATTAAAGAGTTTGTTAGCATTTGGTCCCTACTCACAGTTGCTTTCATTTGCTACAACAAATTTTTGAGGCTTTTCTGAGACTACTTAATTGCTAGCTGTTTAAGGAACAACTCGCTTTCAAAAGCTCTACTAAGCTAGCATGGAGAGCCATACTGAATGGTTTCTGAAACCTCTTTTGAGAGGTGAATTACCAAGCATCTTATCCAGGCTTCCTCCTTCAGGCTTCCAAGTGAAGTACAAAAAAGGAAAGGAAAAAGGGAAAGAAAAAGAAAAAAGAGAAGGAAAAAGAAAAAAGAAAGAGATAAATAAAAAACTATAAAGAAAATTTAAAAATTTAAAAATTAAGAGAGGAAAAAAGGAAAAGAAAGGGGGAAAGCAGAAAAAAAAAAAAAGAGTTTCAGCACACAGATGTTGGTACGGTGCCATGGCTCACTTAGTGGAAGAAAGAGAAGGGATCCAAAGGAAGGTGCTACACCGTGCTTCTCCCTTACTATGGGCTCTGAAATGCCGTGATATGTGTACAAGTATTCTTGGCATTCAGTGTCTGAAAATCAGCACATGAAAGTGTCATTGATTCAGGGGAAAGTAATAGGAAAACATCATAGGACCCTTCCCTTCCTTTTTCCTCCCTTTATTCTTGACTACTTCAAAGCTTCTTTGCTTAAGTCATGTTAAGAATGTTCAAAATAGTTTTTTCTGTGTGACAATTTTACACTGCTGTCGTTTCACTTGCTAACACTGTTTCTGACTTAAGAATAAATGGGTCCATTCTCCAATCCATAAGGGTAAATGCATTTCTGCTGCTTGTATCTCTTGAAGATTTATGGGAAATTACTGAAATGATGATATAGAGCAGGTCACAGTGGCAGCCCTGAGACTGCCTTCAGATCAAAGATACTTAGTACTCTTCTATCAGTTACAGTGTCTCTAAGTAGGACCAGAAGAAACAGGTCAATTACTGAAAATCATCTACTTTCAAGAGAGGGGAAAGAAGGGTTCTTTTATGTTCACTGCGCTTTCTGGGTCATTCACTGTAACCAAATAATATTCTTAAATTTACAGTCAAATTTTCTCCAGTTGAATAAAATTATTATCACTACCACATAACAGAAACAATTTCCTGTAAGAAGTACAGTAACCAGTATAAAGTGTGACATGGGAATAGCTCTTGCAATAATGGAGAAGGAGTAACTAGCCACACTGGTTCTTTTTGGTATTTAGAGAACCAGAGGTTATAAAACTGAGCAAAATAGTATTTCAGAGAAATGGAGACATCTGGTAAAACAGTGGAGTATAATTACCCTATCATCATTTATTGCAATTCACCTAAGGACAGTCGAGGGATTATAGAGGAAGATAGCTCAATTTAAACTCATTTCTATTGACATAGTCAAATATCCTCTTTCCCTGGTTAAATGCTCAAACAGATGAACTTAGTAGAGGATGTTATGCAGAGTCCAGACTGATGAAATTCTGCCCTTAGAAGTAGAGCTACTGCAATTTTCTCCTGATGAATCCTTTGAAATCCTGAGAGAAAAAAAAAATGTCGGATTAGTCAGATTTTGAAAAAGAACTCAAACCAAAGAATCTCTTGGATCTTAAAAACAACATATCGATGCATTGATTTTCCTGAGATTTTGGGTGAAACTGAGACTGTCAAAATATATTCCTTGTGTTTGTAGATGAACCATAGGCTCATCTTAGAAGTTTCTGAGGTCCTGCATCATAGAATCATAGAATCACAGAATCAGTGAGGTTGGAAGGGACCTTTAAGATCATCAAGTCCAAACATTAACCTACCCTGACAAAAAACCCCCCCACCTCTAAACCATGTCCCTAAGTACCTCATCTACCCTTTTCTTAAACACCTCCAGGGATGGGGAATCCACCACCTCCCTGGGCAGCCTGTTCCAATGTTTAATAATCCTTTCAGTGAAAAAAATGTTTCCTGATATCTAATCTAAACCTGCCCTGACATAACTTGAACCCGTTTCCTCTTGTCCTATCACTTGTCACCAGGGAGGTCAGCCCCCATCTCTCTCCACCCTCCTTTCAGGTAGTTGTAGAGGGTGATGCGGTCTCCCCTCAGCCTCCTCTTCTCCAGGCTAAACAACCCCAGTTCCCTCAGTCATTACTCATAAGGTTTGTCCTCCAGACCCCTCACCAGCTTCGTAGCCCTTCTCTGGACACGCTCCAACACCCCAATGTCCTTCTTGTAGTGAGGGGCCCAAAACTGAATGCAGCACTCGAGGTGGGCCCTCACCAGTGCCGAGTAAAGGGGGATGATCCCTTCCCTAGTCCGGCTCACCACGCTATTCCTGACACAGGCCATGATTGGAGCTACCTTTTGTTTTCTACTGTACTTTGTTTTCCACCATTTTTCTTGTATTAGTTTACCCTGTGTGATATCTTTCTTCCTAGAATCTCCTTAAAACCTTAACTGAAGTACCAGAAGTCTGCTGACTTCCTTTGCTTTTTCGCAGAAATACTGTTTAATGTTGTAGAACTAGTACCTGTAGATTCCTTTACTGGGTATTTTATTTTATTTGTTAAACTATTTTGGCTCATGTCTCAGTCCCGAATAGCCAGTGAGTCCAGCAATAGCCTGAGGAGGAGAGAAAAAGCACAAGTAGTCCTTGAAAATTAAAGGTGAAATGTGAGCATCTAATAATTAATTTAGTGAAACAAGATGGTATAAGAGAGAAGAGAATGTAAGGCTTTTCTGAGTATTACCTTTATTTTATATGTGGGCTAATGAAATAAAACGTATGATTAAACTGTTATACTTCACAGATATTTAAGGTTATTACTTGATTATTAGTGGCTTGATGTTCTTTACGTATATGGGCAGAGTGGGACACACACAGGACAAAATCGAGTAGGAAACACAGGGAAAAAAAGTTGAATATTCATGTTGGCAGCTCTTGGATACTGAGCTATTAAAAGATCACTGATTTCATCAGCTTCTTCAAAAAAGTAAGAAAAAAGAAAACAGGAGAATTCAGAGAAAAAAATCCATAAGCAAATGTCTTAAGTGTATTGGTTTTTAACTATGAGGGGTTTAGTGTTTTCATGAGGGAAAAAAAAAGAACAAACGCAAAAAAAGAAATTTTCTTGTAAAGGCAGAGAAAGATTAAGCATTTCATATTAAAAAAAAAAAACATTTACAAGAAAGCTTTTAAAGTATGGGATTGTTAATGCACATGCACACACACATCAGTGTAGACTGTATGCAGTGAGCAGGAGAGGATACCTGTAGGATTACAAGCTCTTTACTTTAAGGACTGCTTGGTTTTGGTTTTCTGAGTGTACCTAGATGTACTTTAGCAGAGTACATTCTTAGCACATTACCAATAAAATTCTCTGTATTCATGTCTTTTTCTCTTCTGTCTGCCACGTATTGTATGTATTTATTCCTCAGATGATGCTGAACAGTGTAAGAAACAGTTCAGTGCATACACCACAGGTACCTTTTTTTTTTTTTAAACTGTCACCTTTGGCAAATCCTAACGATGTACACACAGTTTGTATTTAAGAAGTTGGGGAAACCTCCACCTTTCCCCAGTTTTGGTACTATCATTTTCTGGCAACCGGATTTGTTTGGTTGTTGGTAGAGGTGTAATCTTCAGATGTTTTCTAAAACTGAAAATAGTTATTAGCTACGGAGAATAAAATGTAGAAGTGACTTGCCATGGTTTTGAAGTCTACCACCGCTACCCCGCAGTGCATTACAGATGCAATAAACATGTTTTCAAGATGTAGTCAGTGCGCTGTTATTAAAAGAAAGAGGTCACCCATAATAACATCACTCCTGTGACTCAAGTAAAATAAACATATTTCTGTGACGTGCCTACTTTTAAATGCCAAGTGGTGCTTATTCACGAAGAATTGTGAGATTAGTTATGACAGCCGTTGATGTCAGCGGCAGCGACAATCAGATCCTATGATTTTCTAGGTATTTTAAAAATGCAAAATGTTTTGCAGCCACTCTCCACTACTATTTTCTTTTACCTTCACTTTGTCAATGGAAGTAGGAAAAACTTAATTAGGTTTGTAATGACAAATAAATGTGACGTGGTATTTCTTATGTGTGTAAGTAATTGTTAGATTTTGTATTGTAACCTGTTCCATTTACATTTCTGATGGCCCAAAATATCTCTTTATTTAAGGAATTTCAGATGCAGTATTTTCATCAACAAAGATTCTGTACACTTCTAAGAAAAAAAGGAAAAAAAGAAAAAACCCCAAACAATTCTTTTCCAGCTTCTTCTTACATCCCAAGCTTGCTTGCTTCTAGAAATCATTAAATTCCTACTTCAGCATTAGAGAAGGGCTCTTTCAGACAGACCTGGAAAGATATAAATTCTTATTTTGTTTAGAAAAAGTAGCTGTGATGGGTAACCTGAGTTAAGGGCCAATCTCCAACCCCACTGCTCACTAGCTTCTCCTCCCCAGCAGGACAGGGAGACAAAGGGTGGAGATAAAGAGAGGGAGATCACTTACCAATTATCACCATGGCAAAACAGACTAGACTTGGGGAAAAAATGAATTTAATTTACTACAAATTACAATAGATTTTGTTATAGAGAAACAAAGGACAAAATAAACAAGAACCTTTCCCTCACACCCCCCCACCCCCCCTCCAGGCTCAACTTCACTCCCGACTCCTGAGGTCTCTGCCTCCCTCAGTGGGGCAGGGGGGTGGTGATGGGGGCTGCGGTCCATCTGTAACAGCTCCTGTCTGTTGCTCCTTCCCCTCATCCACAGGGCAATGCTTGCAGCCCCAACCTCTGCTCTCTGTGGCCGTACATATGACCTCCCCCTTCCCCCCCGGCCCAACACCTTGGCACTGACACCCCATACATAGCCTTCCTCAAAATCATGATGTCACTTTCATTCTCTGGAATTCAATAAATGATGCAATTTTGTGTGCAGAAGTGGTGCTCTGCATCATCCCTCTTAATCCTGAGGACACCCTACCGATATGTGTGAAACAGGCTCTTGCTCGTACCCTGACTTTGGCTTCTTTTGCACACTGTATTCTGCTGCTGTTGGTACTTTTTCAGCAGCAATTCTCTCTTTTATGACAGCTGTCAGTATTACTGACTGCATTAAGGATCACATTTTTCTCTGGCATCATTTCTGAAACACCTTCTGTGTGTTCTGTGTTCATTTATTGAGACCAGACCTCTGCCACTGCATTCTTCACGTCAGTCATTTACTTTGTTTAGGGAAGCAAAGAGAAACAGCATTCCTGTTCAGCAAATCAGGAAAGCAACTTCAATCTAAGTGCAACAAATGTAGGATCAGCTTTACAGCTTCTACAGACATGCAGCCATTGCAGAAGGTACTTACTGCAAATTCCATCTAATAATTAATTTAAATTGAATTCTGTCTTATTCCAAGACAAAGATCTCCCTGAAACTATGTAAGTTTTTCCACCATAAGACTCAACTACTTTATTCTAGTTGGTAAACATCCTCTCTATTAAAAATATACTCCTAATTTATGCTTTAACTTTATCTAGTTCTATTCCAATTTATAGCAATTGTTTTCTGCTATTCTTTGTCCTCACATTCTATAGAGCACTTTAATGTGCTGGAGTTTATAAATCCTGGGATTACATTTAGTCATTTTACCACTGCATTATGCTGCTCATAATAACTCCTTTTTAGAGTTATTATTTTCCAGAAGACAATCCTCCCTTTGGTTGATAGGCCCTGCATTCTTTGCTGGAACTGCATTAAAAAACATTTTATAGGAATGTGTCCAATGAGCCAAATGATAGACTGTGCTCAGTGATTGCTCCTTCCTTGTTTACGGCTCTGACAATGCCTTCATCATTCACAGGTTTGTACAGCACTTGTTTTATATTTAGGTCCACTACCTCCATGACACGCCGCATGTACTAAAAGCACACCCTTCCAGTCATGTCCCAGTGGCTGATGCTTCTGCCCTTTGTCGGCTAGTTGTTAACCCTTTAGTATGGCATCCATTGGTACCAGCTGGTGGGGATTCTCTTCCTTTATCTCTCTGTTTCAGAAGAAAGGAAAGCTTATTCAATTACTCCGTCTCAATAATTGTGCAATCCTTTTGAAACCTTAGCAAGTTTCAGACAGATTGAAGAGGAAAGTAGAGCCCTGACTAAGTTCCTCCGTGTTTTATCAGGGTAGTCAACTAGATATGAAAGAAATTTCTTTTATGCTCTGAAATGAGAGCAGAGGTAAGAAGTGCACACTTTATCAGGTTCAGAGCCTCCACAGGGTGAGGTTAGGAATGAAATCTTTGACAGTGCTGGTGCTCGTGGACTTCCTTGCTGGTGAGAAGGCCCTTCCATGGCAGGCAAATGCAATTTATTTAACTGTGGACTTTACCAGCCTCCTGTTTTCATGGCTGGTTTTCTTTCCAGACTCCTCTCTGGTTTTATGTAAATATATTTATGTAAANAAATGAATTTAATTTACTACAAATTACAATAGATTTTGTTATAGAGAAACAAAGGACAAAATAAACAAGAACCTTTCCCTCACACCCCCCCACCCCCCCTCCAGGCTCAACTTCACTCCCGACTCCTGAGGTCTCTGCCTCCCTCAGTGGGGCAGGGGGGTGGTGATGGGGGCTGCGGTCCATCTGTAACAGCTCCTGTCTGTTGCTCCTTCCC
>VXBO01009211.1:71820-85929 GCA_013400135.1 Rhinoptilus africanus
GCATTAAAAAACATTTTATAGGAATGTGTCCAATGAGCCAAATGATAGACTGTGCTCAGTGATTGCTCCTTCCTTGTTTACGGCTCTGACAATGCCTTCATCATTCACAGGTTTGTACAGCACTTGTTTTATATTTAGGTCCACTACCTCCATGACACGCCGCATGTACTAAAAGCACACCCTTCCAGTCATGTCCCAGTGGCTGATGCTTCTGCCCTTTGTCGGCTAGTTGTTAACCCTTTAGTATGGCATCCATTGGTACCAGCTGGTGGGGATTCTCTTCCTTTATCTCTCTGTTTCAGAAGAAAGGAAAGCTTATTCAATTACTCCGTCTCAATAATTGTGCAATCCTTTTGAAACCTTAGCAAGTTTCAGACAGATTGAAGAGGAAAGTAGAGCCCTGACTAAGTTCCTCCGTGTTTTATCAGGGTAGTCAACTAGATATGAAAGAAATTTCTTTTATGCTCTGAAATGAGAGCAGAGGTAAGAAGTGCACACTTTATCAGGTTCAGAGCCTCCACAGGGTGAGGTTAGGAATGAAATCTTTGACAGTGCTGGTGCTCGTGGACTTCCTTGCTGGTGAGAAGGCCCTTCCATGGCAGGCAAATGCAATTTATTTAACTGTGGACTTTACCAGCCTCCTGTTTTCATGGCTGGTTTTCTTTCCAGACTCCTCTCTGGTTTTATGTAAATATATTTATGTAAATATATAGCAGTTGTGGTTGTGACACAAGATATAATGCGATTAGCTTCACCCACCAGATCTCCCCTGAAAATGCGTACAGATTTCTGGCCGAATGGTTTTGCCTACAAGTTGTGGCAATACATGCTGTCCACAGTTCATTTTCCTTCTTTCTTTTTTTTCTTCACTTGTTGGTTCTGGAATCACCTCCCCTTTCACTTTTTTATTTCTGGTACACTGTTAGCACATATCCAGGCTTTTGTACTTTCTCTCATGACTGAAAAATGGTTAAAAAAAATGAATTATCAGAGCAGAAATCTCCTCAGTCAACACTTTCAGGAATCTATTGATGTTAGTTATCCATGACCTGATTTCAAAATACATCTAATGTATGCCATCCTCCTTGGTTACTAATGGGCTGGAATTTCTTGAGCCTTATGTGATGCAACAGCCAATTCTTTTCTTAGAAGGTGCATAATTATTTAATGAAAAAATCTACCTCTCTCTTTAAAAGCATTAATTAATTAAATTATGCCTGCGACATCAGAGACCAGTCTGAGTCTTATAAAATCTGAAGACTCACCATGACATCAGAAGCTGACATGTTTGCTTTAACTTGCCAGCTTTTTCAAATTACCAGAAAATTATAGAATCAGAGAATCATAGAATTGTCTGGGTTGGAAGGGAGCTTTCAGATCATTGAGTCTGACCATAAAGTCCAATCATAGTGCCTAGCAGCTGACCGGTAGTGACACAACTGATGAAACAAGCAAAGAATTGAAAAGACTACATCAAAGCCTCTCCTTAAAGGGACTTCTAGTAATGGTTAAAAAAAAAACAGTGGATACATGCAAAATGACGGCATATAGACAATAGCATTCGCAAAACTTGGAGTGTTTCCTATTATATTTTCCTATTTCAGATTTTCCTAGTGCTACTTTGGAATTTTGAAAAGACTTAGCCTGTCTTGCAAATGTGCAGAGAGGGAAAGGAGAACTGGAAATAAAACCCCAAACAATGATTAGGTGTTACCAAGCGTGGCTAGATTAAAAACGGAAAATTCATTTCTATAGTCAAATGAATCATCAGTGGTTTCATTTTTTTCCCCTTTTGAATATAAGCTTGCATAGCATTAAGAGAAAATAGCAAAATTAATTGGTTCTATATATGCTAAAGCTAGCCAGGTGAAAGCATTATCACTGCAAGGAAGGCAAATAGAAATATCTGGATTATATTAATATTAGCAATAACTTTAGTGAAATACAGTACTGTTGTCAAGGCAGGGTACCATCTCAGAGCCCTGAGCACTGTAAAAAGCCTGGACTAAGGATCAAAGAATGCCTTCGGCCTTATGCTAGTGGAAATATTCTTTTGGCGTAAAGGCACACTGTGTCTAGAAAGCAAGACCCTTGAATATAAACTCTTTCAGTTACTTTTTATCTTGATACGTGTTAAGTTTTTTTTCTAAATGTGATCAGTGCAAGATGTGTTGAAGTTGAATTGTGAAAAACTTCAGGCAGGAAGTGTTGCTTTTGTTTATACAATGGTCCTATGGCTACCCAAGTAAAGGCAACTTGCCTCCAGTTTTGCAATGTATTTTAAAGACACTGAGTATGGATTTTGAAGAAGGATAAATATGTATATGTATACATATAAGTATATGTATGCGTATATGTGTATCTATCTATATCTATACATCATCTATATCTATATACCATCTACATCTGTATCTCTACATAGATCTACAGGTAGATTATGTTACTTATAGATATAAAAATTAAATATTAATATATATCTATATATCCTTTACAACATTTTTTATATACAAAGTTATATCCATATAGATGTAGATAAAGTTAAAACTTTCTCCTGCTCTGCAAAAGCCTTATGTATACCAGTATCGCATGAGGCAAAATTTCAGAAAATTTTTCTCATGATACAGAAAAATTGCTCTCCTTTCCTTCTCTCCACCCACCAAAATCTCCCCATTTCCTCTCCCACACTATCTCTCAGGCAAAATTAATTCAAATACAGTAAGAAAAAATCTTCTTGAGAAATTATTGCTGGTTTAATATATAACACATATCATATCTATGATATATTAATATAGTATGTATAATATCTAATGTATGTGGCAGAAATGAATTTAACCCATACCTCCTGTGTCAAATTATGTTCCACAATCCTTTTGCTTGCACATCACAATTCCTTGTTCCCCATTACTTCCCTTTTTTTACTGTTATCTCCTTTGCTGTGCCAGATCCATCAGGTTACCTGCCCTTTCAGGTCTTGATTAATAAGAAGCCAGTGGCTCAGTAAGGTTCATTTTATTAGCTGTAGCAGTGCTGGGATGTAGAAGTAGCCCCTGGGTGAACTTCAGGGCAGAATTGTCAATCGTACATTATTTAACTGCTGGAGTACTCTTAGGTCCCACTCTCAACATACTGAGTTGGGCTGAGGAATGTACGCTTGCAAATGGTGAAGAGATAGGACAAAAACTACTGTAATATTTAACCCAGTCCTCCACACAGAAACATGATGCAGCAATGACTTTGATGTTGAGCAGTGATGACCATAATATCATTTTTTAAAGAGTTGACACCTGCAGTTCACGATGAAGCCTGAGGGAGTATGTGGTTTCTAAGACTTCAGGCAGCAGATTTCAAGACAAAAGTCCTCTTGAGAAAAAAAAAAAAAATATATATTTTTTATATATATATTTGCAGTGTAGCATAATGGTCTTCCACACAGGAAAAACAAGTATTGTAGGAAGTGATTTAGTTTAATAAAAGCAATATTATATAGCTGCAGGGATTATTCTTTGTGAGGCTTAGCTCTAATGAAGTCTTTTTCCTAGACTGTGGCAGTGCTAATCATTTTATGAGTCACTGTGACAAGATTTTTCTCTTGTCAGTGATTCACAGCTTTGTTCTGCTGAAATCTCTCAGCAGTTTGACCGGTCCCAGTGGACTCCAACTCCATTTCTCTGCTCTCAGTGTTTCCTCCTTTGGCTATTCAAGTCCAAGCTTTGCCTTCCAGTGCTCAGGTTTTTTCTATACAACATACCCCTAACATATTCATAGAGATTCAAGCTAAGTCTAAGCAAAGCAGTTGAAGTACTAGAAGCGGTTTAACCTCAAAATAACACCATTTGGGTACTTTGAAGTGCTAAGAACCTCAATTACCCTATTACAAGTCAAGTGAAAGCATATTTTACCTGTTCAGGACAGGCTATGCTATATATATTGTACTTAAATTTGTTATGACTACAAATATCTGTGTGTCTAAATTATTGGAAATCTGTGGGGTTTCCTCTTTTGGGGTCTACCTAGGGGTGCCTCGATAGCTGGGCAGTGTGGAGAAGAGGCAGATGGGCACATGCCACGTGCTGACCTGTGCTGCCGTGGGAACTGTCACACCGACAAAACATGAGCATCGCCGGCAGCTGAATTTTCACGAGGACCCGGTTATAACACAGAACATCAGTATGTTTATAGCTTCACAGGAACCACATGGAGAATTATGTGTCTGATTAATCATGTTTAATTACCGGTTCTTATTAGGCTCACATCCATTTTGGACGCCATGCCGTAATACAGCAGAGCCATCACCACCCACGGTGCGAACAGAAGTGGCACACAGGCGCGTGCAGCTCCTTCGACTCCCTTTTGTCTGGAAATTGCACTCAAAAACTGTGGTACTGTCATTCAGAAAACATAAAACACTTAATGTGCTTTCATCTTGGTTTACGTAAACCTCATCTCGACACTGACATTCCAGGCTACCTGGGATAGTGCTTCACATGGAACATAGCCTCGTGTTTCAGGAAGAATTTTTGGAGAACTGTTTTTTGCAGTGTATAATTGCAGATACATTGGCAAGAATGTTTTGGGTATATTAATATTTAAAATTACATAAATAAAAATCATGTGCAAGGACACATACTGCTATCTAGCATCTAAGTTAATTTGGTAATAAGAATTTACCAACCTGAATAAGCTTATATCATTGGAAGTTAGAAACTTTTTACAGGTACTTTCCTTATGATTCTCAGTATATATCTTTGTTCCCAATACTGTTAAATTAAAAGTCTTGTCCAAGGCAGCTATGATATTTCTATATATATATATGTATATATAATGTGCAAACCAGCTTGCCTATCATCCCATCTACCTCCAAAGTCCTATTCTATTTTTACAGCACACAGTTACAGAAAAATATTCCCACTGATGCTAAACACACAGCAGTAGAGATAAAAATCACACCCTCCAGCACTTTTACAACTATCGCTCTTAAACCTGCTTAGCAAACTTCTACAAAAATAAAATAATCTACTTGTAAGTACTGTAGCAGCTAAAGGAATTAATTTTAAAATTTAAAGAAAAAATTATTAAGAACTGAGCATCTGCTGTGGTTGTGCTTCTAAAATCTCCATTTGGCATACTCATCTGCAGGCTTACACTGCCAGGATTTGTTTAGAAAGATGCTGGAAACATGCTGGTACCTTGCATGCCATAAAAAATGATATAGATGAGTGAAATGAATGAATTATTAAATTATATGTTAACTCCCCAATGAATGTGGGGCATTCAGAAATTCCTGTCTCAGAACATCAGAACAGAGACTCACCTTTTTTCTTTTTGTTGCTTTGTAGCCTCACTATCCATTTTACAGAATCATCCTCTCCTTGGCACTAAATGTAATTAAGGAACTTTTCAAAATAATTATTTAATCACCTGCTTTCCCCCCCCCTCCCAGAGTGTACCCAAGCAAATAGAGCATCTGACTCACTTACAGAAGGCGCAGACTCTTATTTTAAATGGACACATCATTGCAGCTGGCAATGCTTCACCTGGATGATATGTCTTCAGGTAACAACGTGGTTTAAGTACTAATCCATTAAAAGCTGGGTTGGTATTTTTTGCTGTGTTGACATTATATAACAACTCACAAAAGTGTCTTGAGGAAAGGAGAGCTTTGGTGAGACAGTTCTGACACAACAGAGCTGGATTCTGATCCTGAATTGTGAAAAGGTAAACACTATGAACCCTTGACAAAGGATCACATAAGTTCATGTTTCCATTTCCTCATGGAAAACCTCATAAATTTACTGATACTCTTACAACCTTCCGTCCAGTCTTTGGCTAAGTATATTCACCTAGGGACCTTGTCCCCAAAAAAAAAAAATTTGTGGATAAGTCCTTAGCTCTTCTTTGGTCTCTTTACCATCTTCTCTCTAACAAACAAGCTTGAAAACAGCTGAATCTCACCAAATAGAAGTCCCACGTATGAGTGTTGAGACATTACATGCCATTCGTTACAGCTACGGCATAGAGGAAATATTGACATTGCCCTAGAGGAAGGAAGAACTTGATCAGATTCTTTTGTCATTTTGTGCCTAATCAGCTTTGACTTAGCATATGGCTCTGAAAGAACTGCAGCTCAGGACTAGCCTAGCAGCCCTAGTTTTGTACCAAAGTAGGTGACTTCCTGGTAGAAAAATTGGAAAGGGGTTCTCCTCAGGTCTGCTTGTTGTGTCTGCGCTGCCATTTTAGAGAGGCTGAGCTCAAAACCAGATTTGCTGATGGTCCCATCCTGGTGACTGCCAGGAAAGCACATGGGCTGCCGCAGGGGGGTGAAAACTTCAGCCCCACACTGTGCTCTGTGATACATGTTTGCAGCAGGAACAGGTCCCCTTCACACCTCAGCTGATTACCTTCAGTTTGCTCTTGCAGTGGCAGCCTGGGACTGAAGGTTGACCTGAACTGTGGGAGCAGTGCCCACATGGGATTTGAAGATAGCGCGGGTTTGGGATGCTTCAACAGCTGTAGGTGAATATGGTGTTACCTCCTGGAAGAAGATATGAGCTTCATCTTGTTCCGAGAGCAGCAAAATCAGTTTCTGAATAAATAGAGGTGGAGGCAACATGTCTATGCATCAGATTTTTTCTTTGCCCACCAGATTTTTTTTTTTTTTTTTCTGCAGTTAAATGCATTTAACTGCTCGCAGTGAACAGACAGGACTGATTTATGTTTTCTGAACAACTTCATGCAAGCTGCCGGTTCTTTCATTTTCCACATTTTTCAGCACCTTCTGGCTGGATTGTGCTGATTTCTATCTGATGATGACAAAGTTGATCCCAAAAAACCAGTCAAGATTTCTTCAATCTTCTTTCAGAGAGGGATCATCTTGGAGGGGAGCAGGCCATCTTTGAAATGCTTCATGGCAAGGTGGGAAAAAAGGAAGAGAAAGCAAGTTCACATGTTTCTCAGCTTTCTGCTGAGGAGATTCATGATCAAGAGCAGGAGTAGTACAGCAAGGGTATTCCCCTCACTCCAAATTTGTCTCAGAAGTCTTATTCCTTCTGTGGATTGCCTTGGCCATAGCTCCTAGCTCATGTCGGTGCTGCTCCTTAGCCTACTTTCTGTTTCTTCCAAACAATTTCGATAGCTGGAGTGTCAACCTCACAGCTGCTGCTGTCTGAGATGCACAACAGAAAGAACTTAGTTTGGTCGGAACACCTGGTAAGAAGAACTAGTTTTTTGGCACAGCCTCTTCCTTCATGCCTCAACAGATATCCCTGATCCTTTAGCACCTGTTCCTCAGCTGCTTTAGCTTGGTATACATTTCACACACATGCCTTTAAAGCCTAACCAAAACCCAAGGTCGACAAGAAGAGAATGACTTACGCAAACACAGCTGAAACTTGAAGAGAAAGGCGATTCACCTGAGGAAGTGAAGCACATGGAAGAAGATGGGGGGGTTTACATTCCTTATAATAACGTCAAGGTCTGCCAACCAAACTGCAGGAGGCAAGCTAAAGAGGCTTTAAAAGAAACACAAGTGAAATAGAAATGTCATGACCCAAAGATCCAGGGGAACAGAAGAATTGGAACATTGTCCTCTTTATGACTCCTGTAAAGAAGAGAATACTTTTTGGGGTGGCTTTTGCAACTGGCACAAAACACAACTTATGTAAAAGAAAAAAAGACTTCTCCTAAGTTTTCTGACTTCCTAAGGATCCAGATCCAGGAGCTACTGTCACACACTCATATATGAAGCCAATGATGTGAGTTGAACAATGCAGTATGAGTTTTAAACAAATTGTGTATAATTATTGCATTTTAGAAATTTTGAGATGTCTCTTTAAATTCTCCATTATACTGAAAAGTTGCATAATTCATTTACACTCAATAAATACATACCTGAAATGCAAAACCATCAAATATTGAATAAAAATATTCACTCCATTTCAGCTACCTTGCAGCTGAAGTGCCAGACTTAAATCATTAGTTTCATTCATGCCAATGAGTTTTCTAAAAGAAATTATGGCCTTTAATAAAATAATATGATACCTAACTCTTATACGGTGTTTTTTTTCAACCATACATGTCACAATGCTTCAGAAGGAAGCCAGCATCATTAAAATTAATGAGCAGGTTTAGAAATGAATGACTAAGGTATCACACATTCAGAAATTATTATCAAATTGGTTGTGTGCCTGCATCCAGACAGAGCCCTAAGAATAAACCACAAAACTATTGCTTGTTTTCCAAATCACGGAGTGATGTGGTGGGTGAGCGGGAGAAAACACAATTTCAACGAAATATCTCTTTTCATAGGGTACTAGTGGAAGGTGCTTGTTTTCTGGGCCCACTACTGATTTCTAAAACAACTACTTTTTTAGCATCTCTGCAGTCATTTGCTTATTCTTTAATTTTCTATGAATGACATTGCTGTCTGTCCTCTTTCAGAGTAGATGGGTGACTGCTAGGAAAAAAAAAAAAAGGAAAAAAAAAAAAAGATCATTCCAATATATTTAAGCATACAAAACTAACACCTGGAAAACAATGTTCTTTATGTTTCTCATTAACTCCACTGCCAAGCCCTCTAAATGGGGGGCAGAGGCAGTGAGTCACAACAAGTCATATAAAAATGGATTTCTCTGAGATATTTGTAGAAAAATGACATTTATTTTTGCCAACTTCTTAAAAAATGAAGGGCGATAGCAGCACACAAGAAGGTGGATGTCTTCATGCACATGTATTTCCACACAGGTTTGCTATCCTTGCTTTTAATGTTTGCCAAGGCTGAAAATGTAAGAAGGCATCCCCTGTGTAGGCAACCCATTACTGTTCCTTCAAGCTTCTGAATTACTTTCACAGGGTTCGAATGAGCATATCCCTTATATCAACCATTCTTTTCTTTATATTATAAGTTTTCCTGTCAAGAAAAGGTGGAATACTTTGCAAGATTTATGGCAAAGGAAAAGAAAAACACAAACACTTTCTATAGCTAATTTACTTTTACAGAAATAAAATTAATGTAAGTGTTTACTATGCTCCATATCAATAAACTACATCTTTAAGTTCAATCATCCAGTCCTTACTGTAAGCACGAGCCATGTCAACAGTTCATTCTTTCTTGAACTCCTTTTGAATAAAATGCATTATTGAAGCTTATAGTACCTGGTGCTTGAGAAAGAAAGAAAGAAAAAGACAAAGAGAGGTAAATTCCCATGACAAAAAAAGATCTTACTTTTTTTTAACCAAAATTTACTCACATTAATCAATGTCATTGAAGTTCAGCATCCTTTAAGCTTGAAAACTGCTTTTAAGATGCAAAGAAAGATGTAGCTAGGTAACCTAAAGAACAAAAGAAGAAGAGGCAGACAGTTGTCATGAGACCTGTCAGACTATTAATGATTTTAATGAAAATGAATTTCATATGAATCTTCAAAAAAATCTTTGGATATCTTTAAAAGTAATATTTAGATCTAGTAACTTTTCTTACATTCCTCACCTCCCCCATAATGCAATAACAGGAGATGAGATGGAACCACTTAATCATACACTGCCCAACAATTCCCTGCTTGCTGATTGTGAAAAATAAAAGGACAGTCCCAGTCAGTTAATCTCTAGTTTGCTTTGAGGGTCATATTAAGAATATTCTTAGTGAGCAAACTTTAAATATTCAAAAATGCTGTCTGTCAACAACAGGGTACTTGGTTAGAAATGCACATGGTTTTCATATGATTGCAAATCCTTTATTACTTACAGTGATAGAAGATTCAAACAGCTGCATCAGATTTACAGTGCACATTTTCATCAGACTGAATGTTTAACCTTATTTATGCCGTTTATGTTACTGAATGATCCAGTCATGTAAATTATATTTCAGTTTCATTTAATGTTTTATAATATAGAGACACTGTTGAGATTGAAATCATAAACATTTATACTAGGTAATATCATCTAATCTCCCCCCCTCAGCAATGCACTTTTTCCAAATGTCCAAAGATACCAATTCAGCATTACAATAACATCTTTTCTGCCTTTGCTCCCTCTCCCGCCTCAAAGGGCTCAAATCAAGCAAAAATCCTCTAATATCCTTTGACTGTGAGTTTGTTAGGTTGTGTTTTGTCCTTATATTTTCTCTACGTACAAGTCCAAGGGTCCTACTTAATTCCATTGCAGTGGCTAATTATGACAACAATAATCAATAAAAACCCAGAATCCTCCTGGTGTACTGCACTAGAAATGAGAGCCAGACAAACAGGAACTATAGCAATGCAGTTAAAAATGGAAAATAATTCCTGTGTTTCATTCCTTCTTGTATTAAAGCGAATAACTGTTGCATTTTTACTCACTTCACTTTCTTCAGAATATGAAAAAAATACAGACAATAGTGTATTACACACAGGAAAGAAAAGGCGCTAAACATCTTCCTGTAACTACCTGGGTGGTTGTACTGTTCTCAAACAAGTATAACTCTCAAATAAGTATAATCGGCTACAGGTGTATAGATCTACAGCTGTCCTCTCTTGGCATTTGGTTGACAAATACATGCCCAACCTGCTTACACTCTGAGAAGATCGGAAACTATTTTGCTATGCTTAACAAAACACCAAACTTATTGCCATGCTAATTATGAACACATCTTGTTATCAGCTTGAAATGGAAAGATGAGCCTCTGCCTGTCTCTGAACAGTGGTGCAGACCCACCACCAGAAGGTGGGGTGGAACAGGACCGGGCAATGTGTCATCACACGATAGATGAAGCGTGAGGATACATGACTCACCTTGCTCTCCTACCTCCTGAGCCAAGGGCATACTTCAGGAAGACAAAGCCAAGGAAAATTAAGTGATTGAGTACCTTCAGAATGATGAAGAACTGAAAATCTCTACCCTAGCAGGTATGCCTGAGGAGGAATAAATGGCCACTGTGGATTTCTGTGATATGTCAATGACTTTGCTGCTGGTTTGCACAGTTAGAGTGCAGTGATTTTAAAAGCCCATGAATATATCTGCTATAACACCCAAGTCAAATACAGCTTTAAGTCATTTCAGAGAGCTGACTGCAGATGGTGTGTGCTCAGGTACCTCTGACTGACTACAATTGGTTTTGGCATCATGACAGCTAGACATGAAATAAACCCTAATCACATTCAGCCAACAAGTTGATCACAAGTAATGGAGGGCACAGAGCAAGGCAATCGGGCCAGTCATCATTAATGTCAGTCAGCTAAACTGAGCCTCCATAATCATGCTCAGACACAATAAAATATCCCAAGATATTGCAGTGAAGGGCAGACCCAAAGGCTACCTTTACCCATAAAATGTAAATATTTCAAAGAGTAAAATAGTGTAGCTGCTAAGTCTGCTGAAGCACAGTCACCTCCCAGCATGTATTCTTCCTTTGAATTTGTGAGGCACAGTGGAGGCTGACAGGGCATGATATGCTTGAATCTCACTCCCATGTCTTCACTCCTTCCTGTTGCTAAAGAACTTTTTATATATAACATTTACTGAGAGGTTTTAGGCTTCACAGATGTTTTCTTTGTCTCTGATATCGAAAAAAATTTTATTTCCTCTTCCATAATTTATTGTTGATGCTACTAGATAGGATTGCTCTTTCTTAAAGATGGATTAATAGTATTGAAAGAGAACTAAGTAGCTGCCAAAGTAATTTTCCCCCTATGCAGAGGACAAGTACTTCAGCTCCAGAAATGGACAAGGTGTGTAAGATAAAGTAGAATTCAGTTCCTCTGCTTGACTTAGTCATAATTTTCTACTGCTTGCATGGGCTTGTTCAACATCTTTAATTCAAGTAAAATTAAAATCCCCGCTTTGTTCTCTGTTTCATTTTGTCTCTTTTACACACAGAAAAATGAAGAGATATAAACCATTCAGGCGCATGCAAAATATACATCTTTTAAAAAGTTTCTGATTAAATTGTTACTACCTGAAACAACAGTAATATTTTAGGTTTATTTATTCATTGCTACTTGCTCTGTGAATCAATAGAGCTCTAATGTCTAGGCATAGTTCATGTAAGTTAAAGTCAGAAGCATTAGCATTTTCCTAGAACAAAACACAGATACCATGTATACTTCCATTTTAACGGCACTATTCCTAATCAAACTATTCTCTGTTTCAAATATTCATTTCTAATTTACATGGCTATAGCTAGAGGAAGAACCTTTTCTGAGAAGGGATCCACAGAAAGAAAAAAATCTTGTCTAGTTACTTCCCATTCAAATTTTCAAACTTTGTATTCACTGAAAAATCAATACAGGAGATAAGTATTGTATTTCTTTCTGGAAGTGCTGAGTTTCAAGCCTAGACTTATCTCCTGCAAAGCAGAAACTGTGCCATAATTTTTTCACAAAAGATGCTGTAGGAAGATGATGCAGTAACTAAGGAGCCAATTTTAGTAAAGCAAAAACAAACATTGGAGGAATCATGGGACTGAAATATGAAAGCCATTTTTAGGCCCGATAATAATTTCTGACAGAGTAAGCTCCAATATGAAAAGGAAACTCATTGATTATTATTATCGATAAAGAATTGAGCTGCTATTGCTTGGGTTGGAATACTGGTATCATGAAGTCTCAGTTCAAGTACAAACTGTAGACATTTTACAAAATAAAATGTCAATATTGTCTCATCCAAACTTTGCTTTTAAACCTACAGACTACATTTCTGTGAAATTCAAGATAAATAATTCAGTAACTTACCATTTTTCAAGCATCCAGAATGTGAATAGCCTAAGGTTAGTCCAGTGTCTTGATGTTCATTCAAACCACTGGGTAAATCAAAACTTTAGGTTTCCAATAAGTATATTTTTTAGTACACTGATTGTGATACAGTTGTGAGATGGTTGTGAAATTCTCAGGAGCAGTCTCCACTTACCAGTTTTACTCAAAACTTTCCTATTATTGTATCTGAATGCCTTCAATCGCCAGCATATAGTAGAATAATAAAAAGAAAAAGGTCTAGAAGAGAACTTAAAATGTCACTTAGACTACTCCATTATGAAGACTGGATCCTCTGTATCCATATTATTTCTGACATGCTTTGTCTTAAAAGTTTCAATTGTGGAACTTCCTCATCTTTCCTAGGCAATTGATTCAAATATTTAACTGCCCTTAGACTTAAAATGGTTTTCTTACTGCCTAGATGAAAAGTACTTCACGGCACTATAAATTCACTTGTTCATGTCTTGTCTCTGGTAATTACAGAGAACAGATTTTGTTCCTCTTTATGCCAGTTTTTTGTGTATTTGAAGGTAGTTCTGCCTTAGACAGAAGAAGTTCCGTTCTTTCATGCTGTACTCAGGTCATGTTCTGTAGCCCTGTGGTCAGACTTTATTGCTCTTCTCTGGACCATCCTGGAGGGCAATATCTTGAATTAAATATGGCTGAGGTCTGTCCCTAGACATAATGAATGGATCTGACATTACATAAGCCTCAATAGCAGCCTTTTCCTCCTGTTTTTTTTGGCTGCAGTATGGTGTTATAGCCGCTGGCCCACAGACATATTTGCATCCTGCATCCTTTCTAGGTAAGAGACGTTGATGTGCAATGGAATTGAAAAAACATTTATAGAGGAAGAGAAGCTAAGAAGATCTCCTCACATTGTGCACTAATGGTAAGAGTCACCACTGAGTACCTAAATTTGAGTGTGTGCTCAAACACATCTGTAATTAAACCACAGATTTTCATTTCTTTTGCCCATTCTTCATGTAGATCTATGAAAGTAACAGTCCTTGCTTCCCCATTTCAGGAGTCACCTGTAAAATGCTGAGTGTGATGTAGCTTCAGATTTTTTCCTTAGATTAAAAGTAGCATATAAAGCAGTTCTCCACTTTCAGAACAAGTTCTCCACTTGCTTGTAAAATGTTTACTTCCTATTAAATTGTCATCAGCATTACAAGTACAATGCTAGTCTCGAATATCTGTAACTCAGAGGCTTTCCGAGCTGAACTTGCTTTCGGTGCATATAGTAAGCTTCAACAGATTAATGTTTCATTAATTTGTCTGGACTTTTCCTGAGCCCAGGTAAAGTCTTTATAGGAGTAATATCTGGTGACAAGCATACCAAGCATACCATATATACACTTTACCACCTTCTTTTTTTTTTTTT